>OX101805.1:16796804-17396804 GCA_944452935.1 Rhogogaster chlorosoma | reverse complement strand
GTATTATATTTCCGTAATAAATATTATTCATCTTTTTGAAAACAACTATATTTAGAGTGGGTAAAAATTTATATCCTTCCATTCTATATCCGCGCACTCTTTCTTGTCTATAAGGCCAGCTGTTTATTATTATAATTAGTCGCAAATTAATAGCTTATATTTTCTAACTATAATTTATCTTCAATTTAATTTTCTTTAATTTTATTCTTTTTTTTAAACATATATATACTAATATTATTAAGCGTGGAATTTTACTTTTTACAAAACTATACCTACAGGTTTAGGTTTAGAAATTTATACACAAGTATGTATGTGTACTATCATACGGTATACCGTTATGCTATGCTGTCGCACATCACGTGTTGAATAAAATTATTGACTTCATAAGAGAATTAGAATTGAATGAAAACAAAAATCGATAAAATAATCTTCACGTATTCAAGCGATTTATTATTATTTTTCATTTTCGGTTTTTTACTTCTCCTTCTTTTGCCGCATAATATAACATAATATAACGAGCATCGGTTTACACTGCAGATTTACGAAAATCATTTCGTTATATTTACCTTTTTACGGAATTAATTATTGCCTTTCGCACGAATCGACTGCGGGCGCGATTTATGTATTAAAAATTAGTTTTCATATCTTCTTTCTCACATTCACTTCGACTTCGTATATACCTCTTCTGATCAGCGAAATCCGGGTATTCCGCCTTTCGGCACGTATCAAAATCCAAGGATTTTAGGTACCTCTCGATTTTTTTTGATAACGGAATAAAAAATCATCCGCGTTTCAAGTCCACGTACGGCGGTGTATATGTATAGGTATATAAAAGTGAAAAGCAGAACCCTAAATCGTGATAATAAAGTGGAAATATTCCACCAAATTTCAGGAGCGTTTTTGCGCCCATTTCATATCGTCTGCTCTCGGTCTAAAACCAGTTGATTTTTCAATCACAGTCTCTAGTATTGCCCAAAAACAGAGCTTCTCCAATGGCCAATTTAACCAGCCAGTTGTTATACAAAAATATGTTTCGTGCGGTGCTACGTGGTGCACACGATGGTGTCTACGTGGTAATATTATACGGTGTTCTTGGAGCCAAACCACCCAACCAGGAAGGCCAAAATACGTATGAGACCATTTGTGGATCTGAAATAATACGTAAAATTTTTTTATACTTGTATTATTCACATTATCTACAATCGTATATATATATTTTTTTTATTTCTCAAGAGGCATCTTCAAAAATTTCTTCTTTATGCTCAAATAACGAGTTTCAAAAAAATTTAGCTCTTAATATTAGCATCTATAGAGGTCGCTCATCGATACTTTTTATTTTCCAATCAAATAACATATATAGGAAATGTTTTTGTGGTGCTTTTAGATTTTTATTCATAAGCATAAAAAAAAAAATTTTGAAGGGTCCTGTTGAAGAAAAAAAAAAGCCACTCTAATAATATATATATATTGTATATAGTTTGTATAATATTGAGGTAGGTAATTGCGTACAGAGGTGCAGCCGGTTGTAATTTCTACACGAGCTATAGTCGCGGGTGCGATATTGATTTTAGTAAAGTATAAAAAGTTTGGCACGCCTTGCAACAATATACCTTATATACATTAGACTCGGATATAGACGTATGTACGTATATATAAACCGCGTTATTATTAAGCCGCGGGGTATCAAAAACGCACGAGTTGCTCTCGGGTCGTATATACCTTTATACATACATATATATAAACTACCCTTATAATCGTGAAATTAATCAACAAGCAATGTTCGACTTCTATTTTAGTATACTCGAGCGGATCGTTCGAAATATAGTCTACATTAGGGAGGTCCTTATACGAGGTCTGAAAAAAAAATTCATGTTGGATCCTGTCAAATCGGTTCGAAATGGTGATAAAAAAATGTCCACAATTTTGTCAGATTTTCATTTTACTTCGCTAGTCTTTCTGTTCGAGCGGCAATTTTCAAATGACCCAAAAACATGCTTAATATATTAAGTGAGATTCATCTTTTGTCTGAGTAAAAAAAATCACAAATCAGGTATCTCGTGAGAATCCTGTGCTATATTAAATTGAAGGGAAGTCCATTTTCATCGAAAACTATACTATGAATATACTTGCGGGGATTAAATTATTTATGTATGCGTAATATTCACCTGATTTGTCATAGCGACAAATATCGCCAATAAAAACCAGTAACAAGTCCATAAAAATCTCTGTTGGACTTCGGTTTCCGGTAGGGTTAAAAAATCCCAAGTTAATTTGCAGAGGAACGGTATAGTCACCATAAAATTATCACCGTTTGTCTCAATGAAATCGTGCCTCGTAATGCTCGTCGGGTCTATATGGTGTTCTCTGAAGGGTCGCAAAAAGTTCTGAAATACGTAGGTATGCATATAGAGGGATGAAATTTATTCACCTTATCTGTCGCCATATATACATATATGCATACGTAACAATATATGCCAAGATATTATACGATCTAATTCGTCAATTCCCACCTTTCCCAGTATCGGCAATTCGACGGATCCCCACGTGTCAGCTGCCCAATGAACTAATCCAGAGCCGAAATCTGCGGTTACGATACCGCATACAGCGGCTATAGCGATAGCGCTCAAGTTCTCAAATCTTAATCGCAGCATTATGAATAGAAAATTCACGACCATTAGCGTTATGCATATACCAACGCATATGCACTCCTGAGTTCGTTTTCCTAAAATAACAAAAAATAATCACAATATATGAACGTATAATATTTATAGTCGTGAAATTTCTTCGTATTTAAAGTGTACAAAGAAAAATTTGAATTTACTAAGATATTGAAATTTCGCGACTTTAACTATATTTTGAAAATAGAATATAGGTCGTAATTTTGAATCACATCAATTATTCGAAACGATGTATTATACTTTCTTCGATGATCTATAAACCGGATCGTTATCAAGACTTGCCTGTGCTGTAGAGATTGGCCAATTCTTGGGCCCCCTTGTGGTTCGGTCCCCATCTCGGGACGGTCCTGTCCTCGAATGAAGTAGGCACAACTGAATTAGCATTCGGGTCATCTTCCAGCATTGAATTTTCGTATATTTGTCGTTCGGTTTTTACCGGTGCCAAAAAATTAGTGGCCATAGTGCAGGCCGCCGATGCTGCCTGTTCCAAATGCGGAACTGGCCCCTCCATAGTCGACTATATTTATATTACGTGGATATCTCGCCGATCGTTAGTGCACAATAATACAACGAGTTTGAAATCATTGTCGGTAACACTATCATAGTTTAATAAAACAAACTGACCCAGACACGCGCACGTCAAACTATATAATAACTATAGGAACGTGCCGAGTGTGTCGAAAGAATTAGAAGGGATATTGCATAGCCAATATTTCTGGCCGCGTAATGACGATATCATAACATAGATACAAGTTATCTAACCGCAGGTAAAAGAATTGGTCGAAATTCTACGTGATTTTTGTATTTATTTTCTCTTCCTTTTTATAATGACTTTTTTCTCATTTTTTTTTATATGATGACAGTATTAATATCATATTGAAATAATCATTGGATGATGATTTTTCGTGGATCATTTCATTCGCAGTAGCTGTCGCGTTCGGAACGTGCATTTTTATTATTTAAAAAAATTTCAGAATGCACTAAACGCGCGCGAAATGATCCAACGATTATTTTCTCCGTCAAGGATAGACGCACTAATAAATTTCCAACCTACCGCACCGCACCCCACAATTCACAGTCACAGTTTAGACAATTCTAGACGAAGTATACGACGATAGATTAAATTTTCTTACAGTGTGAAATCGCGATATATTAATAAAGAGGCGAGAAGAAGTGGGCAAAGTAAAGCAAAGTAGGAGGAAAATGTTAAACGAGCAGAGAGGGAGTCAAGAGTCAGGCGTGGTATTTGTATGTATTACGAAATGATCTAGGCGGCAACTCTTGTTGTCTCTTTTCGGCTCTCGCTGATCCTGCATCTACATCTGTATACGAATACAACGCGAGTTGTTGCACACCGCTGTAACAGTAGTATGCCTCGTAAAGCCAATACCATCTATTACCACGCGTCGACGTACGTACCCCGCACTTAACACCAGTATTACACGCGTGTCTCGTGTGTAGATGTAAGACTAGGAAACTAGAAGTTGCACTATTTTAATCATCGATGATAATCCAGGCGTAGGAAAATTCATTGATCGATTATTGTGATATATAAATGCAATTTATATAATTTTATATCTCATTCATTGCCTCATATACATTCATTCGAAAGTATGGATAGTATCGAATGTTGTCTCGACTTTGGCTCGTCCGAGACTTTAGCTATGCTATTCACTGTAAGCCTTGCGATCGTGGAGTGAGATGGCCGCTCCTTTACGCCGCCGTCGCCGTTCTCAGCTCTACGCCTTCTCGACGTTCGCGTAACTGAACTGACGACGAGGGTTCGGGCACTTCGAGCGCCGGGAGTCGGGAGTCGGGACCACGCCGACTCGCTGCGCGCACGAGAATAGCCGAAATGTAATTCGGATAGTTTCTTCTATCCAGTTTAGTTGCTTTCTATTATTCTCTTCTTATCTTGCTTTTCCTGTTGCAGAAACAGCTGGGGTTTTATCAAATTTAGTCATTTTCTTATAATTGTCGAACACGCATGCAATCGGCTGGAAACAATGAAAAACGTCGGAACTCGGAAACAGATGAAAATTCGCACAGATATTGGCCTAATTTCTATACATCGCGGGAGATTTTTCACGCTTTATTCATGAGTTGAAACTTGACGCAAAAATTGTATCGTGCGGCTATCTCGTCTCGTTCTTTAATGCAATCATTTGAAACCTCACGTCTTTAGAATAATTAACAAAGAAGATAAGTTTTCTTATATTCGACAAATAAATCATCAATTTTGTTACGCAGCGGGTAAACATTAGGTAGATTAGATGGAGGACGATAACAAGTTGATTTTTTTTTCTTCTTTTACTCACAATCAAAAGAATCCGTTGGTAATTTTTATCTTTCCCGAAATCAGACAGTTTAAGTATGTTTACTCGCGAGTCAGTCGCGAAAAAAGGATTTCGGCGATTAGTACTGATATATATATACTCATATGAAGATAGGTGGGATTATGAAATCATCAGAATTTAACTATTCATACGTTGATCGATTATAGAAATTACGCGATCGCGTGGGATCACACGCATTAGAATATATTTAACAGGGAATTAAACGCTGTATGGAGAAAATGATCGTATTAATTCCAAACGATTTAGCTTCGTCCTAATTATTCGCGAAATTAGTTAAAATACGTTTCAGATTTGGACGCGAGACTTTCTCAATCGATGTAGAATGATGAACGAATGCTGCGTTAATATTTGGCGTTTATTTATACAAATTCTGGCGAATTCTACATGCCCTCATAATATATTGTGAGAAATGACGTAGTATATAGTAAGCGCGGGTGGTGATTGACGCACGGTTAGCAAAATTATATAATATTTCAAGTACTACATGGCTCGTATAAGATTCTATAACTTGTGTAATTATTATTTGTGCAGAATTTCGCGTACAGGTATATAGACGTATACATGGTACGGTTAGGTAAACCGCTAATCATACCTACGTACCTCGCGAATACACATTATATGCACACGTATGATTCTACTGATTGCGAATAATGAATACACACCACCATACTACAGGCGTATACCAAAACTGGAAACGCAATTAGGCACAGATAGCAGCTGTCGTCATTTAACCGTTTTACTGTTAAATTTAGACCCTGAGTTTCGACACTTTTCTGCCTGCAGCTTATACCGCGATTCAATGAAATGTATCAATTCGCTGCTATAATTTTGACACGATTATTTCCTGACATCTACAATATGTAATCGCGATATATAGGTACGACAGACCACAGTGACTTTTATATATTTTAGATATACCTGATAATAATTATCAGCGATGAAAAGAAAGATGGTTTTTTTTTTTTTTCTCATTCGGAATGAATTTTTATCCGTTGATCAAAACAGGCAGCTTATAAATACTGCGAATCGCGACGTAGCGATTCAGGCCAACGATCTGGCAGTCGGATGCAGCTGAATTGCCATGGAATTCCCTGCCTCTAGACGTCTTATCATTCATATAGTCACGAGATTAAGAATATACGAATGATTAAACAAATTATGCTACGTATTGAAAGGGGGGGACAAACGCGGAAAAATTTGTGCGGTTTTTCGTTCATTATAATATAACATGGCGAGCAGGATACGCATATCTGAAGGAGATTGAGAGATATTCACTCTTGGACATTGCTGCTGCAGACTGCGGTAATAAATCTACGCATTAAACGGCGCCTTTATTTATTATAGTTTAATTTTCAGCCAAATTACGTTATAGACGATTGAATAATGAGACTTTCAATTGTTTCATTCAGGCGTGAAAGGCCGATTGTATGTATGTACGATTGACTGCTGAAAGGCTGAAAGCGACAAGACCTCTTGCAATTGTTACTTCCTTATTTCACGCTTCAAACTGCCGCAATTACCAATTAGAAAAATTGTCTGACGAATGATATTTTAGTATAAGTATATAAAATACGCGATAGCCGGGTAAAATATTGTCGCGTTGACATTTTTCTTGACGATTTTGTTCCATTTTTTCCTTCTTTTTTTTTTTTTGCTAATTATTTCCAACTCTTTCTTATCATTTCTTTTCTCTTTCACAATCGTACATCTAGATTTCCTTATAATCACCGAATTACCAAATATATCTTATCCTTGCGGTCACGAAACACGCCTTCGTTCCGCGGCACGCGAGTCTTTCAATAATCTCATAAGATTAAGAGAGCTACTCTCCGCAACCGTATCTCCGACTTCCGATGTATAGTCACTGACGTAATATTTATCGATTTTTTATAAACACATATTTATAAATACTATAGAATTGTATACATTATACGTTGATGTGTAATATACACACGTCTTACAACTATCGAGATGTCCCACTCGATTTCTACACCTTGAGAAGCCGCCGTTGAGACTATACCTTTCGGGAAATTGATTCAACCGTCTTCCGCGCAATTAATAAATAATACTTATCTATACTCTATACTATCCCTAATGATATCGGCTCAATTTCATCTACGTATAGTATACTATACTACATACGCGTGCCTCTAGTTAATGGTATCTCGGAAATCGTCATTGATTTTGGCGACGTATAAACCTGGACTTTGGGGGATCAAAGGTCACATCCGAAGCCCCGCGTTCTTTTGAAGCCACGGAAATCCAACGGAGAGTATTTCTTTTCCAGGCGTATAATTGTGTATTATATATCTTCGTATTCGTTAATAAATTGCAAAGACACGGTTCACATTAATTGATTTTGATTCCTATCTCCGTTTCAAGAGGCGTGGAGCGAGCTTCATTCGCGTCTTGTGATGTAACATTTTTAAATATCAACTTATATACGCCCGCTGTATGCGTAGATTGCTTAATTAAAAGTCATAAGACCGGCTTAGAAATGATGATCTAGTTTTATCCTGATTGAAATTCGCGCTGCAGTATCTCTTCGTTTTATATACATCGGCCTAACTAATTGAGACCTTCCTCATTCACCTGGAAACAGAACAGACAGGCTATCAGATAGACAGACTGACGCCACCGATTCGAATGTATGACGAATATATGTATATAACCGCAATATGTCGGGGAATTGTGCGTCATTCTTATATTCCGCTTTATATATGTACGCCTTTAGCAAATATTATCACTCGGATTATTATTTCTTTCGCGAATTCCCCCGTCCGTCTAATCTACAACATTATCAGATAGAATTGCAGTCACATGCAATATAGAAACTATAAACGATGCCGCGTATACCTCGTATACCTACTTGCAGAAACTCGAAGACGCGTTCTTCAGCTGTCTGAATTATTTAACGAAAAGATTGTACCACCTACTCGGCGACGATATGAATACGTGGTCACTTTTCATACGCTATGGATGTACATTTTAGGTTTACGAATATGCATACTTGATCGCTTTTATACTATCCAGTATATAACCACGTTCGAGTTCTTATTCTTGAAATATTCAACTGTCTTTATTATTTTATTTTATTCTTTGTCTTTCTTTCGATAGAACTCGCGATGCTAGTGGATCTTCTATGTAATTTTACTACCAGACATTGAATAATAGAAGTCGACTGATGCGATACAGTTCAGCCATTTAACTTCCGAAATTCGTATGATCCTTCAAGCCTAATTGTAAGTATAGCATTTAGCTTAGTCTGTAGTGTCTAGAAGTTTGGTAACAACAACTCTATATATTCTGTTCTATTTTTCTATCGAATGACGATACATTGGTCCTCAAACAATATATACATCATTAAGTACATAGACGCGAATGTTCCTTTTATATACGTACATAAGTACGGTTTGTATATTTGGGTCAGAGCTACGCTGAACTTTGGACATATATACCGTCAAATTTTCGATTCAAAGACATATTCATTTTTAATTTGCAATTTATTCGTTTTATCGAATACATTAGACGACAGCGCATATTTGGTATATAAAACCTAATATTCTGAAGCGTGAAATAAAACGCAACAAACCAAGTGCGAAAGGGTGTTCAGTTCACATAACCAGCCTATCTAGATCTAGATCTGACCGGCTTCGCGCAGTTCGGGCGTTCATGTTCCTTGTTTCTATCTAGATATAGGTATATATATACTCAAACAACGTACGTATATACAAGGTACGTACAATGACTCAGCGGTCTATCAGCGTTGAATTAAATTTTCACATGACATGTATTTCCATGCACATATGTATATACACGCGATATACCCAATACGCAATTTGCACGTAAAACACATGTGAGTATACGTATACGTATACACATACGGATTCATGAATTGGTAGGCACTTGGCTGAGTATAATACTGAAAGAGGTGGTATGTGTCGTTGACAATGAAAGTCGATGGTAGATTCATGTATGCGGGAACGTTACACGCGCTCTTCGCCTCGATCGTTTATTATGTATGTCGGATTCTCGTGGGAGACTCGTATATCCATACATAAGGTACCTATGCATATGTATATACATACACCTCGTGTATTTACTCATCTCTACGCGTTATTCACAGGCTTAATAATTCCTCGTGTAAATCGCGGCACATAAGGATGTACATATGTGTATACGGTATACCATTCCGATAATTAGCTCACCGCTGACCAATGAGCTTTCAAATTTCCGACTCTCAGGTACTTTAGACTCAGGAGTATACGAATAGTATATAACGGATATACAAGCCTATGCGTGGGTGTAGTTTGCATGCTATTCCCTCTGTCCGTCCGGCTGTCTGCTGGTCGGTCGTATATATCGATTTTTACCGAGAACTACTTGCGCCCCTCCCGAAAACAACTTGTCCTTTCGACGTATGTATATCCACTCCGAATACATACAGCTCTTAAATTTTCCTGGGTCTTATGGTTACATACTTATGTGTCAATTTGCATTCAAATAATTGCTGTTGAGTATAAAGTGCGCAAAGCGGTATAGGGATGAATAATGATAATTGTCGAATTAATTTTCAAGCGATATACGTAATTATATTGTAGCAATTGTCATCATAGCATATGCGATTATTGTTATTAGCATTTTTATTCACAGTGCAGTGAGAATTTATACGAATTATGAATAATCGTTGGAAATTGTAACGTGGCTATAAATATTCACCCGCTATTCCCTTGATTATTTTCGTTCTGTATAGCTGTACACCGTAATCGAAAAAAGTCCATTAAACTGATTATTCTAAGTGCAACGAACTAGCTGCAACGACGACCTCGAAAATTTTTCGCCACTATATTCGAAGATTGACTACTTTGCAGTATATAGGAATTAGCAAGAAAAGTTTTGAGAAAGAAGGAAAGTTTCAAGACTTTATAATATCTCGATGATACGTACACTTATTCAATTGCGATGTATAAAAATTGCAAACGTACGAAGAAGGTGCGAATCGATCAGCCAAGAACTGCAGCGGCATATTATTATTATTATTCGTATGTCTAAACTATCAGCTCGCTAGCTACATGATGCGAAAGGCTACATACATTATAATCGTCCGACAGTTGCCAATTTGCAAATTGACGTCAGCCATACGTATCCAAATAGCACCACATGCAGACGAGGAACAGATAGCGAGCGTCTGTTTGAAAAGAAAAATTATATTCACCTTCAGCATCGAGCCTATTGAGCCGGCGTTAAATTCTGACCTTTACAGCCCTTAAAAATAGCCTGCGCGTATTCGGTCTGAAACCATACGCGAAATCGAATGAAATTGCAACGCTGTTTCGCCGGGGGACTTATTTAGCCGTTTAATACCCGAGCCGAAGTCCCCTGGGACTATGACTTTAATGATCGACTTGGGTATCGCGATTCGTTGTCGTCCTGTGCTCTGCAAGATGCGGATATTTTTATACAGCCAAATATTCGTGGCTCTTGAAATTCTGTACGGAAATAGTTTCACTCATTCATTCATCCGCTCGTTCGTTCGTTCGCTTGCTTGCTTGCTCGCTCATTTGCCGCGGTACAAGTCCTTGACGATCTTTAGCGTCAACGTCGTAAGAGTAAATAATCATCCGTTCAAAGCCTGCGTGTCTGTGTGTATGAATATGTCCCATATTCTCTTCCGTTAACGCTAGCTTTTCACGTTACAACGACGCATTAACACATCTGAGATTATCACGTCTCGTGTGCAATGATCGCGTGTTCACCTGTCCCGCCTCTATAGCCTGGCCCTTGTTCAAATTTCGAACAATTTCAATTATACCGCATATAGGTATATTCTGCAAGCTATTCTAGTCGAAAATTTACTTAGCTATTGCTATTCCCACTTCTAGTCGTTTATTCTTATGCAACGATCTTGAAATAGGAATTAAAGATTAATAATACCACTTAACTATTCTCGCGATATTACAGAAAATATTTTATACCAGAAAGTTACACCCAGTTCTTAAACAACTGTATAAATATACATGTGTGTAACTATACTACGTGTATATATATTTGTACTTTGATGTTAAAAATCGATCGATATCTTCATCCAGAATCAACAGTTAAATTCTACCGACGACGATGATGTGGTACGTGTGTACTAACGTAGGTATCTACAGAGACATGCTAGGTTCTTCAAATGCTAATGGTTCATCAATAGTGTTATCTAAAAAAGGCTATCGTTATTATTAATAATGTAACTATTACGTACTATTTGTACAATCTTTTATGATCAAGTCGCGTTTCTACAATTAGAAATTGATCTCGCATATATATCTACATTTCTATATATATACCTGTATACGAGGAGATAATTTCGTAATGATAGAGTAAAACTCGCGCAACCCTTGACGCGATTTTCTACGCGATAACGAAAGTAACAATAGCTGCTTAGTAGTTTTCCTTTTTTAGGTCACGTACAGATATAGTTGTACAACTTTTACAGCTAAGATGCACGTTTTATTATCGATGTATTTATGGGTATATATATATATGTGTAGGTATGTGACCCAGAAAATAAATTTCATTAATCAAAATCTTCTCTCCAAACGTATATTGAGTGTAAAATAAAGCGCGGGAGTTCGGAGATAAACGATGATTATAATAGGTCGTAAATCGTGAGTTGATAAAAAGCTTTGACGGATCGCTGTTAAGTCAAGTTCATGATCTTCCTAATCCCCTGCACTATATTATACACAGCTTATCGTAAGAGTTTATAAATTATATACGGAGTCAGCGAAAGTCCGGCGAGCTTGGCGTAGGTGATTATTAATGACCGAATATCACGCGATTATGTATAATCGATCAGTGAATATAATCAGAATCCGTGTCGTCGGATAGATTATAGAATATCTTGCAACGTCGGGAAAACTGCAGTCTCATAAACTTATAGAAACAACCGCGTGGGAAGTGTATCATATTCCAGAAAATTGTGTAAAAATAGTATCGCGTTTGATATAGTATAACGAGGAGCGACCGCGATCATTAAGATATTACTTTCGCAGGTGCAGCTATTCTTAGCACTTGACTATAAATAGTCTTCAAACCTTCCGAATACGGGCTGAGCGATCTTTATTTTATCTATCTATATCTATATCTATCCTGCCTATGCTATACTCGCTCGGATATAATGTTGACGTCATCTTGTTGTCTGACACAAATGACGACATTTATTCCTTCCTTATTCAGTTCAATGGAATTTTCTTCCATTTATATTTCTCCTAGCGTGTTATTCCCGTAATAGATCTACACAAGTACCACGAACGTATATAATGCCTCATTTTACTATATACAATTATGATATTATACGAGCACGCGATCCCCTGTTATTCATATTATGTACAATAGCTGATTGTGTCGCGTAAAAAGTTTACGTATCATTGTTTCGTATCAGTCGATTCTTTGAAAACTATCCGAGGCTGATTATCGCCGATAATTAATATCGCTTTGTTATCTATCTACGCCGGTAACTCGTTGATACGTTTTATTGCAAGTAACGATTTGCGGAATGAGAGAAAATACGGCCTAGCCTGATTACAGGCTTCCAAGGAAGCGGCACATCTATACGTGTCTTTACCCACGTATAGTTTGAATTCGAAAGAGTTTCTCCGCCGCGCAACACGTGGCGAAGACAGCGACGTGTAAACAAAATATAACCCCGGTTAAACCTGGAACTAGACTGACAGTCACTCAGAAAAGTTAGACCGACATAAATACGATTTTGATTTTAATACAATTATTTTATCCCATTTAACGGATGAGACGTTCAAATTAGCCTCAGATAATAGAAAACTCTCTAAGCCAGGTACGAGTCGTTTATGTTTATCGTTTTTACAGATTTCCAATCGTCCGATCTAATATAACCTAAAAACTTTCGCGATAATTTCACCTTTTCTCATCAGTCAATTTAACACAATTATTTATGAACTATTCAGAGCTATGAAGCCCGCGTATTTTCGACGAAACGATAGCGTCCTGCTCCTGGGCGAGGGGAATTTTTCGTTCAGTATTTCTCTGGTTAAACTAGATCTGAATATCAGGCTAACCGCGACTTGCTACGAATCGTCAATCGCCTTTGAATCGGGGATACGAAATGCAGATTATTTGGAAAAATCTGGTAGGTATTTAAGACGGGAATAAAGCACCGCGGATTTATTCAACTCTGTTCATTATGTCTCGTTCCTTTATCTTCAGGAGCTCGAGTATTGGTCGGAGTAAACGCGACTGAATTATCCTCACATTTCTCCCCTGATTCAGAGAAGTTTGATAAAATAATATTCAACTTTCCCCACGCGGGAGGCAAGATGAAGATAAATCGCAACAGGGAATTGCTAAGGGGGTTTTTCATCTCCGCCGAAAATCTTCTCAAATCAACGGGGATAGTCCTGGTATCTTTGTGCAACGGTCAAGGCGGCACCCCTGCGGATGACCCTCAAAGGCGGTGGGATGATTCGTGGCAAATTGTGGAAATGGCCGCGCACGGAAATTTCCTATTGACAAACGTCGAACCGTTTTTATTCCACAAGTTTCCAGACTATACTTGCGTCGGTTATAGAAGTATGGAGAAAGGCTTTGACAACAGGAATTCCCTCGTTCATGTATTTCAGAGAGCCGAGAAGCCAGACTCGCTCAATATCGCTTTGAGAAACGATTCGCGTTTGGATATTAATTGTGGGAACTGGCCGAGGTCCGAGGGTGCAGTTAAGTGGGAAGAACTGATAGCCAAACTCCCTGAGAAAGGGGTTTTTCATAAGTCTAATATTTCGTCCATGTATCCTCTGAGCTATTCGTTCGATATCACGTTTTCTGTGGGCATAGATTTTACTGAGATTCATTTTTACATTGTACTCTATAATTTCGCGTATTACGTGATTGATAAAGTAGAGTTTATGGGAGTCTACCAATTTCCTGATTCCAATAAAGTCACCAGGACTTACAGGATATTTTATAGATCCTTTCGCTTCCCGTTGTACAGGAGTCGTGTTATTGATATACATCAAAACGTAGTGACGAAAATTCTTGAAGAACATTTAAACGTCGTTGTTACCAAATGATATAAGCTTACAATTAGCTAGGACTTACGTAATTATAAGAACGTGATATTTAAATAAACGAAATTGTCATCTTGAAAGTTTGCAATTCTCTGAACCACATTTAGGTTTGTAATTCATATTTTTTTACAGCCAAGACACCGCCATGCAGTCTCTAAGAAGACTGGGAACCTCTTTATTCTTGCGCAGCATTCTTAAAACTCAAGATACTTCGTTACGAAAATTAGACTCTTTGATTGTGCATGAAATTACCCAGAGACAATTTCACAATGCAAATATTCTCTCCAGTAGCCGTGCCGCAGTTGCCCTTAGAAATAGAAAGCCCAGGTCGCGGGGAAGCACAAATCAGTATTTTGTCGATATGAAACAGGCAGGTAGAATTCCAAAGTTAATATTCAAGAGATCCTTTGCTTTTCTCTACTCATAATTATCACCGCACACCTTACAACGGCAGGTCACAGTCACCGCTGGCAATGGAGGAGACGGAGCTATTTCTTTTCTGCATCTTTGGGCTAATGAATTCGCTGGACCAGATGGCGGAGACGGAGGAAACGGGGGCCATGTTATTTTAGAAGTAATTTAGTCTCAGGTTTTATTATACAAAATTGACAAGCTTCGCTATTTTTTTTTTTTAAGCAGTAGAAAATTGAAATGTGACTTCGGTTCAATGAATAAAATATATTTTCCAAGGCTTCGACGGATGTGAAGGACTTACAGCACGTGAAAACACTTCAGCAGGCAGGAAACGGGGAGAATGGACGAAACCAAGATTGTTTTGGGAAGAACGCCGAGCATTTGGTACTCAAAGTTCCTACCGGAACGATCGTGCGATCTCCTTCGGGAAAGATTGTAGCGGACTTAGACAGTCCTGGGACAATGTTTATAGCTGCTAGAGGAGGAGCAGGGGGGCATGGCAATGCGTTTTTCAAATCTGACACAGAACAGTCGCCAAAAATTAGCGAATTTGGAGCTGCGGGGGAAGTTCGAAGTTATTTATTGGAAATGCGAAGCATGGCAAACGTCGGTTTGGTAAGCCAAATTCCTCGCCCTGAGAGAAGTATGATCTGCTAAAGAAAAAACGTATTTCTTAACAGATCGGGCTTCCAAATGCGGGGAAAAGCACACTTCTCAGAGCCATATCTAGGGCCAGACCAAAAGTAGCGCCTTATCCATTCACCACGTTAAAGCCCCACTTAGGAATGGTGCAGTATGATGATTATGAGCAAATCGCTGGTATACATTCCCCCCTTATTCTGTTATTTTTGTGCCAGATCAGCCAAGGATTCGAATAACAGTTCACAACGTTTCGTTTTTTTTTTTTTTTTCAGTTGCAGACTTGCCTGGCCTGATAGCAGAGTCTCACAAGAACAGAGGACTGGGTATAACGTTTCTGAAACACGCAGAGCGCTGTGCAGCTCTGCTTTTTGTCTTGGATATGTCGTCAGAAGAGCCTTGGGCAGATTTGGAACTCTTGCAATTCGAGCTTGAACAATTCAGCAAGGAGTTGATTGAGAAGCCGTTGATTATAATAGCTAATAAAATGGACCTACCGGAAACCGAGGTAAGTTTTTTGTCAGACGAAACTAAATTTTTTCAACTAGTTTATAATCTTGAGTATAAATTAAATGTCTCTTATTTTATCGCAGGCGAATCTGAGCAGGCTTAGAGAACACACTGATCTACCAATTGTTCCGATATCTGCGAAGATGGGGAAAAATCTTTCGACACTTCTAGCCGAGATAAGAACCTTGTACGATCATGAGATTGGGAGAGCTTCTTACGGCCAAGAGTTGAATACAACGGATAAGGACGAACCAGTTTGAATTATTTTCAAAGCGGGATGACTTGTTAAATGATTTATTGTGAGTTAGAAATTCGTTACAATTTTACATAACAAAATAATCGAACTATTTTCTATTTTATAAAGTAGTTGCATCCTCAGGTCTCGAAGGCAACGTTTTACACGATAATTCTTCCAACATTATAAAGAGCATTTGAGTTATTGGACAAATACCATTCTGAGTACGTTTAGCTATGTAATATTTAAGTCTTGTTGTAGTAGGTATCTTCAGTAAGAAAAATAAAATTTCGTATTTAAGGTATCGTTATAATTATAATCAACGGAAAAACGAGAGTCTAAAGTTCCGTTTTCTAATACTACTCTTACGTGATTAAATTTTAATTATTCTTTTTCTTAGAACCGCTGATCGGCTTTGCTATTTTATCACAAATTTTAAAACCTTTAACAACGATCTGTACTTCGGGTTGATTTAATACAGTTAAAAACCAACGATTAACGTTTTGATACGGCTTTCTAGCCTCTGGGTCAAAAACTTGCTCATAGAGCGGCAAGAGCGAGGTAAAGACCGCGATATCAGCCAGCGTGATTTTTTCTCCCACTAAATAAGTCTTCGTTAACAAAGCGTTATTCAGACCTTTCAAAGCCTTCAAACTATCTTCCTTAGCGCTCTTAGCCAATTTACTCGAATCCACAATCTTAGAATCAACGCCCGACAAAACCCACGCGAAAACTGACGGAAGAATATGATTGTCAGCGTAGCTGATCCACTGTATTATTTCACTTTGAGCAAACAAATCATTTCCGCCCTTCAGCTGATCGTTGGACAGATATAAAGCAATCGCGTTACTGTCTTTGAGAAAGACGCTACCATCCTTCAAGACTATATCCCCTTTTTCATTCTCTTCGGCAGATTTTAACTGGATTTTTTTCCCGCTGTATTGAGCTGCGATTTGGCCTCTATAACTCCTGGTGTTTCCATTGTTAGCGTAAAGCACAGGTCCTGCGACTACTTTCGAACTAGTATCATTCTTTACGGCAGCAGTTTTGCCGGATGAAACTCCCAGCTTGGAATTTGCAAAGGAATTTGCTACTTCCAATGCTTTATTTAAACAGGATACATTCGGTCCTGAAGCTTGAGCTGATTCTGGTTTACCTCCGCCTTTTCCGCCCATCAGCGAAGCTACTGCTTGTATCCATTCGTTCGCTTTCAGTCCTTTTGCCACAGCGGACTGTGAAAATTGAAATTGGTATATTTGATTATTGGTTTTCTCTCATATTCTAGATCACTGAGATTAGTTCTTTTACCTTTGGCACAGCACTCAAGGCGAAGATCTTTTTAGCTTCGTTGTCTACGCTGAAGAAAAGAGCGCTAGTTTCTGGGGACAGAGACTTGACTTGCTTCAAAGCCGAGTCTAGTGCTTTGGTGTTGCTGTAAGCTTGGAGCACTTCAATCAGGACAGGAGTTCCTACGTTTTGTTGAACCAGCTCAGCAGCCTTCTGGACTACTAAATTGGCAACGGCAGCTTTCGCTGCACGTTCTTTGTCGTCGATAGATTTTTTCAGAGTCTTCAAAGTGTTCCGCATTTCATCCTGCAAAGGAAATCGACGAAAATTATCAGTCTCAGAAAACTCGAGGCCTTTGATTTCTTAAATAAAATCAAGTTTTCTTACAGGCCTACCTTTTTCCAGTAAGGAATAGTCGCGTGAGAAACATCCTCTGTCAATTCCACAATTTTTTTAACATGTTCCTTTGCTTTCTCTCCGTTTTTATCATCGTCAATAATTTTTTTGATCTTGTTCAGCTCGTTTTCCAGAGACTTTACTTTGTTCAAAGCTTTCGTCGCCTCGGGACCGGTCAGAGCAACTATTCTCCTAATTCCCTTGGCAATAGCTTCTTCATTGGCGATTACAAAGTCCCCGATATGTCCGGCGTAATGCAAATGTCTGAGAATAAATTCATTCAACTTATTCAAACGATTTCTCGCTGTGAAATATTTGTTAAATTAATTTCACTCATCCAATACTCACGTTCCTCCACAGAATTCAACACTAGTCTGAGTTCCGGCAGGGCTCAAGGGATTTTTCTCCAATTCTTCGACAGGTACACCTATGCTGATGATCCTAACTGGATCAGGGTAAGTCTCTTCGAACATGGCGCGTAATCCTTGAATAGTTTTAGCAATAGCCAAGCCACTTTCCTTTGCATAAATTTGTTCGTTTCGTTCAATCATCTGATTGGTATTAATCTCAGTTTGCTTAACTTGCTGGACAGTCATAGCCCCTGACAACGAAATTCAATTCTTTATCAGTTCAGATTTCAATTTCCAGAAATAAGCAAATCATTCTCATCTCAGATTAGCATTAATTATTGTCGAAATGTATTTAAAAAGCGGAATTATTATCACCTTTGTTAGTAAAATCGAAGCGTAATCGGTCCGGAGCAACTAGCGATCCCTTCTGGTCCGCTTCTGAGCCTAAGACAGTGCGAAGCGCATAATTAAGAGCGTGAGTTCCGGTGTGATTGCTCATTATCAGTCTTCGCCTGGCCATATCGACATTTAAGTTAACTTGGTCTCCTTTCCTAAGAATCCCTTCGCCTACAGTTCCAATGTGCAGAACATAGCCACCTCTGACTTGAACGTTTTTAACGCGTACTTCCGTGCTCTGTGTAGGAGTATACTCTTTCATTTTCGTGTCTATAATTTTCTTTCAATTTTACTCTCACCTCGTCTCCCACTTTGACCAGAAATCCTTCGTCGTATATCTGACCGCCTTGTTCTGCGTAGAAATTAGTCTGATCAAGCAAGATGCCGACTTCTTGGCCAGAACTCACTTGCTCAACAAACTGCTTTGCATATCTGAGTTCAATCACGGTACCAACGCACGGGGCGAAATCATACTCAGCATTTTTATCCGACGATTTTGCTTTGTAGTTATACTTGTGGCTATCGTCAGTCGGTTTTATACCTCGATTTTGTAAGTCTGTTATCGCATGGACGTCCAAGTTTATCTGATCGTCCACTCCGCCAGCTTTGCTTTGCGAAAGCAGCTGGAATCGCGAGAAAATTAGAATTCAATAATTTTTAATACATTTTTAATTCTACTTAGAAAATTTTCAATCATCTTCACCTGCGCTTGCTTCTTGGCCTCTTCGTAGCCCTTCATATCTATGGTAAGACCCTTTTCCTCTGTCATAAGCTGCGTTAAATCTACCGGGAATCCATAAGTGTCGTAAAGTCGCCAGGCAACATCTCCCGGAACTATATTCGTCGCTTCTAGTTTAGCCATTGTTCTATTAAGCAAATTTCTTCCCCTGGTTAAAGTCTTGAGGAATTGTTCCTCCTCCTCGTTCACAACATCGATTATAGACTGCGGATCCTTTTTCACTTCCGGGAAAACGTCTCCTGTAAAACGAGAATAAAAACATGAACAAAAATCTTTCAATATCAAAAGCAATTCAAATTTACCTAGCAGTTCAACCACCGTATTTATCAACGACCCAAACAACCCAGGCTTAGCATTCAGCTTTTCGGTCGCATATCTTACAGCACGCCTCAGAATTCGCCTCAGTACATAGCTGTGAAAAATATATTTCGGATCTTACTAATCAGCATCAAATCTCACTCCCCAAGTTAAATTGAAGTTGAATCGCTATCCAATTTATTCACCCTCTGCCAGTGTTGTCAGGCATTCCTCCATCAGCCAAGGCAATTGTGATAGTTCTAGCATGGTCTGCCAATACTCTGTACGCCATATCAACCCCATCTTTATCCTCACTGCCTACTCTACCCTGATAAACCGGAGCCCCAGTTCCTTTTTGAATAGCGTCGAAAAGAGGCATGAATAAATCAGTATCATAGTTGGCTCTTTTGTTTTGAATAACAGAAACCAGACGTTCTAAACCGAGACCACAATCTATGTGTTTTTTTGGCAATGGGCGAAGACTACCGTCCGACTCTCTGAAGGATGGAGAAAAATATTGTTTATGTTTATTCCAGAGGTAATAATCGTCGTTTAGTCTTTTCTTTTCAATGGTTTACCTATTGAATTGCATAAACACAAGATTCCATATCTCTAAAACGTCCGGATCATCCATATTAACCAGATGAGCTGCTTCTCTGCCGCCAATGCGGTCGAAGTGTAGTTCACTGCAAGGACCGCAGGGTCCGGTCTCTCCCATCTCCCAGAAATTGTCTTTCATACTGCCTGGCAAAACGTGGGAAGGTAGAACCCTGGAAATTGGATAAAATGGACGATGTGTTTCATTGAGAAGAATTTAATTAGGTTTTTAATTAAATGGGTGATTTTATATTCCGAATTTAAACTCTACTTTTGCAGATTCTATTCGGAACAGAATCTTGACGAGAATTGAAGCGACTATTCTTTCCTTTCCAGAGAATGATCCTAAGCTATTCAAAGTCTTCTGATTGTATTACCCAAGCGATAGCCAGATCTGTTTACATTCTTCGTCAGGTTTCAGTCCGGACTTTTCATCTCCGCCAAAGTAAGTAACGTATAATCTATCACCGGGCAGTTTGAATACCTGGGTTAGCAGTTCCCAAGCCCAGGTGCAGATTTCTTTCTATAAAGAACAAGTGTTTCATCGGATTTTTATTGTCTCTCTTATTTCTCATTGAACACATGATTAATTCTCATCTTTACCTTGAAGTAATCCCCGAAAGACCAGTTTCCCATCATTTCAAAAAACGTATGGTGATAAACGTCCTTACCAACATCATCCAAGTCGTTATGTTTACCCCCAGCCCTTATGCATTTCTGTGTATTCACCGTCCGCACCCATTTCGCCATATCGCTGCTGGGATCAACTGTGCCAAGAAATATTGGCTTGAACTAAATAGAGGGATGGAAATTTAGATCAGATCTTTATTCTTGGTAGTTCCTCTTGACTTTCAATCGGGTAAATGAATATTTAAGAACTTGATGATACCTGATTCATTCCGGCGTTAGCAAATAGTAGCGTGGGATCGTCGTGGGGTATGGTTGAACTTGAGTGGACATATTCGTGTCCTTTGGATTTAAAAAAATCTATAAAACCCTGTCGTATCTCCTTGGCAGTCATTGAAGAGTTCATTTTGCGTTTTGGATTTTCTGGCTTTTAAGACTTCCTGAGAGAGGGAAAAAATGAATTCTTTGTCGTAAGTCAGATCTGCCTCAGATACATACATACGATAATCAATTTAAATGGAAAAAACACTGTCCATATGGCTAACAAGCTTCGATATAGATGGAAATCTAACAATGAGTAGCTTAGAGCTAACCTCAACTTGTCCATTTACGTTTGAATAAAATCGCGATTACAACTAAGAGCTGAATTATTTGATCGCTAATTACCAAGGCGCGATATCAAGCTGCTGCAATGTCGATTCTACTTCCGGTATTATTACTTACTGAACTGTTAAACCGTTGATAAATCGGCCCAGCTCGCCTCGCACCAGACACGTGGCTCTACAGAACGTTGAAACGAACCAGGGTGACGGTGAAAGGAAAAAAAATTGGATCAAACATAGTTTCTTTTTTTACAGGTGAATGACTTTTATTAGAAAGGAAATAATCTCGGTGGGGATAGGATAAGGGGGACTTGAATATCGGGCGTTATTTTTGGTGTAAAAATTATGGGTCTCTTTTAATCATTGCATTCAGAATTCAGAGATCATTTAGCCGGATTTCATATAATCGGGATAATCCTCAGTCTTCAGTCGGTAAGGGTCGCGAGTAGTTCGTGGGCGCGTGCGCCGTAGTGGAAAAAAAAGAGTCCGTCGAGTCAAAAGAAAGATGGCGGATAGCATGTTGCGCGCCTTATTGTACGCAACCCGCGCATCCTTTACTATCCCGAACTGACCTACGACAACGGTGTCCCTCCACCCCGCCCGGCGCCAAGCCGCACAGCTGATGCGACGACGTTCAGTGACCCTAGCGGCGTCAGGCAGTGAACATGGCTGACGCGTCTACTCGATGTCAGCTCTTATCGGCTTCGCGTCAGTTAAGGACTTGTCAAATTAGCCAACTTGCTTAATGTCTACTTGACTCTGTGAGATTGTTTGCAATTAGTTATCCGAGTGAATTACCGCAGGGTGTGACTCTATATGTACAATTATCCGTTTAGTCCGTCATCGGCTTGAGCGGGTGCGAAGGGACGCTCGAGAAGATGCCTCGACTTTCTCCGCAAGGATCTTCCTCTATGGATAGCAGATATAACGAAGGAATTCCATTATTTCGGATGGCCAGCGTCAGGTTAGCGAGGAGATCGGAGGAGATTCACGGCTCGAGAAAGCTGTCAGCAACGAAAGTACGCCGGACATATCAGGTGAGTTTCGAATATTTCATTTCAATATTTTACTACAACAATGAATAATTGCGTGTTCTCAATGTTTCTTCGTCACAAGAAAAATCCTACTGATTCGTTCTATACCGAATATAGTGTCGTTGATAAATCGGCGTTGTTGAATCTGTCGGAAATAGCTCGAACTTTGTATTCCATTTAAAAATGGTTCACGCAAGTTTAGAAAATTAATCATAAAAAATATATTATTAGAAATTTCAATGGGACCAGTAACAATATTACAGACGATGAGTCAGATGTATGATTATAGTTGAAAATTCTTTGTCTCTCAGTCAAGAATATTTGCTTGAACAACACATTGCGATGAGTTGATGTATCCGATGTACCGTATGTTTATCTAGTTTTTATCTTCACAGGTGTGTTCGTCGAGGGAAATGAGGTCCTGTCTATCTTTAACAAAGCCTCTTCGAAATTCATCAAAACAACGATTGATACCAGGCAGTGGAGCAGTCCTAGCATCGGGGGAATAACTACTGGACAACTCTGCATTGCGGAGTAATAATAAAGTAGCATAAGCATTAAGATTTAGAAAGAGATCTAAGAGAGATCTTTCTAGCGTATAGCTTTAGTCTGTGTAGTATTGAGTCCGTAATTACAGTTCCCTTGGAATCAGTCTTGGTACAATCTCTGATCAGATGAAGTAGTTGGATCAGCCATTACCGTATGAAATAATCGCAATAATCATTGAGATATCGAGGCATAACACATACATATACGATATATATACGTGAAATGATATTTCACTCCTTTGATTTTCCCACAAGGAACAGAGAGTAGAAAATATAGAGATTCATGAATTCAAGAGCCTCGTTAGTATCTTTTGACAACAAGTATATGCAGAGTAACAAATTATTTTACTGTTCTCGCGGCAAAATGACGTTATTGAACTATTATTGTCAACGAAAACCATGATAAAAATAATGACTCAGTTCCCTATTCGTATTGCGGTCTGAAAAACAAAAATAAAAAACTAGCTGTTCCTAACAAGACTGATATAAAATTTATACGCTGCAAACATTGTACTTGGCATTCTGTAAAACACACTTTCCTATGGATATGTATATGTATTGTCGCCGAAAATATTAGTTTAAGGTGTAATAATACTTTAACCATAGCTCAATTAGTTCTAGCTGATCTTTGAACTTGTAAAATACCAAATATGTAGTTTTCTATGATATAAGTAATGTATTATACGTATTATTATCAAATGCACAATTGTTTGAATGAAATTATCATGTATTCAGATTGTTTATACGAAAAACATGTATTATTATAGTGAACTGGCGTATTTTTCAATAAACACCCCTTGAAAATGTAAATAATCAATTGTTGAATCATTTCCCCCTGTCCTTTCTTTACCTGTAAGTCGAAAATTATTAAAAACCCATGATTTTATAAGTTTAAATTCAAAAAGTTGGTTCACGGGGTGACAAATGCTCTCGCCATCTAGCGGTCAAAGGGGCGAACTAAATTCGCCGTAAAAAGCGAAGACGCCTAACCATATGCAACTCGCATGCCACCCGTGTAACTGATTGCCTTAAATTAGGCGCTCCTTTATTTATAAAAATATAATAATACATATAATTATAGGTATATGTAGAGACGTGTAGAGAAACGTATGCATGAATGAATCAAGAGGCATATCCTTTTTCGGCACACCTCCTCGGGTCAGATGTTCTCCTGATACCAGGAGCAGAAATTTTGCGAGTTGAAATCCTTCTAACTCCGAAAAATGCTAGTATTAATGAATTATAGGTATAGAGACGTATAGAGAGAGGTATGCATGAATGAATCAAGAGGCATATCCTTTTTCGGCACACCTCCTTGGGTCAGATGTTCTCCTGATACCAGGAGCAGAAATTTTGCGAGTTAAAATCCTTCTAACTCCTAAAAACGCTAGTATTAATGAATGATAGGTATAGAGAAGTATAGAGAGAAGTATGCATGAATGAATCAAGAGGCATATCCTTTTTCGGCACACCTCCTTGGGTCAGATGTTCTCCTGATACCAGGAGCAGAAATTTTGCGAGTTAAAATCCTTCTAACTCCTTAAAACGCTAGTATTAATGAATGATAGGTATAGAGAAGTATAGAGAGAGGTATGCATGAATGAATCAAGAGGCATATCCTTTTTCGGCACACCTCCTTGGGTCAGATGTTCTCCTGATACCAGGAGCAGAAATTTTGCGAGTTAAAATCCTTCTAACTCCTCAAAACGCTAGTATTAATGAATGATAGGTATAGAGAAGTATAGAGAGAAGTATGCATGAATGAATCAAGAGGCATATCCTTTTTCGGCACACCTCCTTGGGTCAGATGTTCTCCTGATACCAGGAGCAGAAATTTTGCGAGTTAAAATCCTTCTAACTCCTCAAAACGCTAGTATTAATGAATGATAGGTATAGAGAAGTATAGAGAGACGTATGCATGAATGAATCAAGAGGCATATCCTTTTTCGGCACACCTCCTTGGGTCAGATGTTCTCCTGATACCAGGAGCAGAAATTTTACGAGTTAAAATCCTTCTAACTCCGAAAATCGCTAGTATAAAATGTTAAACATATAGAGACGTGTATGAAGACACGTATGCATGCCTATATCTATACACCCAAATTTTCAGCACACCTGAGTGCGCCTGATTTCAGGCAATTGGCTTCACGAATGATATGCGGGTTGCATACGGTTAGGCGCTCTCGCTTTTTGCGGGGAAATTAGTTCGCCTCTTTGACCGCGAGATGGCGAGAGCATTTGTCACCCCGTGCGCCAACTTTTTGAATTCGAATTTATAAAATCATGGGTTTTTAATAATTTTTGACTTACAGGTAAAGAAAGGACGGGGGTAAATGATTAAACAATTGATGATTTACGATTTCAAGGGGAGTTTATTGAAAAATGTACCAGTTCACTATAATAATACATGTTTTTCATATAAACAATTTGAATACATGATTATTTCATTTAAACAATTGTACATATGCGATGGTAATACGTATAATACATTACTTATATCATAAAAAACTACATAATTGGTATTTTACAAGTTCAAAGATCCGATGGAACTAATTGAGCTATGCTGAAGCTATTATTATACTTCAAACTAAAATTTGCGGTGACAATACATACATATTCATAGGAAAGTATGTTTTACAGAATGCCAAGTACAATGTTTCAAGGGTATAATTTTTATATTGGTCTCGCTAGGAGCAGTGAGCAGTTTATTTTTATTTTTCAGACCATAATACGAATAGAGAACAGAGTCATTAATTTATTTCAGGTTAGAGGTTTCTCTGTTAGATCTCTCTCTAAAACTTAATGCTCATGCTACTTTGTTATTACTTTGCAATGCAGAGATGTTCAGTAGTCATTCCCTCGGTGTTTGGACTGCTCGGCTGCCTGGTGTGAATCGTTGTTCTGACGAATTCTGAAGAAGTTTTGTTGAAGATGGGCAGGACCTCGATTTCCTCGTTCGACGAACAACACCTGCAAAGATAAAAACTAGATAAACTCACGGTACATCGGATAAATCAACTCAATGTATAGTTTAAACAAACATTCTTGACTGAGAGCCGAAAAATTTTCAGCTATGATCGTACATCTGACTCATCGTTTGTAATACAGTTGCTGATGTTAATAAAATTCATGATAATATATTTCATATGATTAATTTTGTGATCCTGTGTGAACCATGTTCAAATGTAAAATGAACTTCAAACTATTTTCAGCAGAATCAAGAATGTCAATAAGCTAGTATTAATGGTGCATGGATGAATAGATTTTTCGATCTTCTAATTGTTATGACCGGTATTTGAGACTCGAATGTACTCTGTCAACAATATTTAATTGTGTTGTTTGAAAAATAAACGTGATGCTCAATTAATTCTACAGTGATCTACACTCGTATTTATTTTGAAATCTGAAAATTTCGATCCTCGTTATCCAAATATTTCTCTACCGCGAGGTAAGTGTATATTCAAATGAAGTAAGCATATTTTTTCGAGATCCCTCAATATTTCCTGCTGTTGTCAATACAATGTGCTGAGCAAGATTCAAGTTAGTCGTTGGGGACGCGAATTTTTTCCGGGATCCTTATCGAACTGTACACCGCGTTAAATATTAAAACGGGGTAAAACATGGATCGCTAACTACAGCCGTAACATGCTATCCGCCATGTTTCTATTGACTCGACCCAGTTTTCGACTACGGCACAGGCGAGCCTACGAACTACTCGTGACCCTTACCCGTGGAGCTAAGAATGGTACTTAGGCTGCAGCCCTTACTGACCGAACTCGAAGGATCACTGTATGTTCCCCAATGCGTCACCACACGTCGCTGTTATCGATCAGTGCTGATGTTTGTATATGAAATTTGAGGTTACTTGGTCAATAAACTACTAGAAAATGCCCTTTATGATAGGACCAGCTCCGATTAGGAGAACGCTGAAATATTTACAGGCTGGAAAACTGGTTCTCAAGGACAAGATAAAAATATTTTCAATCAACTATAATACAAACGGGAATCACCATCACGGTGCCAGGTAGATAATTTTAGGTTATATAATATCCCTACGAAGTTTCTTAAATAAACTCCAATCTATGAAACAATACGATGTATAGGTATTTCGGAATATTTACAGAGACTTCGTATTCTGGTATCTACCTCAACTTCAATACAAGAATCCCAACGTCCAGCTCGTAACACTGAAAAATATGACTCCGTCGCCGTTCATCAAATGCTATTACGGTGTGTTATCATTCCTTAGAGTATATTCTGTATGAAATTTTTGAGTCAAAGATTCCCTGGATTATCTATTTATGCAAATTATTTCAGACGACGGAAGACACATGCTGATAGACATAGACAGCAAGTCGAAGGAAGAAGTTCTGGAGCACCTAATCTCTGTGGTAGGCAAATCGATAGAGACACTAGCGGAGGAAGCAGTTTCGGCAGAGAAGAAGGATAATCCAGCAAACTTTGGAATAGGCTGCGTTAAGAGTTGCATTTGTGAGATACCGGGCCAGCTGACTTGCTCAGGCTTGGTACCTTTACCTTATGAGATGCGAGGAAAGCACAAGAACCCACCAAACTAGAATCCAATGTTCTTTCCATTTTCTATCTCAACAGATCGTATCATATTAAGATTAGGTGTTTGTGTAGATATTTATTACAAAAACTGTTATAATACAATGTAGGAAAATACACGTACTTTGTCGAAATACGATTAGACAAAGATCCAACGATCAACGGAAATAATTGTACTTGAATAACGCCCGTATTTAATTTACCGACTTCTTTACGTCATAGGATTCATTCGCACCGTTTTTAAAACTCCTAATATTGCAAAAATTTCGGATTGAAACTTACTCCATGAATTCTACACTAAAGAATTCTAGATCTGTAGTCTGTTCTGATAATTAAGGGATCAGGTATACGTTAAACTCGTGAAATCCGAGCTCAATGTATACATAAGTAGCTAGTCAATTATAATACGTAAAAAATGAAGAAATAAATAAATAAACCAGTGATTAGTAACCTAACGTTAAAGGATAATACCAATAACATTTTTTCTTCTCCTTCATCTTCATAAAACTCAAACTAATATTATTCAATGAATAAATTGAGTTTCAATGGCCGGCAGGAGGCGATTATATCTCTCCCATCAAAGGAACAATTATCTTCTCGGTCTGGATCGACTGTAGGGTTTATTACTCTGGTAACGAGATCCTCTATGATTATGTGAGTATCTATTGGAAGTGGACGGCTTGATATTTTCCGGTCTCTGGTACTGCTGAGCTGCCGGATGTCCGACCAATGGTTTATTCAGTTCAAAATCCTCCGCACACTCGTTCATCATCTTAAGTTTAGCCTCGATTGCTTGTATCGCTGTTTCTCGACTGAAATAAATCAATAAAAGAGTTTTCAATCATATTAATCTCCGAATTATTGAGTTTAAATATTTTCCAAGATCCCGCATATCCTCACCTAACTTTCTTGTCTTCTTTCTTAGCCCCTGCTAGTGCTGGAATATATATCTTTGGTTTAGGCTTGTCCATGTCGCTCTGAAATGAAAAGACAAAAAGTTTTCGTTTAAAATTCTGAATTTTTGCAAGAAATAGCGACAATCCGGACACCAACCTCATTGACACTGTGAGCCCATCTAACTACGATGCTCTTAGACCCGATTTTCATATTATGCAGCGCATCCTTCGCCCTCTCAGCGTCGCAGCTTGTTTCGTAAGTCACAAAGGCATATCCTCTAGGCTGGCCAGCTTGTGGCCCGGAACGGTGGAAAAGGAGGTCAAACTTTTCGATTTTTCCGTGTTTTTGAACAAGTTTCAGGAGTTGGTACCGGTTGACAAACAGACAGTTAATTTTTCTGATTCGTCGGATAGCTCGGATATTTTGGTTCACTTATTTATAGATTATTATGGGTGGACCGAGGCAGCTAAACAACGTTTTAATACTTACTCATTAATTCTAAGGTCCAAATTCCCGACCCACAATCTTCTGTCCTCGAGATTATTAGACTTTGATGAATCCAAGGGAAGCGGGACTTGGAGATCGGACTGCGAGCAGAAATCATACGTTAGATTTATGACAGAAAAATATCATTCATTCGCGATCCTAATTTAGAAAAAAATTTGAGCGTATGACTTACTTCCATGGCGGCTCGAGCCTCGGTCAGTTCGGAATGAGATTAAAGCTCATAAAATGAAGTCGGGAAGCGCTACGATCGTTTATTGATTAAATTACGCGTCAAAGAAGTTAATACTTCAATTCGTTTAAGTGAGAGGGAATATATTCTATAGGGGTTATAAATACAAAGTAAGAAAATGACGGACGTCAGGCGTCAGGCGTCAGGGACGACGAATGCTACTACACTGAATCTACATGTATGTCTGGTTGCCTACTGGCCCGCGGCACGGCGCAGATTTAATCAAATATGGCCGACGAAACGATCAATTAATGATCTCCCACTCCCCGCGAAGTTTACTAAAGAGTATCACCAAACCGCGAGTAGATTAAAGAGTAAAAATCACCTCCTTCGGTAAATAATCGAACAATTTTTCAGCCAGTTGTGATTAGAAAAGTGGACCCATAGAATACACCAGTAGTTACAGTGAGAAGTGGGTTCAATCATGACGTTTACAAACGTCTAGCAGAAGCAACATTGGAGCAGACGAGTACACGAGTATAAAAACATTCAAGTGACAGCTAGCTAGCTATTAAACGATTAGTATAGATTTCGTCGTGTCAAAATCCGCCGAGTATAATTCTGCGTCTTATTTTTCGATATCTAATTATAATTCGAGCCGGTTTTATCATGGCTGGACAATCGACGTCTCAAACTCAGACCGAAACACTGACAGAACGGGATCTCACCGATGGCCCCCAGGTAAACGATATACTCTTGAATAAACATTACGTAATTAAAACTTGTTATCTGTTACTCCAAACTGTCAAAGCGCTACGTGGCTCGCGGGCAACACACGCCTACCCTTTCAAATATTCCTAGTACCTAGATATTACAATATTAGGAAAAATACTTTCCGAGTCTCGGATTAACAGCCCAACTTTTCCTGCTCCTATCCGTCGTCCTATCGTCATATAGCAATAATTTAGCGAAAATATTTGCTCACAATCGCGATGTACAGATTGCCGAAATTCCTGCCTCGAAGAACCGAATTTTGTCACAAAAAGGCAGAATTCGGTTTCAAGTCCTTCTCAACGTCTGTCGAAGATACTTCGCCACTTTCCGGTATCCGAGTGTTAGATTTAACGCGTGTCCTCGCTGGTCCATACTGCACGATGATTCTCGGTGATTTAGGTGCGGAAATATTAAAAATCGAGCGTCCCCTGGTAGGTGATGACTCGCGTCACTGGGGGCCACCTTATTTCAAAGGCACGAAGCACCCCACCTACTTCGTCAGCGTTAATCGTAACAAGAAAAGCATTTGTGTAGACCTGAAGAAAGGCAAGGAGATCATTTACGAGCTCGCGAAGAAGTCTGACGTATTAGTGGAGAATTATGTCCCCGGAAAGTTAGCGGAGATGGGACTGGACTATAAAACTTTGAAGAAAATTGCCCCGGGGCTTATTTACTGCTCGATAACTGGCTACGGGTCCGAAGGCCCCTACGCTACTCGGCCAGGCTACGACGTGATTGCAGCTTCCGTTGGGGGTCTGATAAACATAACAGGACCGAGGGATGGAGAACCGTGCAAAGTCGGTGTCGCTGTGACCGATATGGCCACAGGCTTGTATGCGCACGGAGCAATACTGGCTGCGTTGCTGCAGAGAGCTAAGACGAATGAGGGGCAATGGATCCAGTGCAATTTACTCTCGACTCAAGTAGCTAGCTTGACTAACGTCGCTTCTAATTATTTGAACGGTGGGATTGAAGCCTCGAGGTGGGGAACTGCTCATGAAAGTATCGTGCCTTATCAAGCATTTCCTACAAAGGATGGATACATCTCTATTGGGACTGGTAGCAACGCGCAGTTCTTAGCCCTGCTCAAGTTGATGGATCTAACGGAACTGGGGAGCGATAGAAAGTTCAAAACAAACACTGACAGAGTGATGTACAGAGAGGAACTTACTCAGATACTCTGTGAAGAATTTAAGAAGAAGACCAACAAGGAATGGTCGGAAATATTCAAAGATGCTCCCTTTCCGAATGGCTGTATCAACACTGTGAGCCAGGTGTGTTTTTTTTCTGCATTTTTTGTTCAGAACGAAAACTGGTTGCAAAATTGCAAACTCCAGTTTAATTTTTCATCGATTTTTGGATATTCTGTTCTATAAATAAGGCAAAATGCGATTGTTCCTTAGCTCGCGGTTCAATCATCTGTTCTAATCGAATTTTCCAGGTCTTTGACGACCCGCATGTCAAGCATATAAAGCTGGTCAAAGAAATGACCCATCCGAGCATAGGAAAGGTGAAGGTTGTCGGACCGCCAGTGACGTATAGCTACGCTGAAAATTCTGTGAGATTGCCGCCTCCCATCTTGGGAGAACACACCAGGGAAGTTTTGAAGAGTCTTCTAGATTATTCGGATGAAAAGATATCAACGTTAGTTCAGGAGAAGATAATCCATTAGGAAAAGAAACGAAAAGAATTTACGGTATCGCAAAGAAGAGACGAAGAAACAGCATTCTATTTCTATTTTTACAATCCTTTAAGATATAAGCATTAATTAATGTCTGATTTTAATAAATGTATCAATAGCATTTCACGTTTCGTATGTCAGTCTCCTCTCTTATCTCACATGTTGTGTATCTCCCCAATTAGGCTCACTCGATAGATCCGACACTGATAAGTTTAATATCTTCTGCAAATAGAGATAATTTTGAATGATTATAATACAGTTTCAGGTATACAGATGTAGAGTATAGCACCTATAGCCAATCAGTTATCAAACAATGGCTATTTTTTATGCTACAAGAAAAGACGAGATAAATCCTGATTTTAATCTTTGTGAATTTATTTTTGTTACAGGACGTGCCCACCGTAAGATTATGTTTACGGAAGCCAAAGTCGAGCAAAAAGGTGCAGTGGACACAGGGGACTGTCGACAATGAGCACATGAATAAAAAGAAGTCAAAATGTGGGTGTAACGAATGACTAGATATCTCGAAAAACGAGTTACTCTCTTCTTCAATTGTTTACTTTTTTACTTTCTGATCGACAGGCTGCTGTATATACGAAAAACCAAAAGACTTCGGTGAGAGCAGCTCTGACGAAAGTGATGACGAGTGCGAGCACTGTCATGGGCACAAAGATTCTCACAATAAGAATAATTCTAACGGTAGTGAGGCGGCCCAAGCCGGCATCCAGTCTCGACCAGGTGATTTATCTCAGGTTTTTCTTGGACTTTAGCTGCACATAATTATTGTATAAAATTGTATGTTAGTTTATGATGTTCATAACTCTTGTGTTTCAGAACCTATAGCTACAGGATCAACTTAACTCCGAAGCGTCCCAGTTAACATTTTGTTAAATGTTACCCTAGAGAATCCAACGTTATCCCCGTAACTCAGACTTTACGTCACTGTCCAATAGACAAGATTATACGAGAGTTAGGAAGATCATATTTTGCCAAACGTTGTTTATCTAATTCTTTCGATGATAGAAATTGTATCAAGGATAGATCTGCTGCTCGATGAACGGTAGCTGCTCTCATTGCTATCTCATTCCATGAACGTGTTATTCAAAGATCGAAAGATTCACCTAAAATTTATAATAATTTCATGTCAGTCAGAAATTCACAAACTGTGTAATCAGAATTTCCGATTATAATTTCTTGTATGCTAGTTGAATTCACTTTCAATCTAATCCAACTAGGAGCAGTTGCACTTTGTACATACATAAATGAATAATTATGATTTTTTTTCTATTCAGGCTGAATTAGCACATCGGGTTTAAAGTTAATGGAAAATTTCCAGTCGATCTATCCTCTATAGCACAGCTGTTAGGGCTTGTGAAAATTATTACAATGAAAGAAACTCCATACGTTGATTACTTAGCCATAAAAATATGCCATTTTAACTCATAGATTAACAGTGGGTTGAATATAAAATCCTCGACTATTTCCCTGTAAGAGATAACTTCGCCTAGGTCGTCGATATTTCAATCTTTCCATCAAATATTATAAAGGCTAAGTTTTTTCTTCAATGATTATTCGTTGGGTATTAAATAAGGTTGTGCGTTCGACCGGGAAAGAAAAATTTCGGTCTCATATCAAGAGTAAATAGAGAATTCTTAGTAATTCCTGTATAGAATTTAACTTACTACTATACATATATATCTAATTCATTACAGCTATTTTTCTTTCTTTCTTCACTTTTTCCATTTTCATCTTATGACTATTATACTAGAAAGCTGATACATAACTTCATTAATTTATTTATTACAAATGCATAAGCTATTTCTTCTTGTTAATTTTATCACAGTTAAAAATTCTTTCTATTGTTATCTGGATATTGGCAGGAAATGTGAAGCCAAATTATGGACAGTATGATGATTTTCGCGTATTTTGAAAGATGAAAATGATTTGAAATGTACAAGGAACGTGTACGGCAATAATATAAGTGCATTGTATGTGTATGTTATCTAGATCAAGCGCAAAGTTCCTGATGTTGAAACGCAACGATCGGTTTGTGCTTGTTTCTTCAAAGTATAAAATGAAACTTTGGTTCTACTATACGTTAGAAGAAGAGTATATGTATATTTTAAAATGAGGAAACTATTTTTGAGTATTTTTAACGATGTCTATTTCTGTAATTTCATTTCATAAAATATATCGCTTCGTCACGAACCCTTGATTTATATTCAACATGATATATCTCACCCGGTGCACACCTTTAGTATAAACAACTTTGAAAGGAGGTGAAGAAAACGCAGTGGAAGAGATTAAAGAAATTATACAAAGTTACAAATTTAGCGTCACAGTGTTCATTCCTGAAATAATTTACAATATAAATACGTCTTTCTAGATTTCACATTTTAGTTGAAATAATTTAGGTACCGCAATTTATAGGTATATAAAAAAATGATACACGTATTTTTACTATTTACAAATTAGATCGATAATGCGAATCACAAAAATTTCTTTCCTCGCTGTGGACTAAATACAGTTTCTGGAATATGATATTTGGTCTGATTATCTCACTTCCAATTCTTCGAACTTTCAATAGTCTATTACAGCATCTATCGAGTTTTGAATTCTGTCTCAATGAGGATAGTTTTCAGAAGTACCTAAATCAAGTAATTATATGTATTTCCATTATAGTAATTGATTTCACTTCTTCTTTCACGTCGCAATTATCTTCTCAACGATTTCTATAATGCATACGACGGAGATTAATCTCGTATTTATATTATTTTCATAATATATATCAACAATGGAATTGTAACACGCACACATTTATATCTATATTTATATATATATATACTTTATATAATATAGAAACGTTATACCTACATATTTATGTTCGAACAACGTTCTCGATTTAATAGATGCTGTAAAGCAATCAAAAAAGCGTCAATTTATTTACATTCAGAGTTCGGTACGTTTCTGATGAACATAAATCAGCGATATTCTTCAATTAAACAGCAGTAGTTGATCAACTTTGATCAAGAAGTGAAAGAAATTTTCAGTTAATTATCGCCGCAGAAGAAAGTGAATTTTTCCTTGAAATTATACCGGTGCGTTAACTGAGAGAGATGAGGAGAAAATCTTTCGTTGTGTTTTTGTAAGATTAGTTATTCAGTTCAGTGCCACATAACTTTACGATTACTGTAGATGTAAATAGAGATTAATTATTAATCAATCGTCGACGTTTTGAGTGTTACTTATTCAACTTCCAAAATTGACATTTATCAAAAACCTTCACATTGTTATTATAAAACAGAATCACGAATATCTTCTCAGTTAAATTTCAATCAAACATATCGCTTAATAACTATAACTTTCAGAGTAAGAAAACTATACGCTTGAACTAACATATATATATGTATATATACTATGTATAAAAACTTATATTATACGTAAATCGATCCGAGAGGGCAAGTAAATTGATGTGAAAGAAAATCCATCCACCTTACGAAGAAAAAAAAAAAACGAAAAAATAACAAATGCCTCCCTTTATTGATAATGATGAAAAAGACGAGCTGTCGCTGTTTAGAACTATTCTAATATTTTTTTTTTTTTTTTTAAATTGCATCTTTCCGACAAAGAAATGATTTAAGTACGTTTATCTCAGGACCGGGTCTTCAATGTCAGTATCCCAGAGATCGTGTATCAGACTCTAAAAACTTGAACTAATTTGAAAACGATTTTAAGACTAATACAACTAAAGAACTTGTCAAGATTGCGCGAAGGTTTTTAAATTGGAAATTGAATAGTCTTTAATCAGTCGACGTTACAACTGCTTCTATGATAACGGCATCTTTTTCTAACTTCCAATCCCCTCCGGTACATCTCCTCATTTAATCCCAACTCTTTAACCATAGATCTACTGCGCCAGACCTTCACTGTGTAATCGTCACTAGTTGTCACCAGCATTTCAGGATCACGCGGATTAAAGGCTACAGAATTTACCACATCAGCGTGCGGCAGCTTAGCCAAACACACGCCGTAGTGTCGATCCCAAAGATAGCCGTGCTTGTCCTCTGCTCCGCTAGAAGAAATTATTCCAGTCTCATATATTTGTTTACAAATTTATACTCCAGATCAATATTTATAGAGCAGGATAGGGATAGTCTTGAACTTGAATGAGAAAGAAATGTGGCTGGGTTATAAATAGACTCGTAGAACGCGGAGTATTTTCGTCAGATCTCAGTGCTAGATATAGAATGGTTGTTTTCCCTATTTTTGGGTCGTTACTCTTAATGGTTGACCAAGGTTGACGGGGCGGACGGAAATATACTACGAGAACAAAGGGAAAATAAGCGAAACAAGTGTCTCCCAAACAGTTCTCAGACACTCATCATTGTCAGCGACAATGGGAAGACAGATGTTGGAAGAATCATCCAATACTGAATATTTACCTCGCAACATACTCGTTGCAAACGTCCAGAAATATGAAAAAACATTCGTTATTCGGTGTGTAAGCCTTGTGTGCCCTCAGCATTGTCCCAACTTGCTTTAGAGTAACCAAATCGATGACATGAATGTCTATTTCTTGAGCTATCGGAGGCGGCTCTAACGGATTCGTTATAACATAGCCCCTCGGCCATGGCCTCGTATTAACGTACAAATATCTAAAGGAATAAAAGTCGATAAATATAATGCGAGCTGTTTTTAAATACGAGTAAAACCGTCGAATCTTTGCTCGTTAAAAAAGTAATCGGTGAAACAAATCTCACCTATGATCCGGGGACAAACTCATTCCGATAACATGACCATGAAGATCTATCAAGTGATCTACTTTGTCGAATTTATCCGCCACAGCGTCGTAGTCTAGCCAGTTAGGCTCTGGCCTGGGAGACCCTGAGTTTTGTATTTCCCGTTCGCGTTCTCGCTGAGCGAGTCTCTCCTTTAATGAAGGGCCCGGATCTAGACGCCTCGGGAAGTTCATAGGCTTGATACGTTTGAAGCCAATCTGGTGCGGAGTGTAGGTCTTGGATCCGGTTGTGAATATGAGATATTTCTCTGGGTTGTCTGCCAGATCGTCCGAGTCGCAATCTTCGGCTGCCGAAGATTCTGTTTGAAGGACAAGAAAAGGAACGACGGGAATTAGATCGAATAGAAGGATTATGCTCTCGTTTAAACTCACCCCCGGAATCGCTCTCCTCTTCCCAAGCCGGATTATCGCTTTCGCTGGTACTCTCCATCACTTCTTTCTCAGTTTCGACTTGCCGATAGTTTTCATTGTACTGAATAGGACTGGCGTACTCAAAACCATCCCCAAGTCTTCGCCAGTTAAGAAAACCCCCTTCCAACGTACTGTACCTAATAAAAGCAAGAAGAACAATAATTTCCTCAAATATCCTCAAACAAGGGCGCAAATTGCTTCTAATTGAACCCACTGTAGTCTAGAAGATGCGTGATGCAGCACATCGGGCTTCTCTGGCTGCTGTTGTCCGCTGTTCACCGATACAGACGAAAGTTCTCTATGGCTAGGCGGGTTTCCCCTTTCTTCTCTTACGTCGGAAGTCGAGGGCTGATTCTGTGGGGTTTCGGGTTCAGTTGGTGCCGGAGATAAGCAGTTGGCCACCATTACTGCTCTAATGGACGAGGCATTGCTGTTGTAAAACCTGGAAGTAATATTCAGCCTCATAACGTCGTAGAAAATCTTTGACCAATCTCATTCCCATCTTCTTACCGATACAATTGATTCATTATTGGCACATGCTCGCTGGCGGACTCTTGGCTCGCTTTATTAAGCCACAAAACACTGGTGCTGACCAGGTGAGCCAGCCAATGAAGATCCCCACTCAATAAGTGCCTCTCGCTGTACCAAGTCCCGAATATGTCGTAGGGTTTGTTCACCACTCTGCATTGAAGCTCGAACCCGGCTGTGAAGAGAATTCGATCAATCCTTAGTCTGTGATTATTTATTGCAAAGTTAAGCTAATAGCCAAGAGTTTGTACAAATAAGAGCATGCGGGGAAAAGAGAGCGACCAATTTCCCTTATTTTTCTTGGCACTGTGTAGTTGGAATTCGACCAGATGAACCCTGGGCTATAAATAAGCCTTTCTAAACATCTGCGCTATCTTTTATTGTCCGGTTAAGATCGAGGACGAATATTGGGCAGGGGATTAATGAAAACAATGAGACCTAGTGGTCACAGGCCATAAATCTTGAGTTTCTTAGTCACGGAATTCCCCGTTTAATTATGAGAGGGAAAACTAGCGACAAAGAAACTTTCTTTATACTCACGCTCAAGGCTAAAGACGGCTATTTCTCCCGAGGTACTGTGCGGAGTCCCAAAATGAACTCCAGACACAAGAAGAAGAGTATCGGATGAATTGAACTGGGAGAACTGGGTGTATTTCCAACTGAAGGTCTTCATGTCACGGTGGTATTTGATGCTTGCTGGGAAACCGCTGTCCCATACCTGGAAAAGTCCACATTTAAATATCCGAACTATTTAACTATGCGAAAAATTGCGTGTATATATATGTAAAATTATTCGCCCAAACTTCTCACCAATATATAGCCGTCCTTTGAACACGTGGTAAACATTTGTCCGTTGTGAGAAAAACTGACGTGCAACACCTGATTCGTATGTTCTTTGAGAACCTCGGTTTCTAATAGAGGAGTGTGGTAGGCGAGTCGTTTGAATTCGTCTAGCCAAGAGGTTTTTCCTAATGAGTTATGAATTATCGTTGATTATTAGATTTTCGGAGATAAATGCGTTGAGACAGCTGTTTCTGACATTGTTAGTTTTTCGCGATATATTATGATTGATAAGGCGTAGTTTTTATCGCGGAAAGGACTCACCGGGCATTATGCTGACGTTGGGATCGATTTTGTACGTTTGATAGAACAAATCCTTCCACAGAAATTCGTCCTTAGATACGCGATGCCAGGATTTGCAGACTTCACCGACTGTCAGAAGGTCTTTGGGTGTTAAATATTGGAAAATGCTTAGTAGCACGCAGTCAGGCATGTACCTCCAAAGATCGTATTTGTCGAAATTCACCGACTCTTTAGTCACAAGGCTTTCAACACTCCAGGCACGAGCCTTTTCCCACGAATTTATTATGTCCTCCATCTCAAAGCGACTCGGAGATTTTAATAACAGAATGAAGCAGTAGCCGCAGAGCTCTTTGTTTACTACAACAGCTGATAGCTGTCATCCTGCCTAAAGCCACAGACTATTATTGCTGAAACCACTCACGAAAATATGACTACTTTCACGGTTTCGCATCGGACGGGTCTATTCTAATAACAAATAATACAAGGAAACAATAGGGTTTCGTTGACGGATATCGTTCCATATTTTAAATTACAGTAATAAAACTGCGCGTTTTATTTGGCATCTTTTGAATTTCGAATCATTTGAATCCAGTGGTCTACGGGTTTAAAATCAGAAAAAGCCACGTGATCGGTCACAGCGAGCTACGTTCCCGTCGACTCGTGTATCTTAAATTGTTCTATTCCGACGGCGCATTGTAATGATGGCGACGATATCAGGGACGCGGGTAGACGAGCTGGTGCAAAATGTCACGTTGCACGTGCCTCGCAAGTTGTTATTTAACGGTTACATACTGCCGTTCGTTATCCTCCAAGCCGTATGGGTTTACAGTTGGATTTTTATATACGGTATCGACGAATATTACGACGCTGGTCTAGTCGGGATTGCGGCTATCGGATTGCTTCAGATTTTCGTATGCCTCTGCTGTCAGTGGTCCGTGCACGTGCAGTGTTTCCTAAACTGCAGTTCTGTAAGACTTTATTAATTACCTTTTCCCATATATTTTCAAGCCTGATTCGTGTCATACTTGTCTCATATTATTCGAAATAAATCCACCAATATGTTCGACCAACATGGCAGCCACGTTCATTTTATTCTTCTGCTACGCTCGTCCCACGTTACGGCTCTTCCCCCGGGAATTTCAAATTCCTACTATTTTATTTACCACCGAGAAACTTACGTAACCAAAAAACCCGTTCGTCACGCATTATTAATTTCAATCGCAGACTAACGATCCCTACAAAGCAAAAGTAGCCAAAGTTGTCCCAACGCCAAATAACGGGAGCTCAGAGCTGGTCGTACTGCGGCGTAGCGGTAGAGGAGAGCCCTGGTTCATATTTCAAAAAACAAAGTACTCCTGGGACAAGGAGAGAAAGGAGTTTAAAGGTCTGGAGTTTCCCGTCGCACAGTCAATTCAGCATTATGATAACTGGAAGGGCTATCAAGACACGGATGAAGTCACAGCTGCGGAGGAAAAATATGGGAAGAATAAGTGAGAAAGAATTTATCCACCGCCTCTCTGCTCTTGTTCTTCTGGTTTTTACTCCTTAATTTTAATTCACAGCTTGGATATGGTCGTCCCTGAATTTAGAGAGCTTTTCAAAGAGCGAGCCATTGCCCCGTTCTTCGTATTCCAAGTGTTTTGCGTCGCGCTTTGGTGCCTCGACAAATATTGGTATTACAGTATCTTCACTCTGGTCATGCTCATCATGTTTGAATGCACTCTGGTGCAGCAGCAGCTTAAAAACATGGCGGAGATCAGAAAGATGGGAAATAAGCCCTACATGATAATGGTAAGTGTTGAATAAACGAAGTTAAATACTAACTCTGTGCAAAACTGGTCCCAAGTATAATTTATACTTTGCTTCTCGATCCGTTTCTTCTAATTAATGAAGTTTTGACACCGGCTTTACTCAGGTGTACAGAAACAGGAGGTGGAGATCCATTTTCACCGATCAATTGGTGCCCGGAGATATCGTGTCCATTACTCGATCGCAGAATGACAATCTAGTCCCATGTGACATGCTGTTGTTGAGAGGTCCTTGTATCGTAGATGAGAGCATGCTGACTGGTAATTCTTTATCCAGATTTGTGTTAGAGATTAATAACCGTAGGCTATTTCCTAGAATTTAGTAAAGAAAAATTTTAGACAATCGACAAAAATTATTGCGAAGGATTGATTGATTTTTCGACCATTTTAAAAGCCTCTAATTTATCCAATTGACAAAAACACAGGAGAGTCGGTTCCACAAATGAAAGAACCTATCGAAGGGCTCGAAGGAAATAGGGATTTGAATATCGAAGGGGACAGTAAACTCCACGTTCTATTCGGTGGGACAAAGGTTGTCCAGCATACATCGCCTGCAAAAAGCTCGACGGGCCTCAGAGGTGAGTTGCTGATAAAAATGAGCTGAAATAATGTGAATAATGTGCAATTCCGAGACACAAACAATCTCCGAGAAGCTTCGATAACTTTTTTCCACTTCTACAGCAACAGACAACGGCTGTGTGGCCTATGTTTTACGTACTGGATTCTCAACCTCCCAGGGAAAACTCTTGAGAACAATATTATTCGGAGTTAAGAGAGTGACTGCTAACAACCTGGAGACTTTTGGCTTCATCCTGTTTCTTCTGATATTTGCAGTAGCTGCAGCTGCTTACGTTTGGATTAAAGGTGGCTGAGATATTGAAAAAGCATAAATCTGCTGCGAGACTTGCTTGAAATTCATAAAACTATCTATTTCATTCTATAAATTGTTTTACAGGTAGCGAAGATCCTACCAGGAACAAGTATAAACTGTTCCTCGAGTGTACTCTGATTTTGACGTCAGTTGTGCCTCCGGAATTACCCATAGAATTATCCCTAGCAGTCAACACTTCGTTGCTCGCCTTGTCCAAGCTAGGTAAAGAGTTTCAGATTATAAATCCGTGTCTCCTTGGTGGTTCGATTGATTATAACTCCTTTTCATCTCTTCCATCTCATCCAGGTGTCTATTGTACGGAACCTTTCAGGATTCCGTTCGCTGGAAAGGTCGAGATTTGCTGTTTCGACAAAACCGGAACTTTAACAAGCGATGATTTGGTTGTAGAAGGAATTGCAGGACTAAAGTAAGCCCGACAAACCTGCCCAAAAAAAACTTCGCTCAATATTATCTCTAACGCATGAATTATTCCAGCGGAAAGTCCGACGTAATGCCTTTGTCAGAATGTCCCACAGAGAGTGTACAAGTTCTAGCAACTTGCCATTCTCTTGTTCAATTGGAAGACGGTATAGTCGGAGATCCTCTGGAGAAAGCTACGCTGACCGCGGTAGACTGGAACCTAACGAAAGGTACATTTCCATTTCCTTCCGAATTCTTCCTTTCATTTTCTATCTCACATTTCATCTATATTCTTGCTCAGGAGACGCGGTAATTTCAAAGAAGGGAAAATCTCCTGGTCTAAAAATTTTCCAAAGGCACCATTTCTCCTCTGCTTTGAAACGTATGTCTGTCGTTGCTGGTTACATAACTCTTGGATCCACGGAGCCTCGGTACATCGTCACTGTTAAAGGAGCACCGGAGACTCTCAAGTCGATGGTAATAAATGATTGAAATATACAACGAGACTTGAAAAATGGAAAACCTGCTTACTCTCGTTTCTTTCATTCCAGTTCTCATCCGTACCAGAAAATTACGATTCTACTTACCTCTCGCTGTCTCGTCGTGGAGCCAGAGTCCTAGCTCTTGGTCATCGCACCCTGCCTTTCCCACTCTCCGCTCAAGAATTGCGAGAAATGACTCGCGAACAGTTAGAATCGGAACTAACTTTTGCTGGATTTGTGATAATCAGCTGCCCCCTAAAGACTGACTCAAAAGCAGTGATAAAAGAGATACTGAACGCATCTCATTCGGCAAGTATAATCCCCGAGCGCTCTTTTCAGCCCTCAATGTTTTCCTTTCTCTTTATTAAACCGTGGAATGAATTCTGCAGGTAGTTATGATAACCGGTGACAACCCGCTCACCGCTTGCCACGTCGGAAGAGAATTACACTTTACAAAGAAGACTGCCACTCTGATATTAACACAATCGGCCAGCGGATGGATATGGGAGAGCGTAGATCAGGCTAAACATTTGCCACTAATATCCAAAGACGAGAGTAAGAAGGGAAAGGAAATCTGGAAAGACTATTCCCTCTGCATCACGGGCGAGGCAAGAAGCAATTCCTTCAATCTCAATCCTAGCTGAATCACGTAGCTGCGATAGAAAGTGCTTTGAATTTTTCGTTTCTTCGTAGGGCTTGACGTTTCTGAACGAAAACCACAAAGACTTGCTCTACAAGCTGCTACCGCACATCGCAATATTCGCAAGATTCGCTCCGAAGCAGAAAGAGTTCGTTATAATCGCCCTGCAAGAGTTAGGATACACGACGCTGATGTGTGGCGACGGGACGAACGATGTTGGAGCTTTGAAGCACGCTCAAGTCGGTCAGTATCGGGCTAAACTTAGAATGAGACTGTTATTTTATTGTTTTTGAATTTTCTCAGGAGTCGCAATCCTCTCAAGCGCACCGGAGAGACTTCCTATAGAGAGACGGGAGAGCCCTGGCTCTAGCAACGTCGCAAACGGGCCTAGAGCAAACCCTAGGCATATGAACAGCACCCAGGCAAAGATTCAAAAGATACTGAAGGAACTTGAAGAACAGGATCAATCCCAGCTCGTCAAACTAGGAGACGCTTCTATAGCTGCTCCTTTCACCAGCAAGCTGTCCTCCATCCAGTGCAGTAAGAATTATCATTCAGCCACCGCGATATGAAATTCCAAACTTCCCCTAGCTTTAAATGTCTGTTTTGCTCTTCTCTTCTTCCAGTTTGCCACGTAATAAAACAGGGCCGTTGCACGCTGGTGACGACCTTACAGATGTTCAAAATCCTGGCTTTGAACGCCCTGGTGCTAGCCTACAGTCAGTCAGTCCTGTACTTGGATGGAATAAAATTCAGCGATGCGCAGGCAACTCTCCAAGGACTCCTAGCCGCCTCGTGTTTCTTATTCATTTCCAGATCCAAGCCTTTGAAGAGCCTTTCCAAGCAAAGACCACTGCCGAATATATTCAACTTGTATACCATATTAACTGTCCTGTTACAATTCGCCGTGCATTTTGTATGCCTTATATTTCTCGTCAGAGAAGCTGCCATTCTTTCTCCCAGGTGAGAGATATTATTCGGATCTATTATCGCCAAGTTATTTTCAGAGAATAGAAATCGAGCTGGAAAAGAGAAATTCTCTTCGAAGATTCTTCTAGCTTCTATCTTTCAATCGATATTCTTTACAGGAACGATACTCTAGCCGCTATATTAGCGCCATCGGACGACAAGGGTGAGTCGTCATCGTCCGGAGAGGACAGCGAAGACGGCGAGCCTTTCCAAGCCGATTTGGTCAACAGTACAGTCTACATAATATCCATGACTCTGCAGATATCTACTTTTGCTATAAACTACAGAGTGAGTTCCGAGGGACTCTTAGATCTTGATATTTGATATCTTTCGCATTGTTTCGAGCCCTTTGACTTGTAATATTCTGAAAATTTGAGAAAATTCGATCGACTAATGATTATTATCAATGTTTTTTCAGGGACATCCTTTTATGGAGAGTCTATCAGAGAATAAAGCACTTTTATACAGTGTGGTGGGAAGTTCTTTGTGCATTCTAGGACTCGCGTGCGGTTTTCTCCCCACGATATCCGCGCAGTTTGAGATTGTCGAGTTTCCCGACGACGTGAGTAGACCCTTTAATGCGAGGAGTCGTCATATTTTGGATTGTTTAATTCACGTGTTTCTTGTTCCCATTTTTACAGTTTCGGTTAACTCTGGTACAAGTATTGTTCGCCGACTTCTTCTTCGCTTATGTCGTCGACAGAGTATGCCGGTGGTTGTTTGGCGAAGGGAAATACGAAAAGCTATGATCTATCGACGACGAACTAAGTATTTTTGTCAAAATAGTAGATTTTTAAATATATTCTAATATATGAACAGCCTTATTCTGCGCTCAATCATCTGATAAACACATGGAATCGATTATCTTGAATAGTTTTGAAGGAAGTCCCTTCCTTTGTTCAATTTTACAACAATTTTCGATCAGAATTATCGAACTTGGATTTAGATGAATATCTAAATTTAAAAAATATTTGCAAACCCTTGTGACTTCTGTGTCTCAAAAGGTCCGCAGCCTCGAAGCTTTTCAAGATATATTCCCAAGCGTCAGGAAATATTCCTGAAACTCGTAGTGAAATTTCATCAATTTAAGAGTTAAAAGAATGCATGTGTAGGGGCTGAGATAATGAAGGAAACTTTGTCGATCTCAAAGCGTTGCGAGACCCGAATCACTGTTGGTTGATTATTAAATGTGTAGATGATCGTATAGTGATACAGTTTTAAAAAAGACAATCTGTAAATACGCAAGGCTGTTTTATGTCATCTGTTGTATTTAAATTTGATATTTAAATCGAAGAAAAAAAAGAAATTATAGGGAAATTATATTACATTATTATACATGTATTCACAGCTCGTCGCAATTTTTTTTTTTTTTTTTTTTTTTTTTTTTTTTTTTTTTAGCGCGGAATGAGGCTGCGTTTAGAAGGAAGAGAAGTAAAAAAATTACAAAAAAAAAAGAAATCTATCGTGTTACCGTGTAACGCGAAATTTACGTGAACATATTATGTATGTATAACGTGAAAACTGATCGTGAGGGATTACTTTGAGCGAAATTAATAATTCTTTTTTCGCTTGAATTATCCCGTATCTAAAATACGTTGTACGCTATCATATATGTGTGTATATATATATATTATATGTATTACGAAGTGAATTTACATGAAAACAGATCGATTAATTAACAAGGAAGAAATCCTGTGCAGGGTGGGTCCTGGCGACGTGATATTTCTCGTTATTCAGTTTCGAATTGGAAAATGATTTACTATTTAAATATTGCATTTATTTCTGATGAGATACGAGGGTGAAAATTAATAAAGATCAATTATCAGAGAAATAAAAAGATATATCTTATCACATTCCGTTCGCAGGACATATTATAATGATTTTCATTTCAAATTATTAGCATTTACAATCAATATTTCTTCCTTGAAAAATTTTCCGATCGGTTTAGACAGTGTTAAACCCATCAATGTGTGTTACTGTCAGATTAGTCAATTTCCGGTTTATCGATAACTTGTTGAGAAAAAGAAAGAAGGAAATAATAATAATAATATTCATTTCTACCGCTCAGAGATTCGGCTTGAAATTTATTCAGAAAACATTGATGGATAGGTAAATTGATAGAAAATGATTGAAAGAAAAGAAATGGACATTGGAATAATAGATGTTTCTATTTCTTGAATGTGAATTTATCTGGATTATCGGATTTTCTCTTCTTCTTTATTTTTATTGAATTTTTTTTCTCTTTTTTTTTTTTTTATACGGGAAATCAAAAGAAGGAAAAAACCAAGATACAAACTGACTTTGATAAACTTGTAATCGTAATAATTTTCTTACACTGATTAACTACACGCATTATTACAAGGCGATTTCTTATACGTTTTGAACTACTATAATAGGTTATAATGGATCGGTGGGTAATCGATCGTACGCGCGTCAAATCGTACGTGAATTTTATACACAAATGAAACATATATCGATAATCGATATAAGCGGCGAGTGCGATTTATGAAACTAAAGGTGAGACGTCTATTATTGTATCATAATCTTTATAGCAGTAAAAAAATAACATTATCAATAAATACTGAACATCATTCCTTTATGCTAAATCTATCTTCAGTTCAATATAAATCACCAAGATCCATTATCTCAATCAATCCGTCATTATCCTTTAATTTGCTATACGCGATTCGATGCAATGAAGTTAGTCAGAGGTTATAATAACGTTCGAGAATTAATTCAAATGACAATAAAAAAGAAAGTTTTTTTTTTTTTTTTATTAATAATCGTCAATTTCTTAAGTTTCTTTTCTTTTCTTTTCATTTCCTACAAAAGAACTTCAGTATCTGAGGATTTCGGAAGATAAATTCAAGTTCGCAGCAGCCTTCAAACTTCTCGAATAAGATCATCGTTCGATTATCGACCCAGTAACGAGAAAACAGCAGCAAATTATGTTTGTAAACTATGAATAAAGCGGAGCTATAGCTCGGATTCAAACAAGCCGATAACTAATCTGGTATAATGGTAATTATCATTTTATTACCGTCGTATAATTTGTCGTATAAAAGTAGAGAAAATCGAAGAAAAATAATAATTCAACCATAGAAATAATCTCGAAAGAATAATTCGAGGAAAAAATCAAATAAAAATGCGGAATATAGCGTATAACTAGCAATTAGTATAGCGAGAGGGATTAGTATAGTGTAATTTAGATCGCGTTTTTATACGTAGATTACGTAAGCCATACGTTTTCAGCCAGAGACAATAACTAGTGTTATAGATGATTAGCGATCGCAAGATTATACGGACTCGCAATTGGCTGGCATATTAACTAGCCAGAGGGCAGAGAAGCCAATACAATAGAATCCACGCGCTTGTATTAAGTACTTCGACGTCGTGGTCGCGGTCTAACGTTTTGCCATTCGCAGTTCAGAGTTACGAACATACCGTTCATCGATCGACGTCTCTGCATCTTCCGCATTTCTTGTATAATATTATTTCATTTCTATCTCTAAATAAATATACAAAAAGCGGATAAAACCATAGCGAAGAGACGTCGTTGAAAGGTACGCATTCACGTTTCTTTTTTTCAAATAAAAATTTTCGTATTGCGATTAAACGAAACAATTAACGAATTATTGTCATTTATTTGTCGGTTTGAAACCTGATCTATTTATAAAATAATATATCGACCGCGTGCAGCATTTAATTGTGATAATAATTAACTGGCATGGTCAAGCGTGTCGATGAATCACGGGTTTAACCGATGAATAAAAATTACGCAATCTGCGTACTACTACAAAATTTATTTCGAGCCGATGACCCTCGTTGTCGTGCCGAGTCACGGTGCAAAGAAACAGAATTCGAACTGGTCTCAATGTCAGGGACTCGCGAGACGAGAATAAAACGGTACAAAAATTACTGATCGTTAATCAGGAGGAAAATATTGAAAATAGACGATCGACTATATCCGTCGAAGAAAAATAAATAAAAATAAAAATATCTCCAAAAATTAGATGACGCTGGATCGTTGGTATTTTCACTGGATAGACTGGGTAGTCTTCGTCGGTATGCTATGCGCTTCAGCAGCAGCTGGACTCTGGCATTATTGCCGAGGTCGTCAGTATAATACAGAAGAATATCTACTCGGCGGACACAGTATGAATTTATTACCTGTATCTGCTTCATTGATCGCTAGGTATTCAATTATTCCCTCGAATTTATCCTTTCCCTATATTATTTCCCCCCTTTATTTTTTCCCGCAGTTTTGTTTCAGGCATTACGATACTAGGAACACCAGCCGAGATTTATAACTTTGGAACTCAGTACTGGGTCACAATATTCAGCGTACTATTCGCGGGGATTATTGTCGCGACTGTATATCTTCCCGTGTTCTTCGTTCTCAGACTAAACTCTGCTTACGAGGTTATTAGCGATAATTTTTCACCCTTTTCTTTTGTTTCCAAAAATTTCTTCGCTACGTCGTTAATTGCTTAATCCGTCGTTTCAGTATCTCGAGATCAGATTCAGCCGTGCAGTTCGCATTCTGATATCTATGGTCTTCGTTGTCGACGCGGTAATTGAACACGTCTCTCACATCACTTCGTCGAATAAAATGAGAAAAAATTAAAATCGCGATTTTCATCCACTCTTCTAATAATTTCAGATTTTGTACCAGTCGATAGTCGTCTACGTTCCTTCCTTGGCTTTGAACCAAGGTAAATTTTTCCCTAATTTATTTAAACTGATCGAAACCAAAATTCCGACTATCTGCTCCGCGATAGTAGCCGCAAAAAATGAATCGACCGCGAACGATATCGTCTCTGTTTCAGTCAGCGGTATAAACGTGCATCTAATTGGAAGCGTGGTGTGTCTGGTCTGCGTCTTCTACACCGTAATGGTAAGTTTATAATATACGCCCCGAGATATATAATGTGAAACGTAATGTAATTGCGAATCGCAATGCTAGCGGGTAACGAGAAATTAATTGAGAGATTGATCACGCCCAGAGTATATACACCCGGGTATGAACCCACCAGGCGCCATGCAGTCTGCTAAACTTTCTAAATTAACATTCAGATTCTGTATTCCCGGATATATCCCGGATAGTTATAGCCATACATCCCACGGGTTGAACTTAATTGATCGTAGATAAAAAAATGACAATGAGTATATAATATTGTCACAGATTGAGTAGGTAGGGGAGGGGGGTGCAAAACGGACGAAATTTTCAAGACAAAGGGCAAATTCTAGGGTGGACTTAGGGCAGTAGTTTGGACAGACACGATCCAGGTCGTAGTCATGATTACGGCAATGACAGTAGTCACTTCGTTGGGAACTTATCAAGTCGGTGGTCCATCCGAGGTATGGCAACGTGCAGTCGAAGCTAAAAGAATTCAATTTTTCAAGTAAGCAGATCGAAGAGTTCAGTCGATCATTCTCAGTCGTTATTCTCGTCTTTTTTTTCTCTTCTCGTTAGTTTTGACCCGTCCCCTTACACGCGACACACATTCTGGACGGTCTTAGTCGGCTCTTGGTTTTACAGCACGGCTTATATATCCGTAAATCAGACGATGGTTCAGCGGTACAGAACCCTTCCGACTATGAAGATAGCCAAGACGTGAGTAGACCTTCCGGAGTCCTAAAAAATCGCGTCGAATGTATTCAGAAATATTTTCAAGTCTCGCATTTAATTTTCATATCCGCTATCAGAGCTATCTGCATATTCACCTGCGGCGTCATGACTTTCGTGTCTCTCTGCTGTTGGTGCGGATTGGTACTTCTAGCCTGGTGGTCACCGCCTAAATGCGATCCGAGAGCTTCGGGATTAGTTTTAGCAGATGACCAATTACTGCCAGCTTACGTGATGGAGATTGCCGGAAATCTTCACGGTATTCCCGGGCTGTTTGTGGCCGGTATATTCGGAGCAGCACTCAGGTAATCGTCGTAATTACGAGTCTGATAAAAATACGCCCTCCCGCCGATCCCCGAGTACGTTATACCCATCACCGATTACTTTTTCTCCCTTCAGCACATTGTCCGTCGGTTTAAATTCAACGTCTGTAGTCCTGCTCGAAGATTTTGTCAAGGGATGTTTCAGACTCAAACCGAACGATAGATGCTCGACTATATTCGTTAAAAGCGTAGCCATATTCCTCGGAGTTACAGCAACGGCGTTTACGTTCCTCGTAGAACGTCTCGGCGGTGTATTGGCGGTATGAAATCATCCGTTTGTTTAAACATTTCGGCTATCTTTCAACCCTTCGTTTCCCAGGTCACCGGAAGTCTGGCTGCTATCGCTGCCGGTACTTCCTTCGGGGTGTTTACCCTCGGGATGTTATTTCCTTGGACAAATTCGAAGGTAAAAATGAAAAAGAAAAATTTGTTGTATGTATATTTCGTTGGGAAAGAAACCCTAAGAGATTATTAAACATCGCGTATTTCTGTCTCAAAAAAACGAAAAAACAAAAAAAAAACACAGGGTGCATTTGTCGGTGCGATTGCAGGGTTTGCTTCAGCAGCTTGGATCAGTTTAGGAGCAAACGCTGCGACGGGTGCGGGACAAATACGTCCAAGAAAACTCCCCGTAGATTTAACCCACTGTTCTTTAAACGCGACGGAAGATTTCCTCAGATTATTCGTTCACGATGGGTGAGTGATTTTCTCGCCTATATTACAAAGTCTGACTCTTTTTCTTATCATTTCTTTTTCTTTTTCTATCTCTTTCTTTTCCAGAGAGGAAGGAGTGTTTCCTCTCTATAGATTGTCTTATCATTTGGTCGCCGGACTAGGAGCCGTGGTGGTTATAATCGTAGGAATTTTAGTCACTTGGTGTACGGGACCTAGGGATGTGGCATTGATAGACAGAGATTTACTCTCTCCGGTGATTCACAGGTGAAATAAAATTGACTGATTAAACTTTTAGCGTGTTACACCCTCGTTACCGTATATCATATCCGCGAATTATTTTCAGATGGCTTCCCACATCCAAACGAGATAAAAATGTTAGAAAATTCGTACGACCTGGTACGGAAGCCCGGCAGGATACTGCGGGCGATTTTTTACTATACGACGTTAAAAAATCACCGGCTACTATACACTCGACATGGAATGAACAGTGAGTTTGAAAATAATTCGATTATCGTTATAATAATTATCACATTGCCAAGATTCTATGCCAGCTTGATAATCCTTCAAATATGTAATATGTAATGAAATATCGAATCTGAAAAGAGATCTGAGCTCGTCTCTCCAGCAACATTCTCAGAGCCCCGTTTGACCGATCCCGAAAATAATTTCCCACGACTTTCGTCAATTATTCTTATCTCTTATCGAAGAACAGATTTCGACAATTCTTTAACAATTCTTCGAAAACGATCCCCCACGGCATACTGCACGGTACAGTTAGCAGTTATACGCGTGTATAACTATTTCAAGGTGTGTTGAACGTCGAGCTTTGACCAACCGCAGACAGGGGTAACGAAATTGAATTTATGACGTAGGTAAACGACGACGGTTTGCTATTTGCACCCGGTTAATAAGGACGTTTGACGCTCGGAGCTTTCGCTTAACAAGCCCTACTAATATTCCCGAGCTGGTCTCGCCCCTGCAGTCATGTACACACGTGTAGTATACCAGCGCGAATCAGTGAGGCTTGATAACCGAACAAATTCAATCACAGAACTATCGCTGTACGATTCTCCCTTGCACTCATAGTCAGCGCAGGTCAATTCAGTTCGCAGCTTTTCTGCAATCTGATAAGAAAAAGTCAAAAAACGTTTCCGAACGTCTTCCAAGATTCTAGAAGCTCCAGGTGCGAGATAAACGCAATGGGGGAATTAGAGCCTGCGATTATACTCAGGTAGGTGTTATTACGGATCCCCACTGGCCAAATAAGGAACATGGTCGTAGGATAGGCGGTACTATTTCATAGAATTATCCGCGAATACGTTCTTGCCTAGACATATATGTGCGGATAGAATTAAGGGTTGTTTAATTGGACGATCGAGGCTGAGGCTGAGGCTGAGGCTGTAAGGGTATGGGGATGGGGATGGGGATGGGAGGCAGCGGACTTTGAATCCGAAGCAAAGACGGCGCGGGTTGTAAACCTTATATATACGGGTAGAATTAGGGATAAGACGAGGCAGCATCGCGAGGCAGCTATACCACCACCCCAAGATAACGTAAGGTTTAAGTTAACCCTTAAATCCGTGTTTACCAAAGGGGAAACTGCATTTAGATCTCGAATCTAACGGCGGGGGATTTCCCGAGCATGCCGTGTCTTTCTAGTAATGATAAGCAAATATCGTATACACGTATAGTTTTGGCTTTTCGTATTAAGAAAACCCTGCACCCATCTCGCCCTCCTTGATACATGTACAATAAACCTACAAGATACATGCGAAATAAACCGCGCAATCTATCTGGAAATATTTTCATTGCGAGGATGAAAGAAACTGACGAATTGATGACGAGGAAAATGAAAAACGAGAAAATCTAACGCGAATTCGCGGTTTTGGGTGAAACGTCGAGGTCCTTGAACAAGTTGGGTATATAACTGGGCAAAAGGCGTCTTTGCTAACTCACAATCAGCGAGGCGAAGAGACGAAGTCCGGGGGAAGCTGGAAGCTGGAAGCACAGAATCTCAAACATTGACGGCGACAGACTAACGGAATAACTAATTTATCAATTCTTCGCTCGGGTTAACTTCGATTCCACGCGACTGTTTGCAATCTCGTGTAAATACCGCCTTATACATATACCTATATATCTATACATTTATATATAGAGACGCGAGCGTGTATATATACCGATTCTCGGTTATTTTATCAGGGACATCGGCGAATTAATTAAACGATATACATACCTCTACCCCGTCGTAATTATACACCCCATAAATAAATGATCGTATAAACAGAGAAACAAATCAAATATTTAGAACCTAAGAAAGGTATCCTTCGCCAAGAGGGACCGGAGGACCCCGGAGGGTGCAGTGGGTATAGATTATCAGAAAACACGATTCCGGGACTACTGATGAAAATTCAACAGTGGTTATAGCCGGCGTCATACATACCTCGTCTATTCACACGGTGTAATATTTCATATTTAACGAGATTGAACGGGACGTGGAACGCTGTACGCACACCTGTCAACCAGGACTAAATTCTACGAGGGACAGGTAAGAGATTAACCGTAATGAATCACTCCGTATACGAGAGGAGTGATGCGTCTTAATTACGTCCCTGTACCCTATACTAGCGATAATTATTATCAAATTAAGCATTGTTTACCGATGGACCAATTTCTGGATCAGACCTTCGCGTATTAGCTGTATCTGCTGCTTATACTGTATCGCAGATATTTTCTGTGTAGATATAAAACAAGTATACGAGCCGAAATAATTATTTGGCGTTTTTACCAATTCCGCAAATAGATATATTTTTCCATCGTCGCGAATAATTGTCGAGACAATTTTATTTGCGGATCTTTGGCGAAAGGCGCCATAGCGAAAGCTCGAATTACAATCGAGCGTGTCGAAGAGAATTAATCCTCCTCTGGCTGTACCTGTGTTCCCACTTCAATGCAGATCTTAACTTGACGGTGGCTTTAGAGCGAATAAATATTGACTCGCCTGGATTCAGAGGTCGAACAATGCTCAGGGTATGGGAATAGAAATATAGAAATCGAAATCAGAGTGTGTTTGATAAAAAAATAAAAATAAATAAAAAAATGAGGAAACTATGGAAATCCGAGTTCTTCATCAAATCCGAATTAGTCCCTTGGAGTTAGAGCATGGGAGAGTCATAGTCATAGCTTGTACCTGCGCTGTATGATATACGGAAAGTAAGACAATGGGCGTGAAATAATAATTCACCGTTTTATTAAGTTAGTTTAATAAACTAAAAGTGGCGGGGTTTCGGGTCCAGAATTACCGACTGGTAGCTGCAGTCCCGCTCCGGGATTCACGTGCCGGTATAATATGAACTTCGTCCTACTGGGGGGGAAGGAAATGGTTATAAATATCCGTAGGCAAGACACTTGCCCTCGTTGTTTTAACACTGTATTATACCTATATACCCTTATACTCTGCGATAACACCTCAGCGGTTTAATTTGCATATACAAAGGTGCCGGAGAGACAGACAAGAGCGTCTCGTCTCGCTCTGCCTCGCTCCTTTAATAATATACATATTTCATTGCCGAGGAACTACGTCGTCGTAGCTATATGAGATAAGAATCATAGAACGGATTAGTATATTATATATATATATATATATATTAAACACGTCGTTATAGATAAAGAAAATACAAGAAAAGAAAGAAAGGAAAGTAAAATGATAAATAACAGATGAAAGAAAGAAAAAAAAAAATGTATGAAACTATACAAACAATGTGCGCGAGTGGTTTTGGCAATTAAATTATTGCCACGATATTTTCCTCCGTCCTCCCCCCCTGCGTAAAACCGTTGGCCAATTTGGTACGAGGGTAACAAACCAAACCAATTAACAATCAATCACGCGTGTCTCTCTCGCCTCATTGAAACGACGTCAAACATTGTATTTGTGTAATTGTCCATTTATTCCTGTCGGCCGGGCGTCACTACCTGACAAATTGCGAACACATCTGTACATGGCGTAGGGTATATATATATATATATGTAGGTATACGTATGTGTTTAGAGCGTAGAACGCGGCCGTATTGAGGTGAAACACGTGAATGGCAGAGCTGGGCTATATCCGCGGTCGCTTCACCGCGTTTCACAATAATTTTACCTCGTCAGTTGTGACAGCGAATCGCCACGGCTATTATATTAATTAGCAACTATTCCCGCGAGGGGTTATATATGACGATCGCTATGTACCGCAACAGAGACTCGGGGTAGGTATTTCTTTTTTTTTTTTTTTTTTATTATTGCCAATTCATGCGAGCTACGATATTTATCGACTATAATCGATAGATATTTCGCCAATCGTAGGTTGAACTTCCGAATTTGAATATTAAAAAAATAGAAAACTTGGATAATTTTGCAAGAGTGAGATTTTAGCCTGTATTATCCGTGGCTTAGGTCTGCGTGTATGTGTAGTACGTTCGCCGCGGGTATAATGCAAATGGGTGTATTATTAAGAGACGTAAACTGACCGTCGAGTAGGTAGGTGGGGGTAGGTGGGTTTTCCAGGGGGTAAAATTCATTGTCAGTCGGTGGGTATATACGCCGTTGACTTAATTTCATTGCACCGTTAATTAATAATTACCCGTGCCAACGAAATTAGATAATTTTCCAACGTTTGTTATTATTTCGGCCGTTTGACCCGCCGGAGATAATTTGAATATGCAAACCAAGTTTCCGTTGTCCTTTACAGGACTTGTCAACGTATACTAACATATACTCTTATACATGCATACGTATGCATTTATTAATATATATATATACCAAATGATAAATAGAAATAGAAAAGAATTTTCATTACATTTTCTACAATCATTCTATCAGTTTTCGCGTCAGATGAATTCAGTAAATATATTTCTTTCCAATGCCATATACTTATACCGAATGTTGGTGAGAATTTGACATGTGAAAGACTCGCCCCCTCCCGTTGGGGATACATTTTTCATACACAGTTATATAAACGCGCGTAAATTCGCGCAAGTACGACTGATACCTACTACTTGCCCTTAGAATTTCATCTCAATCTTTGTTGAAATTAAAATTAAAAAAGTTTTTGAACGATTGAAAAAACGGCGATTAAAAAAAAAAAAAGGAAAAAATTTCTTTTCATATTTCTTCGACTAGGTATGTAGACCGCTACTATCGTTTGTAAAATAGTGCCAAAATACAGAGCGGGGATAATAGAGCTCTGATGTTTCGTAGGATCGAGGGAATTTCCGAGTCCGCCGCGAATGAAATGAAATTTCCCGAGTACTCCCCTCGGAGTACTTAGATGACCCGTCGTCAAACTTGTTCTAACGTATACGTATACACGTTGCATGTATATATTCACGTAGAAATAATACTTGGCACGAAGACTTTCTACCAAATAAAACGAACAATTGAATTAGTTTGCGAATTAACCGCACGCTATAGTCTACACGTATGTCCGTGTACAGCTATACATGTGTATACAATCTCGTCCCTCTTGCTGCACGCATCTTTTTAATTATTAACGAACCCTTGCCAGTAAACAAAAGGCAATCAGGGCCTTTCGGGGACGAAAAGAAATCGCAATTTCGATCGACGGTTTATAGTCTCCGCGTTTCATTATTCTTTTGGATACTGTGGTCTAGTTTATTTTCTTTCTAGTCAAATTAGGTAAACGCTATTTCTCTCTATCTGACAGAATTTATACGATATGTACACACATACAATGCGTCGTATATATCTCCGTCAGATAATTCTTATCTCTTTTCATTAGCGTCGTTATTATACTTATACTTTAAGGCTAATTCATTAATTTCGCTAACGCCGTTGATCACCCCTAGAGCAGAGCCTGAGCCGTGCTCGTTAATTGCTGATTAAAGTAATTACTAAATAAATTGCAATTACACTAATGGACTAAGCGCGCGGAGAGACACCGGCGCGGGCTTTACAAACGGGGGTAAAAAAGAAAAAAAAAAAAAATGAAGAAATAAATAAAGAAAGAAATTAGCTGATAAATGTACTTGCAGAATTGCTCAAGGATTTTCATCTCTCGATTATATTCTTGCAACAGGTACAATACACATCTGTAGCATTTTTTTCACTCTTTCTATCATTTCCATCGATAACGAAATCAAGGCTCTTCCTTTGACAAAATACACATCCTGGTATTCCTTCTCGTGTGGGACACTCGCACCTGAATCTAATCCTGTTCCTATTCGGAACAGGGGTCTTCTGTGAGGGATGTTTATTGCGAAGGGACAACGGGGCGGAGGTAGTAGGTACCCGGTACCCACCTAAGCAGCTTTACGTTCTGGATGCTATTGATACCGCGTTACATCTCTTCCTCTTCCTCTTCCTCTTCCTCGAAAAGCTTTACTCTATACCATCCCTACCGCGTTTTGTATGAAATAGGTATCACAGATTTATGAACATCTGTAGCGATCTAACAGCGCTTGATTCGTACCCCGAGCTCCGCTCGTTTATTCAAGCCTCGTGATTTTCGACGAGAGGAAGGCTTAGACGAGAGTAAGAGAGAGTGAGAATAGCGAGGAAAAGATAAAAATCAGCTGTATGTATCCAGTGCTTAAAAAAGCTCAAAGTTAACTGGCTATACTATAGGGTAAGGATTCTCCCTTGTTGAGATTTACAAAGTGGGAACTCGCAGGTGTTTCATTCCCGATATTCCTGCCCTTGCGGTACGGCTGCTACAGCATCCTTTCCGCGTCTGTCCCTCGCGATTCTTCCGTCTCCGTTCCCGCGGTTTTTATTCATTCATTTTTTTTCATTCTTTTTTTATATCTCTTCTGCTTCTTTCGAGCCGGCTTATTTACGCCGTCGCGATCACACGAGCGAACGTAGTTGATGCGGCGTTTTAAATTTAAGCGAGCGTAAATCATTGCACCTCTATAAACGCGGCGTAGACTTGAACCCACCTGTGAGCCCGTAGGTAGGTACCTAAAGTTTTGATTTTCGAGGGAAAATGGCTTGACGATGATCGTCAAAAATGGTAAAAAGAAATAATAGAATATAGGGGAACACGCCAGTTCACTTATTTATGCACACACGTGTACCTACATACACATATCTCTAACCACGTATATACTCGCTCTAACGAATACGAGGCGACACTCAAATGCACTCAACATGAATTTGTTCTATTTTACGATATTTACAGCCGCTTAATATTTTGAGCAAACAAGTAAAGTGCCTCTAAGTGGTCCCCCGAGTGGTCGAAGGTGGTTACGGGGGTGAGGGGCGCGTGTGTCTCACGGAGTGGCGTTCCACTATCTGCGCACTTCATTATCCACTTCATTATATCCACTCTCAGCGGGAGGATTCCGCGATTTTATTTTACCGTAAATATCGACGTCAATCGTGTGTTGATTTTTTTTGTTCTCTTCAATTTTTCCTCTTCTTTTTCGTCTCTCTTCTTCTTCTTCATTTTCAAATTTCACGTATAGATATATACATACAGCCTTTCGGCCACGCATGCTTGCATACTAAATATAAGGAGAATACGGGGAGAGATAGTTCCTCGTCCTTTTTCCATGTATAAGAATTACCTATATACATACGCGACGCGTTTGACTATTTATAAGTAAACTTGAAATCCGAATGTATTTCAGGTGTCCAAACAAGCCCAGGTAACATGTGTAAACTTCGACGTATGTATAACCACGTATGTGCATTGTACACAGAGAGCTGGCGGATATGTAGTACACGCGCATTAAACCTATGCGTGTATTACACAGCTCGCGTTTCTTACATCTTATGTATGTAGGAAACGAGCTACGGCGTTTCAACGTGTTATCGAAACATGTTTGAATAGCGGCGCGACTTCTTTGCCGTGTCTTATATAGGCATAGACATACTTATACGCACAATTTACATTGTCCTTTTCTATTTCCTAGGCTAGGTTGGAGTTTCGGATTTTCAAAGTCCCGAACGGTATGCGTAAATCCCGAATTTATTTCACTTGGTAATATTGAAATTCGGAACTTTCACGCTTCTCTCAAACTTCTATGAAAATTCGCGAAATTCTTGAGTAAAAATCGTTCTTTGAAACTACCTCCGATATCGCTTATCTTTCAAACTTCTTTCTCGACTGTCTCAGAGAAATAACACCGTCTCCAAGCGTGATCCATACCAAATTCGCAGTTCTATTCTCTATACACAAGTTTTTCCGTTTCTCAGAAACATCTGGAGCCTCTGAGACTCTGGTTAATCGAATACCAATCGTTCTTAGATGATTGCAGTTTCATTGCTATACTTATTCGATCTCGCTGCCCTGGGCAGAAAAACATATTGAGTTCGTACGGGTGATCGTTGGTACGAGTTAAAACGTCGTTAGCACCCCGATTCAATGTCTAGTATCTCTTTCTCCGCTCGTATATTTTTTCATAAAGTATATATATGAATTATACGCAGCATCCTGAGCGTATTAATTTTTATCTTCGATGAAGATGTTTGAAGGATTTGAACCGCGTCTTAACGACATGAATTATTATATTATATGTGCCTAAAGCTAATTAATAATTCATTATTTACTGCAGCTGGCTACACGGGTGGCCCAGCATCCGGAATTAGCATATAGGTAAATTAGGGGAGCGAGCAATTATAATAATTGCATAATCACGATAATTACTAACCGCTAAAAATTTCTCCGCGTCGCAGTGCTACGGCGGCACGCCGGACACAAAACGTGCAACAATTATAAAACGTGAATCCCAATTTTCTGCCAACAATGCCGGACTGCAGTGTCCCTATGATTCTTGAAAAATTGGGAGACGGGAATTTGGAGGGAATTTTTTTCCGACCCTCTTTGTTTTTCGTCATTCTCAATTGTGTCACCGGGGCTGCATGATTGTTCGGAAACGGATATCGGGATATCTGAAAATTCGGCGAATAGAAACGCGTTCGATTCTGGTACGAGGGTACAAATAAAGGCGTTCGGGTTCGACGGGGACGGGGACGGGGTACTATAACAGACTGTGAGGCATTTGTGAGGCGGTATATAGTTTTTGAAATTCCTGCACCGCGCTCGCGACCCTCAAATATTTGACTGTTTGTCTTTCGTTGCCAAGAATCTTGTTGACATTGAATAATTGTGACTCGCGGTGTCACTTTACTCAATTCACGACTCGTTCCGTTCTGTTTGACATTTTCATTTTTGTTTCTCCCTCCTTTTCCTCCTCGTTCAATTTCTCACTCGACTTATTTCTCGCAAGAAGCCAAAAACTCGATTCCTCAGAGGGGATCGCCGGACTTTGGCCAGGCGTCAAACTACGGAATTGGATATTTATCAACTTAGCAAGTCTAGCTTTGCCAATAGCTGCAAGCCCGTAGTTTCCAGCTTCCAGCTTCCGGCGACGATTCGATAAATTATTTACCACCCGAAGATCTGCCTTTATTTGTTGCCTTCTCGTTTTTTCATTCAATTTCGGAATAATATATAATAGCCGTACGTCTTAGCAAGAATTAAATTTAATCTCATACAACCCGTTCCTAAAGAATCGTTAAATACGCGAATGAATATTCACGCAGGCGTCGTCGCATCCTCCGACACGGTTTAACCAAATGAAAATATTCACCGGTATTCGAGAGCTGGGCGTGAATCGCGGGAGACTTTAACGTCCAGGCGAAAACTCCGGGCTGCTCTGCAATGCCATGGCATAAAGACAGCGAATAGGAAAAAAAAAACTAGACGAAAATTTAAGTACTATATCTACGTATAAGAGCTGTAATTTTACACCGAGTTGTATTTTACACATGTTCATATAGTTGTGTACAACGTCGCCAATCTCCTCCTTCCTTAGTTCCTTCAGCCAGCTGGTGAACGCAGTTTTATACGTAAAAACTTAACTGTGTAAGTATAATTTTCCAGAAATGACTGAAATTTAGCGGAGAATCTTCTGTTAAATGTTCCATAGTGTTTCGAGTTTCCCTAAGTATACCTTTAGATGTGTGGAGATAGGAACGAACCGTGGAATATTTTATTTCCTACTTTCCGCGGTGCCATTATTTCGCTCTTTTATATTCTATTCGTTACTATATACTGTTTAGAGAGAATTGTACCCTGCCTGTAGTAGGTAATATATGTATGTATATAGCGGGCATGCGGTTAATAACGCTGATGCACAGTTCGCTGATCATTGTCAGCTAATTTTCATTCAGATACGCGGAGGTGAAAAAGAATGTAAAAAACGATACTATAGTACAGCCAGCTAGGTAATACCCGAAAGGGTTTTGCGGGAAGAAGGGAATCAAAAGAAGCGGAAAAAAAAAAGAAAAAAAAAAATGAAAAAATGAAAAAGAAAAGAACAGTTCAAGTATAGCAGGTAAAACTGCACATTGTTCGAAGTCGAGTAACATTTCGTCATGCAATAGCCTTTCGCATCGTCGATTTCCTCCGCTCTATCATTGATTCTCCGATATAAAATTCCTAATTCTCGATTATTCACGCGATAAAATTGTACGATAGTTTAACCCCAATGAAATTTTCACGCCTCGATGTTTTTATTTCCGTTATATACTCTAAATACGGTTTACTTAAATTCTCAAATTCTAACGCCCCGGCGTGGCGGTATATGAGCGAAGTCAGCCATGGCTACATACAACACGTAGGTACTATACACGTGAAGATCTACTAAAACTCTATAAACGTTCTGTAAAAGTGGGTAAACGGCATGATATTATACCGTCGAGTAGGAATATAACTCGAAAATATTTCTGTATACGACGGGGTTAAATTTGCGGAAACTTTACCGCACAGGATCTTCTGTATATTCGCATACGTATGCATGTAGGTACATATCCACCTACTTTTATTCCTCCAGATGCAAGCTTTATTTCCGGTACGTTTACAACCCCCCGTATCATCCCCGCAGTGTGCGCTTTTAACTGCGAAAGATTTTAATTTTTTTAACTTTTTTTTCTTCTATATATTATATAATAAAGTAGATGGAAAAAATATTCTAGGATTTGAATAAATCTTGTCTATTAACGCAATAGAGATATATACACGTTTATGATCACGTAGCAGTGTCTATAAGTGATGGGGAAAATTGACGTACGGGGTAAACGAGTAAGTGAATAAATAAATTCTACGGATCGAGTAATTTCGCAACATACGTTGGACGGATAGGAGTGTATATATATGTGTTTCTCTTCCCACGGAGGAAACGTTAAAACTCAATTACGTCACATCCTGGGGATCGTGAGACGTGGATGAGGGAGGCGAAACTGTGTGATGAAATAAAATATAAAGAGAAAAAGTTGTTTATTTTCTCGGAAGAACCGTGCAGTCAACTTTTCCTCCCTCGTACCTCATCCCCTAGCCGGTTCTCCTCCTCTTCTCTCGTCATCGTCTCTTTTTATCCATCCGACTGGTTTGACGCTTGGGACAGATCCACCTAGCCACATTTGACGGACAGAATATTCGAACTTTTAACGAAAGGACGTGCGCCACCGACACACTTCCCCCAGACAGAGATAGAAAAACCCTAAAAAAGTACGCGCGGGTGTCAGTCTACGTAGGTATTACCTACCTGCACGGAAAGTCAGCCAGTCTGCAACGATGAATTACGGATGAGACGGACCTGCGTCGTTCGGTCTCTCCGTTTCATACGTATCCTTATATACCAACCTACACCCTGTACTCCGCGTCACGTATGGACGTAGGTACGTGTTACACTTCTCCATCTCCCACGTCCTACGGCTTTTCACAAAAGCCTCTAACTCAACTCCCTGAATAATTGACCGGAATATTTCTTCTTCTTTTCTACGAGTCGAGAAGAGGCCTCGCATTCTCTATCCCGCTATAATATGTACAAATTTGACATGCCCGATGAATTTTAGGGAGACGAAAACGCCCGCTTCACATTTCTTTTTCATGAATTTACCGCCCTAGTATCCTCTCCTCCACATGCCGAGTACGCGACGCCTTGCGAATAGTACAGAAACGCTTCTTAGTCTCGCGGTGCATCGGCCAGATCCCAACTCCTACGAGCCAGGCCAACCCTAGCTAATTGTACGCCAAAGCTTTACAAGTGTTCTCGCGTGGCCTCGGGCATCTATTGTCCGGCCCGCTTCATCGCCGCCCCGAATGAACGAATGAACGCGGTAATATACAGAGAGGAGTAGAAAGCGAGGGGGAGAGACGGGGATGAAGATAATACGTGTATAGGCACGTGAATGTGCCGTTTTAAACGTGTGTTCGGTATATCAATACACGCAGTGTGGTATGATCGTTCCCCGCACACACATCACATGAGCGTAATTATAGTCCGCGTAGAGACCGGGAAGAAAGAGCCCTAGGGAATGATTTCGATCTCCTCGGCTCGTCCGGCCTCGACTCGCAACTTGCAACTCGCAACTCGCAAGTGGTACCTGGGTTGCATCGGGGGAACTATCCCTCGGGCGTTAACGATAACGGTTATAATTATCGTTAAGAGTTTTAAAGAAACACGGTGAAAGCTGACTTCAGTTCGGATTTTAATATAGCGAGAGGTGATCCGCTAGTAGGGCAGTAAAAATAGAATTTGAACTTCGCACTGAATTACCGATCCAATTTTTTGTTTTTATAAGGCTTAGGATCACTTACTGAGTATAAAATCACAAAATGCTGACAGATTCTCGATATCTCGGAAACTATGCACTTTAGGGCAAAAGTTATACGGACCATTATTGTAGAGGATAAAATTTCGCATCTTTTGTTTCCAATAAACTTTTTTCTAAAACTTACCGTTTACGATTTATGGTGCATTTAATGAACAGGTTTTTATTGATTAATCCAATATTAGAAGAGTTATCGGCCAAGATAGAAAAACCTGTTCATTAAATGAGCCATAAATCGTAAACGGTAAGTTTTACAGAAAAGTTTATTGAAAACAAAAGATGCGAAATTTTATTCTCCACAAAAATGATCTGTATGACTTTTGCCCTGAAGTGCATAGTTTCCGAGATATCGGCCAAAAACCTTGATTCAAGATGGCGCCTGAAGCTCCACCGAAATCTGCCAATATTTTGTGATTTTATACTCAGTAAGTGATCCTCATAAAAAAAAAACCTTATAAAAGAAAAAAACTTCGATTTTTACTGGCCTATAGGTTACGGAGAAAGATCTATGGGCGGATATGAAGCGACGCGATGTCCCGAATATCCTTGTCGAGTTTCTATACCGATCTGATCCTCGATGTTTGACCCCCAAGGCATTCCTAAACCATCAGCGTCGGTATCGTCCACTCTGTACTTACAGTGGAATGAATCAAGTCCCTGCACTCCTAAGGCGGGCAGGTGCTTATTACTCGCGTTAACCAACCCCGAACTCGAACTCGAACTCGAACCCGAGTCTGAAGTTGAAGTTCTCACTGGGAATAAGCCGTAGGCTAGGTAGCCAGAGATCACGGGATATGGGCACGGTGAAATAATCGGACGAACACAAGAGGTATAATAATTGTTGAAAATGTTGTTTTCGAAAAACGTACGTCGAGATTAACCCCCGAGTATTTTATAAAGACAAAACCGTACTCCACGTAAACTACCCGGACGTCGCTATGTCCGGCGATGTAAACTAAGCCAGGCGCTTTTCCGCCGTTGAACAATGCGCAGATTTTCGCCGGTGCGGGGGGGTGGAATAAAATAAAATTAAATAAACCGGGGAATATCAACATTTCGCGTATTTAAGTTCACTGGATGCAGTGCATATACGTATACGAACGCGAATACTCGCGTCGGGGTATTAGTACCCCATCCCGTTGATGAGCGTTGGTTGGCTGCTGCAATAATAGCTTCGTCTGTATTTCCCCGCGTGTATACACGCAGAGTGTATAATACCTCAGCACTCGTGTATATTACGCCGGGATATGTATTCATTCGAGAACTCGGCGAAAGGCCTTTGCTGAATATATTTTCCAGAGTTAAATACCTGCACTTTGGATTCTGCCGGACGGAGTTTTAAGCTTTCAATAGCCGCTCTCTTCTCTTCTCTTCTCTTCTGCCTTTCCCCTTCCCAAATCCACCCTTACCTCTCTTTCTCTCGATATTATTTACATGTTTTGGTCATATTTTACCTACGGTAAACCACCCCCCCAAACTCTCAAAAATAAAATGCGAAATTGTTCCCAAAACGTTTCCCCTAGCGATTTTTGCTCCCCCCTTTTTTCTTTCCTCGTTCTCCAGTTCGTGGTATGATCGTATATTTCATCGATTCTTAGACGGATTAGTTATTTTCATGAAAATATTCCTTACCCATTCTTTGGCGGAGTTGTTGTTTTTTTTTTTTTTTTTAGTTTTGTAACGAAAGACAATACGGTATTCGATCGATGCTTTGATAAGTAGCCACTAGCCACTGTTTAGGGTAGGAAATAGGAAAAAGACGGGGTGGAATAATCAGCGCCTCAATAACAAACAAAAGGCTATAGTTCCGCAGATGCAACGCCTGCATTCGTATACCTATACCAATTCGAAGCGATATCGTGCAATCAACGTTCTACCTAAGATATAAACCTAAAACAAAGGTCCCATGCCTGTAGTCCACGACTCACAGCGTATGCCTGCAAGAGTTCGTCTGACCACGTACATACGTCCTTGCTTCCTTTTTTCCCATTTTTTCCAAATTCATTCCGAATGTATTTCTAAAATAATTTCAAAACCAATTTCTGCGCTTTTATATCTTCGAATATCTTGATGCATCATCCGTCTTATAGTCAGCCTTGTAGGTATAGGTACGTACCTACATATCTACGGATGTAATTACGAGTTCGAAGCGAACGTCGCGGTGCGAGACCTTATCCCGGCTATTCGTCGTGGACAATTACGCGGGAGTCGAGCGAGTATAAACTCTCCTGCTAATTGGCAAACAATGATTGCTCCCAGAAACACGGGGTGCCTTGCAGGGATAAGTCAATTTCTACCATCGGATGTACACGCACGAGTTATACACGTATATACGAATACCTATACGCGTAAAACTGCAGCTGCTCTGCGATGGGCTATTAACGTTCTACGGACCAAGGAATTATATCTGCATATTATACCCCGCGACAATAGTAAATAAGACCGAGGCGTCTTGGGGTAAAATATGTGAAATTGATATGCCCGGGGATATGGAAGGTATTTCGTATTCTTATCTGAGGATTTCTACGCCCGGAATTAAAGCCAATATATAGTTACGGGATGCATAGTGTGAGTACCTAAAGACAGGGTATCGTCGTTCGTGTTTTCGAAGCAATTGGACGGCGATCTTCCAGCCCATCGGCAGATGCTGAGGTAATGATAGTCCTCAAGGGTTTGCCTTGTGCCTCTACGAGTTAGGATAATTCTATATCTTGTCACTATCTCACGCCAATGGCGCAAATTATCATAAATCATCATCAACTCCGACAACTCTTCGCTCACACGGATATACGTACCATCCGTCTACAATATACGTAGAGAATTGTACCGCGGAAAGCACCGCGCAGCTTACGATTATGCACATCTCTTTGGATATTGAGGAGATGTCGATTTGTTTTCTGTTCATACGATTAATCCGAACGATTTTGGAAAGGGATGCAACCGGGGTAAGAGATTTGGACGGGGGATCGGCAGTAGTAGCACTCTTCGCGATTACCAGCTCCTCGGTGAACGATGAAAGGGGTTTTTCGTTCGACGACTATGGTTTTACCGGAACAACCTTCCGCGGGGGACAATAGATTCGCTTGAGCGTTGCCTGGTGCCGGCATTACTTTAAATTCAAACAGCGAACATATCCTCTTTTGTTTCATGAACAAAAGACACCAGGGCTCTCGCGGTGGTCGACGTGTTTTTGTGTTACTGCTTATCGTTAGCCCCGCTAGCTGTAGGTACACGATATCCCCGTACTTATACCTATCCTACCTACTCCTCATTTCATTAAAAATAAAGAACAAAGAAAATATGATAAAAAATGGCAGATTTTTATAGCCAACAAGATACATCACACGCAGCTGGTAAATCTCAGCATTTATTATTCACGCGTGTGACGAGAGAGCCTTCGATTGATGTACGAATAATGTTACGTTTACAGTAATCTAGAAACCCTCGCGTGTCGACGGTCATTTGTCTCGTATTTGACATAGATTATAACCCAGACTTAGGGTATATATACGCATATACCGGTGAATACCTTAACAATTATTCATTACATCGATTCGTTTGAGGGTAAATAAAATTATCCGCGATTTACATCGATACGATAAAATTCGAAGGCTTGTATCGACGATCAATGAGATCTCCATAGCTCTATGAGCATGTGGGCAGAAATCCTGGCAGATCGAGGAAATCTATGGTCTCATGTGTTTGGCGTAAGTGAAGTTCTACGTGTTTTTTGATTTACTTGAAGAAAATTGAGCAGGTGGTTGGTTTGCTCACATCTCGTGAGTCGGACTTTACCACAAAGACGCGAATCGGCGAGTATAGTTTTAGCTATACCCTGCACCTACACTCGGGTACTTGGGAAATGTACGTACCTATATAACAGGCTCTACCTGGCGCTTTGGAAGCCGTCGGACATCAAAGCGTCCGAGAAGGCTTCCTGGGTAATTAATTCCCCCCTAACCCCCGGCTATGCCCTCATTTCTCTCTCGGTGACCACCTCAGCCCCGTTTTACCTCCTTGTGTATACCCACTCCTGCCTCCGAATCCTACACACGTATAACCAGAGACGACGGACTAGTCCGGCGTAAGGCGACGCTGGGAACATGCGACAAGAAAAATGACACGAGGCATTACTTACTGGCTGGGTAAACACAACGTTGTTTACCAGTTCTGCGGTACTACATACGTCGAACGCCGACATATAGCGACTTGCTTTGGCCAGACGACCTTATCTATATCCAGGTACGACTCGCAAAGTAGATTAATGAAGGTCTAGTTGATGATTGGTAGTTTCACTTTTATTCTTTTATGGAAAATCAGGGATTTTATTTACGCACGGATTTTGGATCTTTTTAATTCGAGGGTAGAACGGGACGCTTGGTAATATAATAAAGTCTTCGATTGATTAGAGATCGGGAATAGATTTCTTAGAGATTTTTTCCACTCGAATTCACCGTCACCTCTACATAGCGGATTGAAAAAACCTTCAAACCAGAGATTCAAAAATTCCGAAATTTCAAATTCACGCATGTATTCATTCAGTGTTTAATAACTCGAGCTGTATCAATCGCATCGAAACCGACAAGCGATCAAATCGATCGTCTCGAGGCGTAGATTTCGGAAAAAAAATTATCCAAATCCTGTCAATCGTTCATGACATCGAAGCTGCCTGTTGAAATAAGCAAATCCCTCGACAGGGTCTCGATTATGATAAACTATTTTTTCATCTTCACATCCCGAGATATATATACATCGAAATTTTCGGATCATTCAGTTTCCGGTAGTCTGACCGGACCTTTCGATATTTCAAAATTATCGAAACATTCCAATAAGAGAAACTTTTCGAAACTTTGGAAAAACCAAAGACTTACACCTATAAACGGCGTATGACGTTTCTCCGCACATTCCAACGCTCCTCGCGTCTCGAACGAACCGAGGGGGTCGTAGAGCTTCCGTTAAGATATCCGCGGGTAGTTTCTTCGCCCCGTTGACCTGGCCTTTAGATTCCTTGACCGCGTGCCTCCGGCTTCCATTGAATACATTCCACGTCGCGTATAACTCCGTCAAATCGGAGTCCAGCCAAGTCTAAGAAAGTGGGGAAACTTGACCATATCGTTCGACGGGGTCAGGCTAAAGGGTTAGGGGGATGGCGTAGGCAGGTGATTAATGACGTCAGACAGGTGCATTAACAACCACGCGGGGGTGGCACCGCAGGTGACTGTTTGAACCTGGTGGTTTCCTCCAATGAGAAAGCTCTTCTCGTCGAAGTTTATGCTCGCACCGCCTCCTGGTCGTAACAACTTATCGCGGGGGGGCGGCTGGGGGGGGTGAAGGGGGGTGGGGGGTGAGGGGGGAATCGCGCATGCGTTCCCCTAAAATCCCGCCCATACTGAAGTATACAGGTTCGTATGTCGACGTGAGGAGAAAGAGGAAATACACCAGGTCCGAGTTTCCCAGGCGACGACGAAATCCGAAATCCGAAAAAAAAAAAATTAAAAAAAATCTTCCATTCTTTTTTTTTTTTTTTTAAGAAATATTCCGTTCCGCAAGTTCGTTAATATTTTACATCGAAATTAAGCCCGCTGTTCTTATCTTCACCCTTATCTTCTTGTCTTCATATTTCGAGGGTTTGATAAAGAATAGGAGAAATTATTGGGAAGAAAATTTAGTCGATTATTTCTTCATCGCGGATCTTTGAATAGAATTTATTTAATGATGGGGAATCGGGTTTAGTCGACGACTTGGCACGTTACTGTGGGAAATGATTCTCTTGAAATTACCGTAGCTCCAGGAGATGGCGTTTGTGTCTCGGTTTTTGGTATCGTCGACGAGGAACGGTTCAGTCGCTCCGCGGCGGCCAGGCAGTGCGGTTCCATCCCATATCTCGCCTTTCCTCTGCACAGCTCCTATCTCGATTTACCCCCTTAACCCCCTCGCGTACGTATCCTCCGGGATGGCAACCCGGTGGAGGGAGACGACGCCAACCCTCGGGCGACGAGGTGCAGCGCCACTCTACGATCATCTCTCAGTATGCCGCGGGCAACCGTCGAGCCCTAACGTCACGTTATAAATCGTTCGAGGGCCGAGGATTGACGTTTAAATATATTTTCAATATAATAAGAATAACCCAACGATGATATACACTCACGAGATATTAGGGATAAGATTCGTTAGATAAATGATAAATCTATACTATCATCAGATATACGAATATATACACACATATATATATATGCTGACAATTAAATGCCGAAATTATACGATCTTCGTTGATCTTTGAATCGTAACGTAACAATGCATCGAGTGACGTAAGATAATAAAACGGATAGATTTTCTATGTAGAACATTGGTCCATTTGCCATCGAGATATATTAGACATGGGATGGTTATACCGAGGCAGGGAATCTTTCCCGTACACCGTAATCAAGGGGTGTTTATTTTTTTTCGGTGATTTAATATGAATTTTATCGAATGATGTAAAAAAAATGTAAAAAATGACTCGATAATTTGACGGAAGATAAATAATATATCGTCTCTGATTCGTATGTACAATATATACCCACACGTATGATGGAATCGTTCGATTATTGTGTAAATTTCAATCCGTAAATAGACAGGGAATAAAGAAAGAACTACTCCCACTCCAACTAACACGTGGCTCGAGGGACGCAGTGCTACGAATTTTTCCCTACCATGAGACACAGACGGCTATCCTCGTGCTGGCTTAACACTGTAGACTATAAAGTTTCGGGTAGTTGTTGTACCTAACTGGTCAGCCCTGGGTAGAATATCCTGGAAAGCAGAGTGAGTACCTAACAGCGCCTACATACGATTATCCCCTGTCCTTCCTCGCGCTTATGTATACCTGTGTGCGCCTTTAAAGCTGCCTTTAAAGCCTGGCGTTTGTGTGCGAAAATTCGCTGATGAAGAGCTAGGCTCGTGTTTTAGTCGCGGGAACGAGAGGGTCGTTCCAACGCGGTTTGGAGCTGCCTTAGATTTTTCGATACGGAATATTGTGCGTACGGAGTTCACGGATGGGGGTTTAGGTTTAGCGCGAGCGCGAGAAACTGATTTATTCTTGGAAATATAAAATCTGAGATCCCGAATCTTGGCTATTCGGGGCACGATTTTCAAAGCAATCCTCGAGGAAGATACGGATCTCATCTCGGCCGAGATATTATGTCCTGTGCGCTCAGCTCGCTACCCGATCCCAACTCTCGAGCTCTCGAGACTCTGAGCTCTGAGCTACCACCAGAAGGCCCTCTTCCCTCTTGTTGGCAAGGGAATAGCTATAATAATTGAATACGAGTTGTGCGTGACGCTCGATTCGCGACAGAATTCTAACCGAAATATATCAAGTATATTTCTGCTAGAAAATTTCCTTATCATACGCGAGAATACGCGATACAGGGAAAGTATGAGAAACACGTATTCAAAGAGCACAGAGAAATGACTTCGCGGACAATTTAACCATTAGCGAACCGGCTCCAGGTTTGCTGGGTTAATCGAAGCCCATTGTTCACACGACGCACGGCTATCTCGCGTACAGACTTCGCGACTGTATTTAGGCGGGTATGGGTGTGCGTATATCCCATAGGTGTGTATTGCCGTGGTCTGTCGTCGCCGTTCGACTCTGAGCTACGTGATTGCAGGTGTGGGTTAGTTAGTCAGGCATATATGATAATACTGCTGCGTATCGCGCGATATATTCGAGTCTCTATCGGAGGTACCTGTATAATGTAATATGCATGTATCGCGGGGATGGAATACAGAGAGTTGGAGAGCAACGAGAGCGTGAGCGCGAGGGAGAGAGGAGCGGGTACACCTACATTGTGCGTCAAGATGAGATCCCATTAGGATTACGTTAATTAATCTAATAACTCTTTTCTTCTCCTCCTCGCGGTTTACCCAAGGTTTACAATATACCGTCTCGACAATTTATAATAACTCGTTTCATCTCTCTCTCTCTCTGTCTTTCGCGTGTCTTTCTCCTTTTTTTTATTCTTCTTCTTTTTTCGCGACTCTACATTTCAGGGCCGTGATATAATGTTCGAAGCACGTTGCGTAGACGTTACGCGCGCGAAGTGAAAGAAACGAGAAACAAGAATCGCGGATACGAACTGGGGAGGAAGAAGGAGATAGGAGAATAAAAGAAACGGGAGTATAGTTTGAATATAATTATCGTATAGAGTTTTCCCGCCTCGCGCGTGCGCCCAATGGTGGCTAATAAATGGCGCCAAAATCGTCCTGTACGTACTAGGAGACTAGCTGTGGCAGGAGGTTGCACAGGATTGTAAACCGGAGCGAGACAGGGACGAGGCACGCGAAGTATCGAATCGCAGGACGTTGCACCGCCACCTTCGACCGCCTCTTGCCATCTCACTCTCCGACTCAATACTTGTCTCTCTTGCTTTCTCGCGGTTGCCATTTGCGTACGTTTAACCACATAGCTCCAGTCCTCTGAATATCCCTGACCCGCGGAGCTGCTGCACCTATGCAATCAAAACGTTTCCCGACCTCCGCACATGGATATGCAACGTAATGAAGCTTTTATACCCTAGTTTTACTCTTTTTTTTCTCTCTCTCCATCTTCTCTTACTTAGCGTATTTCTTTTTCTTTTTCTTTTTCTTTTTTTTCAAACTTTATGAAATTTATGAACTCCGGGAAACGGCGGAGCGCACGAGCCACGTGACCTCGTTAAACGCGAGCCTCGACTTGAACAGACGTCTTCGCGCGTCTTGGTCTTTCGGCTCTGACGTTCGTGTGTATATACATATATGCGCGTATGTGTATCTATATACGGCAGATAACCGGCGAGTATGTATATATACATAAGCGTGTATGTCGTGTGTCTATGAATAATAATAATGATAATAATAATGATAATGATAATAATTACACGGGTATAAATCCGTCGAGGGATGTGGCGACGGGGAGAGGAGGAACTGGGAAGGATAAGAGAGAAGAGGAAGGAAAGCCTGAAGGCGGCCTTTCATTAAAAGTCCGGAATTAATATTTTAACAAGACGCTCGTCACTTGCAGAACGGCGTCGCGGTTCCCAACGCGAATTTTCTCATAGATACGAACTCTTACAATTAACTTGTCCGAGCTCGGAGCTGTATATCGATCCCGTTCGTTTCTATTTTCGAAAATTGATCATCGATCGACGATGAAGGAAAAAAAAGTATCGACCTTCTCCTTGTACAAGTTAGGTGTAATTTATAACGGGATAATTCCGAGAGCGCGAAGAGCGAGAGTCGGGTATAAAATCGGTTGGGAGACACTGAAGAGTCTCTCGTATTACATCCAGGATTAATATTAAATTTCACACGATGAGTGCAATTTCATTATCCCCTTTGCCCGCTGCTGCAGACCTTCCAACGGGACGCACCGATGTATAGGCTTGACGTAAAGGTGGTGCAGAGGTACACACCTATGTATCTCTGTAAAGACCGTGACTGGATATACGCAGACGGGGGAAAAGAGAGAGCGAGAGCCTGCGAGTAGTCCTGCGCTAGTATTAATCGAAAAATCTGCAAAATTGATTCGAAAGAAAATAAGAAAAATCATTGAGTTTCCGAAATATACGTAAACGGAGAATGATAACGTATACGTATGTTACACAGCGTGCCTTATACCTACCAGATATGTGCAGGGCATGGTATGGTAGCAAGTAGTAGCGAGTCCTAGTCGATCAATAGTTGGCATGCGTTTCGGCTACGTGTATATGTACATACCCGCGTGTATATGCATGTACAGGAGTTAACATAGACCAATACTCCCGCTATGTGGTATTCAAGATTCTATCGTCGAAGAGAATCGCTCCACTTTCAACTTTCGACTATACTTAAGGATGTTGAAAAATCTTCGCTAAACCCATTCGATCAGGGCCACCCATCCTGCCCTCGTACGATGAGACTAACCAGGTCGTGAATCGTTCTTGAAAAAATTCGAACAAACTCCCTTTTCTTTTTTTCAAATTAGCGCGTGGATTAAAAAAATCTTCTCGCACTCGTATGCCCCGTGTATAATGTATACGCGTGGATAAGGGAAACGGAGAAAAGCAACTCTTGGCTCTTAGACTCGGCGGGATCTAAGAGGGAGCGTCGAAAGGGCGGGGGATTCAATTATCCGATATTAAACCACCCCTAACCACGCCGGTGTGTCCGGCTCGGGTTGGAGGGTGCGCGTTCAAATGGTTGTTCCTGTCCGGTAGAAGTAGAAGTATTAGATTGAATGGACTCAATGTTGTAGTAGTTGCTGGCCGTTGGCTAGCTGGATAGGTATATACACACCAGAGGGTGAAGTAGCCTTCTCTTTTTTTCCCTTCTTCCTATTTTCCTCAAGGCTTTGTCCTTGCTTCTTACCGGATAGCATCTTGGAATTTTCACGTCTTCGATTAAGGGAATGAACCCCCCTCCCTAGGCTAACACAACCGATGTTTTTACCCGACGAATACTTTTCTATGTAATTGATTCCGCCAAAGCGACACAACGCTATCTAAACCTCGGGGGGTTTAACCTTAGATCTAGACGTGCAGAGAAATAGTTCTAAGTGATTGCTATACGGTTCTATGCAATTTATATTACGAATACAACCCTATATCTTATACATCTGTAAAGATATTTGTAAATTGCAATTGCAGCGGTGATTTTTTTTTTGTTGATAATATATATATCCCACGTCTATATACGTATATATGTATAGATATATAAAATATATATATATTGGCTGTCTATAACCGGGAATTCCATATAATATCTTACAGCTTTACTTTTATTAAACGAAAAATTGGATCGCGAGTCGGAATGCAATATTTCGACGGATTCATTTGGTGGAAACATTTCTTCCCGCTGAAAAAATTCAATCAAATCCAGAAAGTGAGAGAGAGAGAGAGAGAGGGAGAGAGGGAGAGGGACGGATGGATGGAGAGAAAAAGAGTGAGACCTTTCATACTGTACGTGTATATATACGGAGTATCAGGTTATTGCGTGTTGTAATCCTGTCCTCTGGTTTCATACCTTCTTTTTACTTCAACCAGAGGTTTTACAGATCCGTTGTTCGAGTCACTGTAGGTATATACGGCCAATTTATTTGCGTAACAATGTCAAACAAATTCCGATAGTAATTATATAAATACCGTTGAACCTCCGAGCGCGAGATGCAACTCGGGGATTTCAGATTTCACGTAATATTTCGAGCCGGCGTAATAGCTACTTACACGGTATTTCTTTACCGACAGCAAAGTCCACAATTAACACCTCTACCCAGCTCGAACATGCCCGAGTGTTAATTCGAGGATCTTCGAGCGTGGAGGAGAAATTTAGTGAAGAATAAGAAGAGGCGGGAGGAAGCAGACGTGTGCCTGGAGGGGTATACTTTGTCGAAACGATCGGGGGGAAAATATCGTACATCGCGTTTTACTTTATTTATACTTAAACCTGGCACCAAGTTGCACCGCGGTAATCCTATAGCTCGTATCGTAAAAGCTGTGGAATCAATTTATACCCGGTTTGATCTAGATTTATTTAATCACTATTTCCGGTTAACCCTGACTCTGCCATTGTCTCGTGACTGGTTCTATATCAACCGTTGTCGGATATCACGCATCGAATTAACAAAATTAACATAGGTAAACCGGAGTAGGTATATATATATTTAAACGTGCAGCGTCGTTTAATTCACCTGCATTCGAGAAGTGTTGGGATAAATTTCTCTCTCTCTCTCTATCTCTCTCTCGTTTTTTTCTTGATTGTTTTTTATTTTTTTGTTAATTCATTTTTTAATTGCAAACTCAATTGCGTCGAGTGAGTGGCAGCCCGTCGCCGGGTGGCACCGGGGGTTTGTGATTTTCAATTTTTACACTAATTATTAAATATTGCTCGCAGCCAGAATTTGTACGAATCAATGCGTCCAATCAGGAATTCGTTGTTATTGAATAGGAATTTATATAAAAAAAAAAGGAGAAAAAAAAAATGGAAAAAAAGCCGAAAAAATAAAATTAAAATAAAAGATAAAAAAATCGTATATCCACGGTTCGACCGCAGCTACAATTAATTAACTCGTCAAAAACTAATTGCTCGGATTGCAACGACTAATTACTCCCGACATACGATTCCGTATTGTGAGTCTGTGAATTGGAAATATATATATAAAAAAAAGGAGAAAAATGATGAAAATTTCGACAAAGAAATAATACCTATATTCTCTATATTATATGTAGGGGAGAGCGGGGTTGAAAGTGCCGGGGGTAAATAGTGCCGACGGTCATATCTCAGAGACAGAAAGTGATAACTATAGTGTCAAGCTTCATCGCGAGTCATGTATTAGCCGTGGTATCACGGCAGTAATTGCAGCCATTTCAATTGCTCATACGACGCGGTATGAAGGGTTATGTGTTTTGAGGTTACTTAGAAGCATGTACGTAAATATTTGTATGTTTATACTTTTTGGTCTGTGTCTTATAATTTTCAAGTGATCGATATGAGTCTTTCACTAGATTGAAGGGTATTTATTTAAGAATTGAATGTTGTGTTAAAATTCTCAACTTGCCGAACATTTTTTTTAGATTCATTAAAATGTTAGTCTTTGAGTAAAGGGGTTAAAAGTGCCTTATGGTTTTTATTTTTGTTTTTGTTACTTAAATATCATTTAATTATTAGTGTTGTTACTATAAATATCACAAGAACTGAGATATGAAGTTTAAAAGTCAAAAAGTTAGACTTAAGCTTGAGAAAAATGAAAATATATTATATTGTATAAGACTTCTCTAGATTCACTATAGTATGCTCCCTTTTACCTAGTGTATGATTATAATATTAATAAAAATTATAAGTTTTGTAACGCTTGGACGATAAAAACGGTTATTTGTATATAATGAGATATTATTTGAAGTTTAAATGGTTTTTAGTGAATGGCACAATCAACCTCAGCATCGGCACATTTCGCCCCAAGGCGGGGTCATTTGTGCCTTTGCATCTGACAGCATAAAACCCTGTTGCATTTAAAATCTATTAAAAATTAATAAAAATGCATGAGGAATCTAAAATCTGTATTAAATTTTATACCCAAGGTTTTAAATTGAAACGATTACCTATTAATTTCACGATCTTATGTGAAAATTACGTAAAATCGGCACTTTCAACCCCGCTCTCCCCTACGTCGTTTCAGTTTTTTTGTTTATTTATTTATTTTTTTGTTTTTATTAATAATTTATAAATCTTTATTATATAAAACTTCTCCGAGTATATAGAAAATCTACGTGCAGTATATATGTCAGTAATAAATATGTATATTCCGGTGCGACTCGAGTTGCGGCTATATAGCGTCATCGTCGAGTGATTGATTTCGTGATAGCGGTTAATGAGCTTGTACCAGTTAAGACGATGTTTAATTTGACTTTTAATTTCGTGTGCCATAACTCTCGTCCTTTCATGGTGCAGCAGTATCTTCGCTCGTTCTCATGCCTTCACTAGCTTATACTCGCTCGCTCTTCGACCTCAGAGAAATAAAACAAAAAAAAAAAAAAAAATACCCATACATGCAGGTACATACGTAGGTAATACGTTAAGGTATACACATATTCTATTCGTCAGACTTATAGAAGGAGAGATAGCTTACGAAATCTGAAGACTCTTTCAACACTTTCTATTTCTGCTAATTGAATATCTATACCTCGCTGCATTTCATCTTAATTAATTATATACTATAACTTATATACTTACGTACGTGTATATATCGGTATATATACACCACGCCTGTAAATCTGTCGCGTTTCAGTTGGCACCTATATACTTATATATATATACAATTATATGTGGGTAATATTGTTTTATTAGAAAATTATAAACCTATGGACGTGCAATTAACGTACGTTAATTACTAATAACTGTTAGGTGTTTTTTTTTTTTTTTTTTTTAACACATGATGAAAAAAAGAAGAAAAAAAAAATTGCATCTTATATGTATATTGGAAGTAGGATGTATAGATATGTCGGCAAACGCGTGGACTTTGGACTTTCCAGGTGCGCTGTGAAAGTTCATTAGAGCGAACGATGGACACGTACATTAATCAAGGTTTTAATTACCTCGGCGTGTAGCTACGTCTAACTAAAAACTAAACATACCTACCTTCCTACCTACCTACCTACACACCTACCTACCTACCTAGCCAGCTCAAGCTCCAGCTCTAATTAAAGCTGTTATCGAGTCCAGAGATTAAAACTTGCCCGGGTTAACTGACAGCTATACAGCTACGTACGTAATGTCAGCGATCTTGACGATCATGTGGCATATACGTACGAGAAGTATTTTCAGAAGAAAAAAAATAGAAAAAAAAAAAAAAAAAATGTAAAAACGAAAACACATAAAAAATGAAAAATAAAAGACCGAAAGATATAGGGAACAGCGGGAGGAACGAAAAGGCACATATATCCGCATAATATACAGACAGTAATTGAAATTACGTGTAAATAATTCTCTGGCTAATTATCACCCCGTTTGTTGTATAAATTTTATTTACACATTGAATAGTGTATAGAATATACCTACGTATTTTTAATGTATAGGTAATTATTATTATTACTATTTCTTATATATATACTACCTACTATCCTCAACTCGCTAAGATCTTTACATTATAACGCGGGTCTCTTACAGTATTCGATGTTGACTTTCACTTCACCGAGGTGCTAAAAGGTTTTAAGACTTATCGCCTCGATTTTCATCTCGGTTTTATACATTTATACGACGATATAGGTTTTTAGGCCCATTTTCACACCTGTGATTAATTATACACCGTTGATCAACTCGGCTACGGAAGTTTGCGAAAATAAATATGACAAAAAATCCTAGATCATCCGCTATCGATAATGTATAACTCTTTTATACGGCTTATCTATACCCCGTTAACGTTACCTGCGAGAATGATATTGAGACGTCTTGTTCCTCGGGCTACCAGACACGCCATAACCCATAAAATAAAAAAAAAAAAGAAAGACAGAAATAAGGCGTGAGAGGTAGGTATGTATGTACAAGGGGGAAAAGATTGTTCGAGTAAAATCCACAAATCACCGAATAAACCAGAACAATGACGCGGTGGGTACGGCGTGGGTGAAAGCTGCGGGGGGAATCCCCGGCTTACACTATTTCTCACACCACCATTTTCCGCATCTCTCTATATCCAACGCGTAGGTAAACCGTCTAGTTATATCGTACACAGTGTTTCCGTAAAGTGGGACAACAAATTTCGACATACACATACACACATGTGTATATATATCTGCAGTTAATATATATTATTAAAAACCCGTTGTCCATTTATCCTGCGAGACGAGTAAATCTATCATTTTTTACCTTCGGAATAATGAGACGTGTTTTTTTTTTTTTTTGGCTATACGTATTACATATATAAGTGCATGTATACACATACACGCGGGATTTAGGTACGTCTATACAGAGATATTTTTCGGGGATGAATCAATTTCGAATTGCCACTAGGTATAGATAAATATACGTAACTATCTATATATATATATATATATATATATATACACTCATACATAACGTATCTGACGGTGTAGATATATAACGTGTGGGTTTGCCCCCGGTGCAGAGACTCGACGGTGACGATAAATTTGTCGACGAGGTCAATAACAGAGCCCCGTTTCTGTGATTTAACGACAACACACCAGCCCCTGCAGGTTCCCTTGTATTAGGTTGCTAAACCCTAACCCTTTACCTCCGAGTGTATAGAGGTAGGTAGCCACGCTCTCTCGATTGTAGATATAGACGGGAGTATATGAGATATGGAATTTTATCAGTCTTTGAGATAGTGGTCTGAGTTTTATTCCCGTTTTTACACTTTTTCTATATCTTTTTAAGAAACTCTTCGAGCTATTGCAATCTATACCGATCGATCATTATTATATACTTTATATGTGACAGGCGATTAGAATTTTACCGATTTTATAACGCCTCGATCATATTATATCGCCTTGTATATAATTTCATTATTTTACGATCATTGAATGAACCGTGGTCATCGCGCCGTCCGGCTGACCGACTAGGAGTCGAAACGAAACGCGAGAGAAGATTCATTCAATATACGTGTATGTATGTACCCATGCCTATATCTATATTTATATTTGTATTTCGTCACGGAACCGCATATACATTCATAGTTCATACCTATATAGGGACAAGTAACGTAGTCATTCATGCGGTCGCCGTCCAGTCTATAACAACATTGTATTTTACACAAGTATAATATAACACAGGTGAACTATACACGTTGGGAAATAAGAAGCGTATAAAAATAACTCCATCGGAGCTCGATGAGAGTGGAAATGACCGATCATTAGAGTCAGTGAACCGTCGCCCTGAGAAATCTCGGATAGTTATGAACCACCTAGCTGAAATAATTCACCAGACACGCGGTTTCTCAGTCATATATTCCAGCCATCATTCGTCATTTGTTTTGACAACGTCAAGTGCGTCCCGTCATTGATTATAATTGGAAAAAAAAAAGAATTGGAATTGATTGAAAGAATCCAATGAATTTTTATTTATCAAGATATTGATAAAAAAATAACCCCTGTTATCGGGTCTTCGGATGTCACGAAAGAACATACCGAGGCGGGTCAAAGGTCTAGAGACAAATTGTCTCGGGATGGGATAGGAATTAGTTAGGGCGTTTCTTCGATTATCATCACCGCCGCGATACTATGGGATAAGAAAAAAGAAAGAATGGGAATTTTTGGAGAAATTAAAGCGACGGTATATCTATAGTTTATTAGAGACATGCCAGAGGAGAATTTCCCTTTTTTTCTCTCGTATTGCAGCTATGCCGTTGACAAACGCGCGTAGATTATTGTAAAATCCAATAAACCGCAAAAGGCTATTTGTCAGTGTAAAAAATGGCTTCCGACTCCGTTGTTACACAGGTATATAACCGGGCGTAGATCATATCGCCAGATCTCCCGTCAAACGGTCTGACTAAACAGAAATGGCGTGAATTCAATATGTACAACGTTCAATCCACGGTACAGATTCTACACGACGATATTCACGTTTCACTGCATCCATTCCTCCACGGAATTAGGTATAATATACCATATCGATATACCTGTAATACATCCGCGATACCAGCCACGATTTTCCAACGCTGAAATTTCGCATTTTCTTTCCTCCCCGGTCAGCGCTGTCTCCGGATTATGACAAAGGGGTGCTTAGGAGTATTTCAGACCTGGCATTACATGTGCGCGAAGAAGTCGACCTCACCTGGTTCAGCAGGTGACACTACGGGGAGACAGTCGGCGGCGACGATCGCGACGGTATCGTTCTAACCGCACCGTATACCCGTGCCTTATACCCGTCGCCGTTGCTTTCCGGATCGTATAATTGAACCATTGTTGAGAGTCCAGGTGGTCCAAGCCTGGATTATCACGGGCCACAATACGACGGCTGACAGAGATTGATTAGAGATTATTTATATGCTCGGGTAGGTACTGCCCACCCGATTATACCGCGATATATAACTCGGTTTCTAATCCCTAAGCGTTCTAACTTTACATTATATCGCGTAAGTATTTTAACTTCGTCATTTCTAATCGTGTATAGATACTTCGCCGCCATTTGTATAGAGTATAATTGCTTTGTAATCGTTCTCGAATAACGTCCTTCATTTATTTACTCGATAGAGTAATGAGAGAATTATCATCGACGTATGAAAAATTTTCATATGCCAATTTAATCCGTTCTACTAAAAAAAGAAGTACAGTTTTCAAGTGAAATTGAGACAAGGGAGTCATTCATTCGGCCTACGGAATCAACACGGGTTTCTTATCGGCGCGTTTTAACCTCGGATAACGGAATATTGCGAGCCTTAAACGAGCCGGATATTTTCTTCCCGCAAATCCGCTCGTATCTACGTACCATGGCTCGTTATTTTATACCTACTCGTTTTTATAATGGGAATAAATCCGACAATGAGTAAGGAATAAGTCGTGGAGAAAATTAATGAATTACAAAGGCCGTATATATACCCTCACTGCTACCATGAGCCGTCTTATTATCGCACTTTGTATTGTACTCTCTTATTCGTAAGTCGTGTCGAACCCTCGATCCCGTGTATATCAACGGCCCGTGCTGACCATCGACCACTTAATCTCTTGCCGTTGTATCCCGCACCCACTCGGGACGCGTTTGTACTCTGTTTTTTTTTTACGTAACCTACATGCATACGTGTACCTGGACACCCACGCACGGTATCTTTTCCCTTGTACGTTCGATGTAGTGATATATACCAGCAGCGATCATACATTTGCGTTATAAGGAGGTGAAATTTCTCTCGGTATGTAATAAAGATCCTGGGGGGGGGGAAAGTGGGGATTAATTCGTTCGATAAATCGCGAGTTTATATTGTTTTTCGAATTTTTTATCCAAAAAACGAAATAATGCGTAATTGACGTGTTGTCATTTTATTCTTCTTACTCTTTTTTTCTTCTTTCTTTTTCACATTGGAACCCGATCTTTAGTTCTAAATCGTGTTTACATCCGCGCTTCAGGCCTGGGTGCTAAGAGGATCAATTTTGAGGGGATCAAGATAATATCTACATCGAGGGGTGGGAGAGTGTATAGAGAGAAAACCGCTGAAATAACAGGTGTCGAAGTGCTAAGTGGTATTATATCAATTTCGCAAGAAAAAAAAGAAATAAATACAATAATAATAACAACGCTATCCTTTTAGCACGTTTTTCTATACATACGTGAACGAGAGAAATCAGAAATAAAAATTACCATCACGTGTTCTTATAGATTCGGCTTTGATTCAAAATCAAGGATAAAACAAAAAAGAAAAAAAAAATGGAATTCACGGACTTTATTTATGTCTGTATAATTATTGTCGCAAGTAGGTAATTCGCGTTATGCGGCTGCAGTATAGCCGCAAACTTTCTCTGTAGACCGCGGGATTTTAACGTTACGCAACTTATTTTTGACCCATTGAACTTTGCCAATAGCTCCGGGTCTGTTAACGGGATTGAATAACTGCAGCAGGCGAATTATCGGGATTCGTATATATCCGTTTATACGTATATGTATTATGTATACTATATTTGATGGAAAGACGATTATGACGAGACGAGAAGAAGGAGATTAAAATTTGTACGTTAATTTATTAGAGGAAAGGTTTCAGCCTGTACGAGTAGGATATAAGCCTGAAGCAATAGCCATTAACCACGAGCTTAATTAATAACAGCTCGACGCTAAATTAATGACATGAATTAAAATCAGACGAAATCTCAGACCTCCTCGATAAAATAAATACCTATACCCAAACGAGTGTTTGTGCAATCGACTATAACGGTTAGATCTGCTATACATACACGGTAATTCCTTTACCCTATCATTTTTGATTACAGATAGCCGAGAGTGACGAATCGCCAACGAGTGTCGAACGGAATGGTATCAATCGCGATAAAAAAAAGCCGGAATTTGTGGTGAGTGTTAATCGCACGATTCCTAATTTCTAGCAATTAATTTATATTAGAAATCGTTCGATCGAATATCATACACCTATATACAACCAGAAGCGAAAATCGTTGTGTAATGCAATTCGTCGTTAGCCAACTCACGGGATTTCAAACTCTCCAGGTTTTCTTCTTCTACTTTTTTTTCTTCACGCCATTTTTTTTATGCCTCGGCTAACATATGCCAGGCATATATATATATATATTTCGCTTACAAAATTGCTAATGGAAAAAAACGGCGGGTATCCATCTATTCAGCGATCGATATCCGCGGGTATATATCGCTCCAGAATGTCAACTAATTACGTTTATTACTAGACTAATTGCGGGAGCGTATAGGGGTGGAAAAATCTCCGCATCAGTCAATAGTCGCGAATCGTTGTTACGCTCTGTGCAAATATTGGGAATTCATTCTCGACTTTCAATACCGAAATGATGCGATGTTCAATTATTCATTAGTCAATTATTGTCTTAATTAACGAAATTAACCTCGACCTTGCGTCCTGACCAAATAATAAGAGAAATATGGAAACTGGGGGGACCGCTCTTCCCTCTTGCCTCTTGCCTCTTGCGATATACTTGCTCGGTACAGTATCCACGTACCTACCTACTTCATAATAAGAAGCCAAAGCCGAAGAGTAGCGGGGGGCGAAAGGCAGAACGGCGACCTTGGCTGTCCAGGATTTTAATTAGAACGTTAATTATTTTAATCGGGTTGTTTGCGCAATTATTTCTGCACCGTGTTGAATCGCGATCAGAATCTCCGCTACGCGAGTCTCGTAAATCAGCTGCTCTCTGGCAGCAAGAAACAATTCGCGAATTACAATCACGTCTCATTTGGTCAGCGTTCGCTTTTTTTTTTTTTTTAATCTATACCTTACTCCTATCTTCGCCTATTCTGATCGGGATGGAAAGAAAAAACGTTGGGGGGGGGGGGGGGGGGAGGGCTTAAGAATGAAATTTGAATAATTTTGAATCGGGATTTGTTTGCGCTCGCTAGGGATTCAACCCCGTCACTCCAGGCGCTCTGGATCGAGGTAAAGGGAAATGAGAATGAATGTAATAATATATTTAATATTCGCCAGGTCCCCGTACCTCGCTCTCTCGCTCCTATTCCCGGGCATTATACGAGAGCCAGCCAATATTCTCGCCCCATTCATCCGAAGGCCCCTTTAACCAGGGCGTTCAAAATGCACCGACATTATTTCCGGTGTATCCGCGTAACGCAGGGCACTAAATATACCTCGTTGAATAGAAAAGGGACAAAGAGGTAACATTGAAATTTTCATTCACGATTAGCCGATAGAAATTAGCCAAGAAATAATTAATTATACGATGAACCCGTTTTAGGTATGATACAGGTACATATATTGCATATCGGATGTATATGCGTGAAATTCTGGGAGTAAAACTTCTCCGTGGAGTTTTTTTTTTTTTTCTTTTTTCTTTTTTTCCTATTCTATATATTTCCTCCCTTTATTTCCCCGTTCTTCGATATTAGTTCATATATCGCTGTGGTAAACATGCAGCCGAGAGTGTAAAGTGTCCGGGGTAAAGGAAGGGTGCAGATTGCAGAGAGTGGGGCTGGCACGTATTTGATGTAAACTACATGCCACCCCCGTCTTTCTTCTCTCTTTTCCTCGCGACACCCCGCCGTACCCCAACCCCCAACCACCATTGCCGACCAGACCATATTGAATCTTATGAATTTCCGGTTCGTGCGTGGCTACACCAACCCTGCCTGCACCAAGCCCACGGAATTTCATTTCAAACAATTTTTATTCCCACGAACCATAATATCCCGGCTTGTCTCGGTTATACACCTGCTTTTTTTTCTCCCCCCTCCTCACCTAAATTCCCACTTTATTTTATTATCCATATTCAATTTTTAACCAATTTTTTTTTTTCTAACACATATTTTACCTAATTTAGAAAAAAAAAATAATAATAATAATTTAACTTCTTTTTTTTTAAATTATTTAACCAAATTTTGCAATTAATTTACGATCAATCTATATTATATAGCGAAAGATTTTCAGGGTTCGAAAAATATGGCTGCGGATTTCTTGTGGCTATATAATTTTGAAAAGAAAATTAATACCGCGATATGTGCTGTCGGTTCAGCTGGTTCAGCTCTGCTCCTGGGTGCTGCAGCCTTTCGGTAGAGCTTCTTGATTTACGTCGTGGGGGCGTTCCTCGTACGGAAGCCTCAATTAGTTTATTAATTATTAATAAACAACCCGGCTCCGCTTTGCCCCGCCTTTAACCACCTTTGTCAAGAGCCACTTTTTCGCCCGGGTATATCAAGCTGCACGCGTGCCTCGCTTCGAGATCGGAATAATAAAAAGAAAGAAACTATAAGAAAAAGAATGAAGAAGGGAAAGAGGTTTTTCTACTTCGTCACGAAGTATAGGTATAGGTATCTTTATAGATACTTTTAGATCATTCTCGCGAATTTATACTTTGTAGAAATAATTAATTACCATCGCGTGTATTATAGAAAAAAAAAAAAAAAAAAGATTTTTTTCTCCTCCCTCAGCTCTTCCTCATCTTATTTTGATTCTTCCGGTATATTTCACGATGCGGTAGTTGGAGCACGGGGCTCGTAACTTCCCAGTCGAGTTTTATTCATAGCGACGTCTTGTTAATAAAAAAAACCAGCGAATGGCGACATTAAACAGCTAGCGTTGAGCAAACTGCGCTACGGCTAGCGCGCGAATGCACGGAAATATCCGGGCCTGCTGCAGGCGCGTGTAGTTCAGTTCAGTTTAGTTGCAGTATAGGGTACGGCACGGCACAACTCCGCGATATACTTTACTCGTAGAACTATATGTACGTATACGTGTATTATAAAGGAATAAAAATATAAAAAACGTTATAAATAAAGAAACGTTCTACTCGCTGCAACGAGGATCCTCGTCAAAAGTCTAGAATGCACTTTTTTTTATCTCGTAAAAAAGAATATATTTCAAGAAATAATACAAAACGTACGTATAGGATGAAAATATATCCGATACCCATACCCAGCTGGGCGTCGATAATCCCGCTTTAACTCGGAACGATGAATAATATCTGATCGTTAATTCGTTACAGTATATTATGTACATATATATTCTATCGCATATATGTATGGATACATATAATATGTGATGGTGGTGAATGAATCTCATTACAAAGTGACAACCGGCTTGATAATTACCGCGCGATCTCTCTCTCTCTCTCGCTCTTTTTCTCGGGTTTTCTTATGCATTCATTCATTTCTTTTTTTTCTTTCTTTTCAATCTTCATTTCAAAGAACGGACCGTGACGAACAATAGTTTTAAACGTGATGATAAATATAACGATATAATGGTCAATTGAGGGCACCGGGTCAACCTGGACTAATTACGAGCACGGTTAAGGCAACGCGTGATCGTTAATTGCTTGAAATAGTAACAACGCTGGGACCAATTTTATTTATCGAGGTAGATTTGTAACAGTCATTGCGAAGGCTGTATGGTAGGTATATAAGGTATAATTATAGGTAGAGTATATTACTGCACCACTTGGATATAGCATAATAATTATAATAGGGTAAGAAAATAGTGTCTTTTTCTCCATTCGGTATGTGAACATCGTGTGTGTATATCTGCACAGCTGTCGACCCGTCGTATATACGAATATAGCAACAATCTCCATATCCTATATGAGATGTAGAATTTATTTTTTCCAACTTTTTACCAAGATGCATAATGTACTTATATACGTATTATAGATTCAAGCTCGTTTTTTTTTTTTTTTTTTTACATTATATATATACGGACGTAGGTTTAATCTGTAAGTTGTAAATTTATACGATTGATAAATTCGATTGGTAAATTCGTTTGTGGGCGAGGATTATTTCCGTGACTTTAGCCGCGGGTATAATAAAATTTAGGTGCGGCCTGTGCACGGCTGGGCATGAAGAATGACGAAATGACATCTTGTTTATTATAATTGAGTATTGGAAATGAATGATTATCTGATCCGTTGTTGATATTCATTTAACATTCGATCTTCGAGAGGCTGCAAGCCTTGAGCTCCGAATCGAGTTATTCGACTTTTGTATTTATAATTTATATACATATATAATATATAGAGGAAATTTTCGACTCTGATAAATCCGCGTATAACCTACTCGTAGGATATTTTTCGTTCGGTTTCTCCGCGCGGGTAAAATATTCGCAAAAGTCGAGCCGTGGTATCGCTCAGTCGAGATATAAATTATGAAAACTTTTTCTTAATAACCCATTTCTAAAGTAGGCCGATATAAAGTGGGCCGTTAATTTCTTAATTAAAAAGAGAGCTTAAACTTTTAGGAAGTAACGATAATTGTTACGAACGAACTTAAGCTCGTTAGGTTACTATTGAAACAATACATCTTGGAAAATATCGCCTTAATTAGATACTTTCGTTGAGTATAAGACCCGTTATACATATTGCATTCCCAAACATCTTTACACTTTATAATAATCAACACGACACACCTTCTCTCTTCTCTTCTCTCCTCTCCTCTTTTACCTTCATCTCAATCTCAATCTCAATCTCAATCTCCATCTCCATCTCCTCGCACATTTTACTCTCTTTCATGTTCACAGCTCGAGGATAGGTACCATATCCATTCGATAAAGTTAAATAAATTTAACACGCGAAGAAACAGGCTAACACCTCATATCTAGGTACGTAAGCGTGTATATATACTGGGACAGATCTAGCTACAGCCTAGCTCTTTAGGTTTAAGTAAAGGTTTAATATCAGCTTGGTTGTATATTTTCATTTCATCCTTCGTACGCTCTGAATATACCTACGTATACCTACACTCGTATAGTCACTAGGTAAAACATGGTGGGGTATAGTAATGCGGCACACCTTGCCATGTGTGTAAACTATGATAAGGTGAAAATCTGCGGCGATAAGCTAACGGCGAATGAATTAGCATATAGTAGATATATAAAGCGATGAGAAATCGATTTTACAAGATACAGTCACGCGAGTCTCTATCGTCTCGTTTATATTATATTCCTATTCCTCTTCTTCTTTTTCCTTAATTTTTTTCTTCTTCTTCTTCTTCTTCTTCAAACGCGAGTCTAAAATCTTGAGAGAGGAAAGAAGGTCTCTCTTCACCCCGAGGACAAACGGCGATATAATTTCTCGAGAAATCTGGACCAAACTGACCGCCACAGATCCCAGCAAAGTCCGGAGTTCGAGGACTGGCGGTCTGATACGTGACGCGAAGTTGGAAATGAAATTCCGATCGAAAATTACGTCGAGCCAATCGGAGATTGCAGGGATGGCAATATATAGCCATAGCTGGTTCTCGTATATATATACATACCCTTACCTACGTACAGGAATAAGGTAAAGGTAAATACCTGCGAGGAGGGTGTATGCAGTGATTTCATATAATGAAATGTCTCGGAGATGATGAGCTACGCCGAGATCCGTAAATACAGCGTTCGGTCTATCTTATATCTATACCCAGTCCAAGACTGACCCTAAGCGAGTTAAGATGTAGAAGATACAATATCACGTAGGCACGTAGACGATGGGAGAAATGATTAGACGAGGATTTAATTAAAGGTTCGCGGGATTGATACGTAAAGACTTGAATATGCAAACAATTTTTTTCTTTTTTTTGTTGATCCCATTAATTTTCGAATCCCTTAGCTTTGTCTTCTTCGCCATATTACGTCATCGTCAAACAACGTGGATTTCCATAGAGAGGGGGGGGATCCCTAGGTATATACTGTACTGCAGACTTCCGGTGGATTAGATTTATTTCTCTTATAGTTAGCTAAGGTGCAGCGACAGTATATACATGTATATATAACGGGGAATTATACCCGTGGCTGCAAATACGCTGTACGCACAATCGGTCCATTGTATAGTATTATACTAGGGACAGAGTGATTTGTGGGAAGATTTTTCGACTTCCGGATCCTACGCGGAGGGCGGGACGAGTTACGAACCGTGGGGATGCCGGGGGGGATTAATAGAGATAGGAAAAGGAAGTTGGGAACTGGAAGGGAGGCGAAGAAGAGGGAAGGTCAGGCGAAAAATCGCTGTATAAATTATGCGGGTGTAACGAGGTCAGGAAAAAAAAAAAAATGACACAACTGAACAACAAGAAAGAGTATAATTCAAAGTTGATTTAATAACATTTTCAGTTCATGTATGTAGATTCTGCAGCCCTTGACGAAAGAAGTCCGCTTCTTTTTTCGTGCTCCTTTTCTCTCCTCCGTCCAGTCTTCCGATTATAGTTTTCGGGCGCGTTCGTCCATGGATATAAGTGAAAATTTGACGATTCTTCGCCGTCCTAAATAAACACAGATATCTTCACATGGGTGGATAAAAAATGTGTGCTAGATGGTTGAAGGAAAGAACAATAGAAGAAAGAGAGATGCTGGGGTGCGAGAGATCGTAAGCTTCGTCTCCGACGCCTTGTTTTACGATTTTGTTTTTCGTCTATGCTAATATGATTCTGTACCCGTGATAAAAATTCGTAATTCTATTTAGACGCGATATATTCTGAATTTGAATGTTTTTTTTTTTTTGAATTTTATTACTTACTAATTTTATTTTATTAAGCGGGGAAAAAAGAAAGCCAGAAATTATTACAATCGTAAATTATCTAACGACCAAATAATTAATAATCATTGGGGGTTGGTTGGAGTCGGACAGCGCAGGGAGGGCCGAGATAAGTAATTGGTGATTAGAAGAGCGCTCGTATGTATTTCATGCGTAGAAGCATGGGCAAGGTATAGGCCACAGATCTACGAGAGGCGTAAAACGATCGTTGAGATAAGTTATTGGAGAAAAATAATAAACTGATATACTCGTGTACGGAGACCATCATCGTATCAAATCACGCTACATTAATTAGCGATTAGCGATTACCTATACGTATACAGGTATAACTTCCCCTCGGATTAAACTGCCCATTAAATTTGACGATAATAAATTATTCCACGCGCACGAACACGCGTCCTTTTTCTTTCTCGTTGAGGTATTTCTTGATTCAAGAATTAGTACTCTCAATTCCTCAAAACTAGGTATTCCACTTTGATACTTCGGCGTAGGTTTAGTATATTAATTATTAAGATGTTCATTTCTAGTGAGTTTTAAGTTATGTACTGATTATCTGAATGAAGGATATCGGCACGGTGGACTCTGGGTGTATATCTGTCGACGGTATTTGTCGTAAATAGGGAAAATATACGACAATGGAGAAAATTGTTTGGGGAAAAAGCAATAAGTTATACTTTACCGGCTTGGTTATATAACTATATACAGCTGGTATAGAGAATGATTTGAGGGACGGTTTTTCCAGTACTGCAATTTTACCGGTGCATATGTACATACATTCATATATCTATATGTGGACAGTGTTTGAAGAGCGTACGGTGCATATTTTTCAATTAATTTAAATTACGAAATATCATCGTAATAACGGAGCCAGGATTTACCAGCGACGGTATACGTACGCGATACGCGATTATTGTCAATGCGAGTAATTAGTTTCGTTCTACAGTATATAGGTATGTGAAAAAAAAAAGTATGCAGTATATTCCAAACCATTTCACAATCTCGTCCCTGTATATATTTTTCCGTTTTTTTCCCCCATTTTTCTGTCTCTTTTCCTTTTTTATTCTTATTCTCTCTTCTTTCAAAAAACAATATTCTCTCTCTCTCTCTCTCGAAAAAAACTAAAAACTCAGCAATTAATTAAATCGTTCTGATTCAACGGGATTAACTGATCGCTTTGTATACTATATACACTTTATCTCGGCAAGAAGAACCGCTCCAAGGTTTCGTTCGAGACAGCGAGACGGCCAGGCTGGACATATAATGGTACCATTCATGAGGCAGGTTAACACTGGGCCTCTGTTGTCGGTGGAAGAATTTTTCTTCTCGTTAATCCTTCCACTCGTTGCGGTGTGCTTTTTCCACTTTTTATTTTTTATTTTTTATTTCCTATTTCCTTCTCTCTCACATCTTATTCTATGCACCGACACGAATAAGATCGTCGTATACCTGCAGTACGTATATATAGCGGATCGCGGATAATTTTCTGCCTCCCTTTTTTGCTTCATCTCAAAGAAGCTAAATCTTGTATCGTTCTTTCGCTTAATTAAGCCCTAACGCAATTTCGAGGATGTTGCCTTTGCTTTCGTCCCGCGGTGAACTGGGATTCCACCGATTCTCGGATGATTCTGAAACGGTTCGTAGAAACAAGGACCTCTTCAACTATTTACGAAGATCCGTCTGCGCCTGGTTTAAGCTCGGCGTGCAGGACGAACATGTATGTTTGTAGAAATGTCTATACGCTCCATTTTGAATGGTTCATACTATGGAACAGTGGTAAAAGAAGATAGAAAATTTGTCTGGCTAGGAACTCGGGTAGATCGCGACTAGCTCTGACCGTAGAGAATAATATCTCCTTCGTGTCTGCAGCCAGACTCCAGGTCGCAGGAATACTGTCCACCCTACGTTCAACCTGTCCGCCGAATTTAAATCCTTTCAAATATTCAACGATTTCTACTAGTAGCAGCTATTCGCCGAGGAAGACCTCCGCGTTTTCACATCTCCAGCCTTATTATTAAATTCTTTTTTCCTCCACCTTTTAGTTTTTGGTTTATTTATTTTTTATTTTTATTTTTTTTTCTCAAATCGTTTGTAGGTAAAAATTGGGGAAAAATTTGACCATCGATTTATATTCTCACAATTTTTGTCTCCGGTGAGTATAGCTAGATGTATGCGGACACTCGAGTGCCAATGTTAGCATAAGTATAAGCGGGATGTACGCCCGGCGTTGCTCGGTATTAAAATCCTTCTAATCTCAGACGGTCGCGGGTATAATTAACGAAATTCATTATCTTTGGCGAAACTAATTTCGCAACACCTCGTCCTCTGTCTTTTAATCGCGAAAAACCTTGAAATTTAATTAAATTTAGGACCGCGACTATATACCCGCCACTCCCCTGTATCCTGACTACCGAGCGAGACGAGCTAACAAAGATGAGAAGCGAGAGAAAATTTCGCAAGTTGGTAAGGAAGAAACAGCCAGCCTCTTATATATATACCTGATTCTAATTTATAGATAAAAATCAAATATTAATAAACAAAACGAGAGAGAGAGAGGGAGAGAAAAAGGGAAAACTTATCCGTCTCGGAGATTTAAGACGGGGATTAAGAAGGGCGAAAAGGATTCGTCGCTTCGCCCTCATCCCCGGTTGTTAAATTCGCAATTATGAGTATCAACGAAATCGCGACAGTCACTGATACACTATCGGCGATCAAAGTTCGATGATAATAAACCGCTGGGGTATTTCTGTGAACAAATATCGATAAATTATCAACGTCCTGTTTCAAGGTGGTGGTGATGAATAAAATTCAATTAGAATCGCGTAGGACTGGGGGTTAACTTAGTAGGATTAAATTTCAATCGCGTAATACACTTACCCGGCATTCGTACATACATTAGGCGAATAGTATGATCGTAATATCGTTGTTAATTAATAGGAGGTTACCTCCTAGGCGATGGTGGGGCAGCACGACGCCATCGTCAAAGAGGAAAGTAAAGAAAATCCACCCCTGGGTTAATCATGCCTCTAAGGTTTTGAGAGGGTCGAGGGTCGAGGGTTGAAGACTGAAGGCTGAGGGGTTGAAGGACAGGGAAACCTCGACAGTGCTGGTAACTAATCAGCATCAGTTCGCTTCTAGTCTGCCACACAGTGTCTACATGGTGTATTATACTATACTAGTTCTCCGTCATCAATCACCGCGCCTAACATCGTTTAGAACAAAACTTGAACCGGCTATTAAAATCCTTTCAATGATAATACCCGGCGAATATTTTATTAATCAAGTTTAATTTCTCGAATAATTATTTTTCAAAAAAAAAATTCAGGGGTAGGTATATATCTGTAGAAATTTGGTAAAACCTCTAACACAGTTCGAGACACTTGTCTTACGCGAGATTCCCAGACGGTTTTCGAGTCCCCTTGTCTCTACTCTTCCTGTTCTTTTTTTTTTTTCTTCTCTCTTTTTACTCTTCCCTACTCTTTCCTACTCTTAGTCGCTTCGCTATTTAGAGGGTGATCTGTCAGCTGAGAGGGGAACGGGTTACCCGAAGACATACGCGTTTAGGTAGTAAGCACCCGCGTTTCTGTACGCAGCGCCGTACGTCTTCCACGGATGAAATCCGGCCAGATATTCCATCGTAAAGAGTTTTCTATTTCAGATTTAACTCTTGACTTTTCTTAACCAAGACTCGTATACTCCTCTATCCATTCCCTTTGCTGATTCTAAACGCCTCTTATACACATATGGATACTTTTTCTTCGCACATTCTTTATCCTCCTACTTCGTACGTTAAAGTTCCGAGAAGGAAACCCTCGCTTGTTCCGTTTAGTTGATAGTCTGCGACATTTGTTTAACTCCTTCGACGACGAGTCTCGTTATCCTCTAGTTTCTTTATTTTTAATGTTGAAAAATTTGTCGTGACTCAAAGGGCTGGACTCGTATTTTGCGGGATAAATCTGTTGGGCAAGAATCTATTATAGTTGGGTCCATCCATCCGTCATTATGGTCGATAATCTTCTGCACCGACGCCTTGGCAAAAAGCTGTAAACTTAATTTTTCCCATTAGCTGAAGCGGAGTTAAGGAGGAGAAAGGCTCGACGCGGTACATTAGCCTTAACAGCTATGAAATTAAATGAATATTAACAATTCTTTCTTCGTTACTTGAACCTCGAACCCGCAACACGACCCTCTCTCTTTCTTCCTTTAATATAATTATAATACATGAATAAATAAATAAATAAATTATAAAATAGAGAAGGAAGTGGAAGTGGAAGTGGAAGTGGAAGTGGATTTGTCCTATCAATAATTGGTCTGTGTTATACTAGCGCGCGCGCGCGACGATCTGGACTCGATAGGGACATCTTCTGCAGGCACTTTGACGTAATAGTTTGACGGACGATCGAGCAATCGACTCAATCTACTGTCTAAACAAATGAAAGCTAATGGACCCTGGAGGTCGTTCTCTCTTTCGCTCTCATCGTCACTTCGGTAGACCGTAAGTTTGAAACCTTTAAGGAGATTCTATCGATCGGTGAATCTCTCTAGATCGTTTCTATACGGTAGCGCGACTAATGGTTTTTGACGTTCAAATTTCAGTCCTCCACCTCCCCGTCTCTCCCCACTTTCTTTCTTTCTTTATTTTCTCATTTCTTTTCTCCTTTATCTTTTGGTACACCATCCAAGCTACCGTCCGTCAGAGATCTCGCCGGGCTTTTAGACTCGATAATAATTGATATTATATTTAGACTCGTGGGCATGACGCCCAATAGCTAATAGCTAATAGAGCTCCGTACCTCATGCGCCTCAATCTCAACTTCAGTCTTCGCGGAGGTTACTTAATGGGAGATTTCTCGCTCACGATCAGATCGGATATATCTTTAATGGTCCTACCTCGAGGATTATCCCACATGTTTCTAACCAGGATCGAGTGTACTTCGAGACATATTTATATTTTATCTCGAAAAAAGTTGGAGAATTTGAAAGATTAGGATATCTGATATGGAAACGAATCTACGGGGTTTAAAGAACTGTCAAACTCGAAGCAGCTGTCCCGAGACAGAGAGAGAGAGAGAGAAAGAATCTGAATTCAGAAAAAAAAATCACTTAGCCTCCCAGTTCTGGGATTGGCAATTAATTTCGCTTGACTAACGGTTGACTTTGGTGTAGAGAAAGAGGCGGTATACCTAAAGGAAGCAGGAGACGGGTCTTAAATCGTCAGGCTCTTATACTCTAATCTTAAACCGATGTAGTCACTTAACTCGGACACTCGACCTGATTGACAAATTCTCAGTCAGATATTAGATGCGTATACGCTGCAGGTATACGTATAAAATAATCTACACCTGTTCAAATCTCGTATTATTCAACTAATTGTTCATTCCGATCGGCGCGACGAGTCAAAGTAACATTTCCCAAAGTATACCTACGTAGGGTACATGTATACAGACAGACACGAAAATGTGTATAACACACGGATACAGAGTCGAGAAGAGGACTTGTATACGAAGAGCTGTATAACGCCGGGAGTTTAGCGGCGTCCAACGGACCTCGATAAGCATTCAGATTAGCGTGACGCCTGAAATGTGTTTACGTTTAATTACGCTAAGAGTCTCCATTAGGCTGGCTGGACCGTTGCCAGGCTCGATTCGCCGGGAGATGAGAGGCTGGAGAGAAGGGAAGAGAGGTGAAGAGAAGAGAGGAGAGGGTGGCTTGTTTTACCGACGCAGCGCGTTGCTCTGGGTCCACGAGGTGGCTGGTGGACGTACGTGGACGACGTCTCTACGTCGAATCTCTTCCTCACCAGGAGCCACCCACTTAACACTTTTTCCCCATCCATATTCCCTTCTTCTTCTGACTTTGTTGTATATAGTTTCGCCGCGATATATCTCTTCTCCTAATTCACGCCTCTCTCATTCCATTAAGATCCCATCAAACGATACGTGGTGTGTGTATGTACGTACCTACTTCGCCGTGTACTTACCTCGGATTTAGAAGTGTGCCCCACTTCTTTAGATTCTCGAAATAAAAATTGAGAGAGAATTCTTTTTCATTCTTTTTTCTTTTTTTTTTTTTCTTTTTCTTCTTCGTTCTATTATCGAGTATGGATAATCCTGAGAAATAAATAATCGCCCCAGCTATAACGTATACCTACGCGTATATACGGATGGGTTCTACACGGTTCGAACCGAGTAAAACGAAGTTGGCGGAATTTAAAAGCGCTTTTAGCTTTTAGCTCTACCAAGAGAACGCTTTAACGGATTTCATTCGCTATATACGGAGACACCGGAGGGGAAGTCAGCCTCCGCAATGGACCAGACGAGAGAGAGAGAGTGAGAGAGAGAGAAGAGGGGTGGTGTACGGGTCTTGGCAACACTGGTTATTAAATAGGACCGCGTCAGCGCGGGATGAATATTTAAGATGATCAACAAGTTGGGCATTTTTTTCAAACGAGTCGTTGCTCCTTATTTCTTATATTCTTAGTTTTTTATCCGCTTATCTTTACCCTATATTTTCTACTCGAAATATACAACTAGATTTATATAACTGTAGCTATACTGATCTGTTGTTATATACGAAAGGAAAAAGAAGAGAGATATTCCCGACTTGTTCAATTGCAGGTTTACTCTCGTATTAGAAAATCCTCGAAAGAAATAGTTTGTTTTTTTTTATTCGGGCCCAGGGGCAAACAAGTTCTTTGGATATGGAAGCTCAGCTGAGCTGAGCCTGTGCTCTGTGCTCTGTGCTCTGCGCTCTGCGTGGATGCAGGAAGAGGGATGGAGGGAAATGGGAGGGAAAAGGGCCGCGAGTGTAGTAGGTATATACCTATATAAGCTTTTAGCAAAGTGGCTGATTTATCAATGTATTTATTCCGAGATATTGAATTGATTTCGTTAAGTAACGCCACCCACCCTTCTGAACCCTCCTCAATCCTTCTCAACTCCACCTCGCCGATGCCAAAGCTTCTTCTTTTCCACGTCGTTTTATACCCCCTTCGTAGTTCACGGTGTTCACAGGGGTTGTTCGAAAATTTTTCCTATACACAACGATATTTCAATCTATCTATATATATACATAGAGAGAAGATAGAATAGAGATAGAGACACGCGTCGACCACTAGCTTCTATTTACAGCCCTCTCAGCTGAATATATTGCGGGGATTTAAGTGCTGTCCACTTCGCGTATTTTTACGACAAATGATAGGCGACTCTTTTTTTTTTCCGCGTTACGTCAAAATCTATAGGATTAACTTCTATACGCCGTTTATATATTCGCCTATTTTTGAATAATTTATTATATTTCGCGGATTTGAAACGGGGATAGAAATAAATGATCGATAATCATATTTCTTTCGGGGTCTTTTTTTTTTTTTTTTTCTCTCGTTCATGTAACGAACTATATACATATACACACGATTTTATGCATTTCAACAAAGCCGCGTATATGGGTACCGCGGCAGAGCGCAGAAGCGCAGATATATATCTACGCCGCGGCGCTACCTATACCGCGCTTCAACTATCCCTTCATCTAAATGCACTCTAATGGACTGCATTAAACAGCGCGGTAGGGACGAGGCGAGGGCGCGGAGAGACGAGGGAAGAGAGAAGTGAGAAAGTGTTGTCCGCGGTCGTAAATGAGACAACAAAAACAAACCGTATAACCGCGGTACGCGAACAGGGTACAGTGCGGCGATCGAATCGATCGGATTTTATGAACATTTTCACGAATAGAAAGAAAGAAAAAGAAGAGAAAAGAAAATAGAAAATTATAAATAGCTTGTTCTTGGTTAATCTTCTGAAACTCTGGTTAAAGAGTGGGAGTGCCAGCTGATCGCGTTCAGCGATGGAGAATTAAGAACGCATTTGCCAGAGTGTGTTTCGATGTACGATGTCCAGGTCGGCTTTGAGACCCGCTTCGCCATGGATATAAATATAAATTTTGCAATTTTATATGATATAGACGTCTGGAGTAGCGTTATCGTCCATATGCGCGTGCGTATATCCCCGGCCTTGTTTATCCTCGCGAAAAACCGTATCTAGTGAAAATTATGAAAAATGTCAAAAACTCGTCGGCAGAGATCTAGATTCTCGAATCGTGAGTCTAGAATATGGATGGCGAACCTATACGCGTCGCTTGTCCATTGATTTTATTGCCGGAGCTACGGTAGAGTGTTTGGTTACTCTGTTGTAACACGCGCGTTACATTAGTGCATTAGCGGAAGTGCATTAGTGTGAAGTGGTTTTTAATAGAATTAGTTTGCCCGTTGGCTAGGGTATAGACATACTCGTTCTGGCTTCTGGTACCCGCACATACCTGCCTGTACTTTCCAAAAATCTCAATTCTCATACCTCCGGCGAACCGGACGCGGGAATATCCGCACGCGACTCTCCTAGATACGTGTAAAGCTATACTCGCGTGCCATTTCTTACCACGAATAAGAAAAATGTAAAATAAAAGATAATTCACTTAATTATTCATTATCGGTGCAACGGGTGCGGTGGTCGAATCGCATTTCTATTCTTGACGATAAATTTTCTATATTTTAACAACCCAGCCGAGAAATTTACTCGCATAGATATCTCGCGACCACGAAGCACCTGCTCCTTGCCAGACGACAGAAACACTCGTTGCTTCTGCCAACTTTCAAAATAAAACAGCTCTCTCTCTCTCTCTGTCTTTCTCTCTTTCTCGTATTATAGCTGGGTATTTATTTATACATACATATAGGTATGTAAAACGAAATGAGAGAAGAAAAAAAAAAAGGAAAAGTATGTATAGTAAGATGAAAGATTCTCTTTAGAGTTTCCACAGAATATATACTCTAAAGCTTGAGATCTATGTTGTATAGTTGTATTAGATGGAGATATGGACCCTGTAGTATGTATATATATATGTGAGATATAAATTTAGTAGAGATGCGCAATGACAAAGCGGTAAATTTCATCGTAGGAAATTAATTCCATTTTCTCATAGCATCGGGGATTCTCTATGTGTTTCGTACTTCATCAAGTCGGCCGGGGCACGGGCGCTACCCTTTTCATCTCCGCCTTCGAAATCCTCTCCTACGAGAAAGTGTGGATAGGATGTATACGTATACACGTATAGGTGCGCCTAGCGCGAGACGTAGACGCGTGTGGGTACACGTGGGTATAGGTAGAGACGCGGAACCCAGTCCCGTGTCTGGGTGCTCGACCGAGTCTACAAGGAATTGTTAATTGCTCATGCAGCGGCAATTTGCATAAATCAATTTTAAATCAACGCCGGGCCAGAGCTCAAGTGTGTTGGAAATGCATAAATGCTTGCAAAACGGTGATTAAGCTCAGTTCAGTTCTCTTCTCCTATGCCGCGACCTACCTACGCGCTAGCTACGGTATAATTATCGCCTTTACCCCCTACACATGTGTCTATCCCGCAGATAATTCTTCAATTTACCCAGTCGAGAATCAAGCGGAAGAGTTCACACTCTGCCATAAAGAAAGAAAAAAAAGAAAAGCTATATAAAGAGAAGTCGTCCGAGTATCTTGATCCAAAAATGTCCATTTTTGAGAAATCTCTCCTCCTCCTCGTTCCCTCGGAAAATCAGAGACCTTGACCAAACCCCAATAAAGAATCGAACGTTTGAAATCGCGAGGAATTTTCATCCGGAACCAATTACCGAAGTCTTACAGTTTACCAGCTACAGTCCAAGTTCTCATCCCAATTCCTAAACCCACGTATCCAACTTCTCTTCTGACCGGCTACAGGCTTTCTGATTCCTCATTTTTCATCCTCCAGCTGAGACCGAATTTCTTCCTTCTCGCTTTTTCTCATATACCCTTTTTCCATCGTCTTTGTCCTCTTCGGCGATATTCCAGCTATATACGACATACATGGGTATATATATGTACACTTTGTACACACGTACGTGTGTCGAGTTTCGTTGACACACTAGGAGGTAGGAGTCGGCGCGACGCGAGGCGACTCGACGCTCGGTCGCCCGCCTGCAACAGGAATGCGCTAATGAGATCATTTAGCGACTCTTCGTCGTCGTCTCCCTCCGCATAGCTTGACCTTGGACTTTCCTTGATTTACGCATGCGAAACGGGCGTTAGGTCGCTGTCGTGACGAAATTTAATATTATAATTTTTTTAACTCGGATAAGATAAAAAGGAGATAAAAAAATTATATATATTCGATAAATTGCGAACTTTGAGCGAGTTTCAACGCTTCTCTAGATTCCCTCGATATGTTTCAATCGAGACCGTCAGAAAACGCGCTTCGGCTTGGTATATATACCTACCCATTTTCATCCGCGTTATAAATACATACGGGGAAGGCCAGGAAATATAACCGGTGATCTAACGTTGCACAGAGTCCGGGTGAGCTATGGATACAGCTCGGGGAATCGTCAGTTTCCACGTTTTCTCGTCTTGGAAGATTATAGGCGCAGGTATTATACACGTTTAGATATATAGTTTTCGTCATAGCGAGATTTCCACGTGTTCGAAAATAAGCTAAACTAATATTAGAAATTCTGGAATACTACGGTATAAAACAGCTATCGTTACGAAACTACCCACTTTGATCGTTTAATCCGAGGTGGAAATGCGCCCGCTGATATATGCCCTAAAATGACGAAATAAGGAGTTTGAAAGTTCGAAGAACGAGAGATAAAAAGAATATCAAGATTAGTCGTTAAGACGAGTGATTTAGCTAGCAACACGTCGTGATCTTTAGTATCGGAAGATCGTTAGAGCTCGTTTCATCTCTCTCTCTCTCTCTCTAGTCTTTTTCTCGGCCCTATAAATTTCCTGCCAAATTTATAATGACAATGACCATAAAAATTGTCCCACTATCAAATATTTCGATATTATTTATCGCATCCTCGTACGGTACGACGTATAACTCCGCACTACTCGGACATACCTGTAAACTTAGCTCGTCCTCGTCGTGCCTCCTGCGGGTTTTTTTCAACGTGTCGCGACGCAGGTCGAGGTTTACGCTATGTATACACAAGGTGGGAAAAAGGGGGACGTGCACCAACACTCCGGCGAAAGCGGAGCTATTGGAAACGAGAGGATAAGAGAGGGACGATGCTCGACTAGGCTATCTCTCTCACGTATGCAACGCGCTCCAAACTTTACAGCCAATTATTTTATACACCGTTTTATTACACCTACATCTCGTCCGTCGAGAGTTCCGGATCCTTTTTTTTACATCCCTTGTATAAATTTTTTGATCCATGCAGCGGATAACCGGACGCTGTGAAATTCCGTGAAATTATTACAATCGATCGAGAAAAAAATTATTCAACATCCCTGAATCCAATATCTCGACTATTTTGCTGTGAGAGAAATCGAGGAACTCTGGACGAGGTGAGATAGGGAATCCTTGTAGCGATTTTACGAGGAGGTGAAATTTATTGCTGGAATTGCCCGGTGGAATATTAGAAGCTGTAAACAGACTGTATCACCCTACGCTCTTTCCTCGCATCTAACTCCGCGCAGACCTGTACTCCCTTAAAAATCGCTATCAGATCTGCGACTGGATAAAACGATTAGCGGTGAAAAGAAATTCGGCATTTAATAATCAGGATAGATAATTAAACATCGTCCTTATTTCATCCGCGTATGGGGAAAAGACGCTTTACGCATCGTTTATGCATAGCTGACCTCTCTGCGATCATTTTTCTCGGGTATTAGAGGAAAAGGCACGGATTTTGATACGAGATATTCGAAATTTCGGAGGGTACGATATGGACGATAAATTTCCCAACTTACGACTTCCCTTCAGTGTTCGTTACACGTTTCGTTGGAATCATTGTTCCTCGTGTCTAGGTATATATTGTACAGGTATAATAAAGTAATTAGAGAGAAATTGGGAGACAAGTAATCGTGTCAAAACAATAATCGAGATAGAGTTCGGAGAGGGATGAGAATGAAAAGTAAAACAGTTAATTTCAAGTTTTTAGAAATTCATTACATAGACTCCTACGTACGCGTGTATATATTCATGTATGGGCGAGTAGGTGTTAGGCGAGTTCGCGGATCCGTGAAGAGCGAGTGTTTGTAGAGCTATGACGTCATGACAGACAGGACACGTCGCTCACCGGTAAGAATGGCAGGAAGTCGTGAAATGAAATTAGTATATCTCCCCCCCCCCCATCCCTCTTCAACGTATATACCTACTCACTCCGCTAATATACAAAGACCAGCACTGATGTAGATGTACAATAAACACGGACGTTCCTACCTGCGGGTATAGGTACGAACAAATTATGCTCGTATACATATATAGATGATGATAATAAGAGTAATGAGAGAAGGAAGAAAAAAAAAAAACGCTTTATTTTCCTACGTACGCATCCAGCTAGCGTAGAATTGCTCCAGGAAATAGAAGAGAAAAAAAGAAATAAAGAAAGATGGAAAGAAATAACAACGAGAGAAAGAGAGAGAACGGATTTTCGAAAGATCGTTCTTCATTTTGGGGGAATGTAGGTAAATAACGAATATCCAACTCAGTCAGTCAACAGCGATCCGATGTGGCCGTGTTAGTGTAGTTATGCCGATGCGGATGGTGTCCTGTCCTGTCCTCTAATAACTGGACGCCATTATAAAAGGTCCTGGGGGATAAGGGACGGTATATATCTCTGTATACACACGCTAGAAACTCGCGTGTATGTTTAAGGGGATCTTCTCTCCATCTCGTTCCCCTTGGATTGTACACATGCATGTAACATACATATAGCGGTCGTTATCGCCAGGATACGAATTCCTTCTTAGTTTAATATCAGGTCACGGAATTTCCTGCCTTCTTTATATACCAGGGATTTTGATTGATCAACTTCTCCTATCATCGTATTAGTCGTGGATTTTATTTCAATTAAAAAATTTGAGGGTAAATCTATATGCGGAATTATTATCATTCATTCACATATACAAAAGTAGATAATATTTGTGGGAGGAGAGACTCTCTTTCTCTTTCCTGTAGGAGTTATAAATTAATTACACATATATCAACACCTACAGCTGTCATCGACGGTTGAGGACAAGCACCTACACAAGAAACAGATCTTTCTATAGATACTCTAATACTTGTATATATCAGCTCCTCGCACAGTCACCCTTCTCTATCGGGTTTGTTAAATTCTCGTGGGCGAGTGAACGGAGTAATTTAAAGATTTCGCAATTATTTGTTTGACTTGTTATCATTATTATTATTTTCATCATTATCTTCGCGATTTTTATTGGTATCGTTATTCTACGTTACGCTGCGATGTATACCTACGTCCGTCAGACTTGTTTCAATTTCGCAAATCGAGGACTTTGAAAATTCGCAGCTCTTCGTTTCTAGCTTGCGCGTAGGTATATATAATTATATATTAATATATACTCATTCGAAATACTTCCGCGGTCAAGAAGCTGGCTGGTTTGTTGTCGCCGAGGTTTAATTACGGAATTATTTTTAGCCCTTTGTTAAGCGTACGATGTAATTTCTGCCTTCTTTACTCGCCCAAGGAGTTATGCCAATTCCTGGTACCTACCTACCAAGTCTTCAAGTCTGCAACTTGCAGCTTGCAGTTCCTCCAAGCCTTAAAGCCCCCTAGCCTCCAACGACTGCTAATGAATTTTCACCTCGGTCATTTTATTTCCTCATTAGTGTCTGAAATTTTATTTTCCACGCGGACCGCTTTTATGCTATTTCTATTCTCCGTATACGGAAGGTTTTTAAAAACGTTATATACATAAAATTATATATATATTATCCGCCTGGCTTACAATCTCTTTTCACATTTTTCTACTAATTAGCTATCAACACTGTGGGAACTCGTGTCGAACTGGCTACCGGATTATTTCATTATTCCATTCCTCGGATGTTTTCGTTCTGGAAATATATTTAAGCGAATTCATTAATTCAATAATTAGCTTAGTAGAGTTCGGTGTAAGACATCTGTCTCTGAAATTAGCCTCGGAGTTAATTAGTGGATTGAAAAAGGGCGCCACAATAATGTCTTCCGAGTGTTGCCACACCAGGCTGCAGGACATCGTTATATTTCTAGTATATATCGTGAAAATGTGTTTTTAATGATTCTGCTCCGAAAGCAGGGAGCTCCTGCTCATTCCTGCTCCTACATGATTGAGACGTTGAATATTGTTTATTTCTTCCAGATGGAAAGCGGCCAGTTTTTTACTCCCAGTTATTCGAAAAAGCTGGGGGAATAGAGGACGAGAAATAAGAAAGCGAAGTGCACGGGTAAGTGGCGAAAATATGAAAAAATAAGTAATTAACGAACGCCAACGAAATCTTTCCGCATCCTTCGTTATAAATTTAATGACACAGATTGTAATATCGAGTCTCAAAGTATCAGGACTCGTTACTTTACTCGATTAACTCCGCGGAGCTAATTACTTTCTCCCAACTTGTCGAGTCTCTCATCTCTCGTCTTTGCTCCAAGTATAAAGGACCTCGCAGGGTTCCTCAGGGTTTTCTCGGTGCAATTGGCTAATGCCTTTATCAAATTTATTATCGATAATGTTTAAGCGATAGATCCGCTTCATAGAATTGTTAACTTTATTAATTAATCTATAAATTGTATCTGACTGCGTAGGTATAGCAGGTATACATATATATGTCTAAATCCGATGTTTTTTACTCCGTCGAACAATTAGACGCGTAAAAAGTTGCTCGATTAACGCGAGTTCTCAATCCGTTGATCGTACACCGGCCAATTAATCACTCGTTAAAAAATGGGAGGTAATTATTTTTTCTCGCTTTTTAATTCTTCTTTTTTCTTATCCTTTTTGATTTTTCTCATCCACAGCTCTCACGAGGCAATAATAATCTCTGTATTTCGTTGTATAGTTCGTGTATATATATATATTTGTTTAAAGATTAATATTCGGGGCCCCATCTTACAATGTTTCTTAACAGGTGTTCCTTTCGTGTATAAAAATTTCTCTTCCTTTTTTGTTTTTTTTTTCCATATATATTTTATTGGCCCTCGCCTTTTCCCTCCACTTCTCTTCCCGCATATCTTCAGGGCGGGTAATGACGCGGAGGTAATCGTTTATGAGATCTCTGAACGCGTTATACGAATATACATGCATATACGGATCTCTACAGGTGTATGGGTGTATAAATATACATACATATAGATCGCGGGCTCTTCGACCACAAACCAATCAAAATTCGTATCAAGGGAAAAGGATCTCCGCGTGTCTGGGTATCTAGGTTCGTGTATATATCCATGCAGAGAAATTGTTTGGGTATCAAAGTAGGTACAAACAACGATTCTACCTGGCGAATCGATGCGTATTTACCTTGCGGTTTCAATTCGATCTTATTTAAATAGAAATTCAAACGAAATGATCGACGATTTTATCTACGATTTATGACTCCCGGTGCTGCAGTGACACTGGATATTGAACGATATGTTTCTCCCACGAAATTCAACAAATCTAACAAATCTAACTATTACAGATGTAAACATGTAGGATATTCATCCACCTTCAGAAGCAAGTTTCGAAGGTGTTGACCACCAGTTCCTCTTCGTCTCTCGAGGACTCGGAGTCACTCGAGATACGACAATGGCGTATAAAACGGTTTCTTTCAGCCAGGGCTGACCCTAACAAAAAGTTAATTCATTTTCGACGTTTTTACCTCGATACGAGAATATCGTAGCAGACAGGGGCTCTCACGCTCGGTTTCTTTCATTAACAAGTAAAATAAAAAAAAAAAAAACATTTTGTAAGAATTTTTCCCCGAAGTATGGATACACATGTATATATGTATAATATACGTTATGTTTTTTTTTTATACACACACACACACACACGTATCTATACGTATTCTAATATTTCGCGAATATTCTATTGCCTAGTTCGTTTCCTGGGATCGGTTAACAACCTCTAGCCCCGTTAGGTATACCTACGTTTATATATATACATATGTGTGTGTGTGTAGGTTGCATAGCTGCGCCTGCAAGGTGTTACAATAAATTTGTCGAATATTTTATTCAAGCGGTTTCGATCGCTAGTTTTCAATTTGCCGGCCCGTATATATTTCCAACGTTGTATAAGCGCTGCGAGAAGCGAAACCAGCCAAAGATAGAAGGGAAGGGCAGAGGAGAGGAGAGGAGAGGAGACTCGGGGCTGGTCAGAAAGATGCAATTTATCAGCTCGGTCCATCCGTCTGAAATATCTCCTCCTCTTACTCCACCTCCACCTTCTGCCTCGCGAGATGATGAAAAAATAATAATCTCTGGGGGTCGGTCAGTTACGGGAACGGGAATTGGGGATTCCTACGAACCCGGGGTTGAGGGTTCACTGGGATTCCCGGTGAACCACGCCGCGAAACTATCTTGTCTTTGAGGAGAAACTTTTTGAATTTAATCAAATAATCCTAACTCCATTCGTGTCTCTGTCTGTCTGTCTGTGTATCTCTATGTAATACACGAATGGTATTAGTACGCCTTATATAGAGACGTAGGTTCATCCCGTAGTACGACTCGCACGTTTCTTTTTTCTTTCTTTTCAACCTTTAATTGTCTCTTTCGACTTTTCACATTTCACAGAGATTTCGAAACTATATTTCTCCGCGGTTCGAATCTATATCAAAGTTCGCCTGAAATCTATACCATACATAAATGCGAAGCTCTTATTTTTGAACAGAAACGCGTTTTACGGATATGAGGTTAACGAGCAGGTGCACAAGGATTCCGGCCGACAGATGGTGTTACTTCCGGTAGATAGATTAAAACTTTATGGGATTTGTTAATTCCATTAGACCCCATCTCCCACCCCCCCTACCTCCCACCTTCCACCTTTCACCTTTCGCCTTCCTAGGCTTAATGGAATATGATAATTGGGCCCTGCGGCTCGCGTCCAGCTGTCGCCTGATCGCGTGTGTTCTACTTATTCCGTATTTCGTTTCTTCTTTTTTTTTTCATTATTTTTCCCCCTCTTTCCTTCTCCTTTTTCTTTATTTTCCGGTCTTGTATTTCACCCTTCTTTTGCCGCCTAGTAGCTAACTCGTTTAAATCGAACGTTGGATAACTTCCTTTCCCTCTCTCTCTTTCTCTCGGCAGGGTCAGGGGTTGAAGAAATGTTTTCGGAACAGTATAATACGTACACAAGGCACAGGGTTGGGCACCCCTTGACTACGGAGTATGTGTTACAGGGTAGGTTATTTTAATTACTGTCCAGCGGGTCTCTAAATTAAAGAGCATTGTTCCGGAGTCTAGAGGGGTGCGGGGTCGAAGAGAGGGGGACGTAACCCTCTTGCAGTAGCTGGTATTGTGCGAACTGTGTGTACACACGTATAACTATATAAATATATACCCGACGGAGGGTACATGTGTATATATATTGTGAGGGTAGTTGAGCCCCGTGGAACGAAACGAAACGGGACTTTGTACGATGCCATCTTTTACGGGGGGCCGTATGGCCAAAACGGGGGTGGCGTTACGTTTGACACTAACCGGGCTGACCACTGTAAATTGTTTCTAAACTGCTCCAGATTAAGCGAGGCCCCCGCGTTCCTCCGACCTCGTATAGATATTAAACGTAATTTACGCCTTGGCAAAGAATTTTGTAATTGAAACCAGCCGGGGCTATAGGAGCGAGGAGCGAGGAACGAGTTAACCCGAGAATCGCGTTTCATTACGTATATATGGTATATCCCATACCGGGAATAAATAGCTGCAGTTTAAGCCACTGGACTACCACGTGTCCGGTGAAAAATTTCAAGATCTTCCCCTCGATGGGGAGAACAAAAAAAAAAAAAAAGAGATGGAACAAAATTTACTTTTCGCTTTTACCTCGTATAAATAAATTTGAATAAACCCTCTGCCAGGAGGAGCATTTTCGATTCTCTACTTTCTGAAACCAGACGCATATTATATACATATATATATATACATATTATATATATGCATGCAGCATGTCCGGCGTAACATTTTAAACACTCGTTTGGTCGGTCTGTCTTCAAAGCCCTCGGCTTTGGTACAGGTTGGGGCTTCTAGTCCGTCGCGGCCTACCTTATGATTTTCCAATGGGGATTTTCCCAGACCCTAGGGAACTCGAAGAGAAAATGAAAACGCGAAGGATTTCCTTGCATATATGTATATATGCTATATATATAGGGAAAAGTTTTGTCTTTCGAAATTTTTTTTACTATATATCCGAATAACTTACACGAAGATAGAGGCAAACGCGATTATAGTCGACGAAACATGCAAGACTCTCGCAAATATCCCAAAAACGAAAAAAAAAAAAAATTAATAACTTTTGATCGCGATTTGAGACTTGAGTTATTAGCTATACCATTCTCAAATCGTCTACTTATCGTTCGTTATACCTAATGGTTATTAAATCGGGTTCTACTCGAGTCCTGCATCCTCCGGGTTCAGACAACGCACGTGGTTCCTTCTCGGAGATCCTGTAACTACCGATTTAGCTCGTACGTCATTTGTCAGGGTAAATTACTCGGTAAGGGAGAGCCGGTCGCTCTTACCCCATAACTCAACGCCTGATTTATAGCCTTGCCCTTCCCTCGTCTCCGCCGTTCCCCTCCCTATACACCCCCTCGGGACCGCGAATTAACCGTCTTGCCAAAATCGCCTCTGTGTTATTTTGTTCATTTTTATTTTTTTCCCCCTTCAGCTTTCTCGCCTCCTCGCTTATGCATAAGTATTATAACCCTTGCTAACCCCGCAGCTTCTCGTTATAAATCGCGGTAGTGAAATTCGATAAAAATTAGCTTCTCAACCTGTCGTCGTGTCGGACCGATTTATTATATCATCCGCCTGTTTCTTCGGCCGTATATATGCGATATACGGGACATACAGTTTCTCGTTGGATAAAATTTCATTGTCTATTCTAGCTGTTGGACGTAGGTATACCATATATACATACATATACCTACCTTTGATCGTCAGACTGGCTTCTCTTCTATTCTCTTCTCGCTTTTCCTCCTCTCCTCAGTTCGCCGGGCTCCGCCTCATTCATTAACTTAACACGATTTATCAATTAGCGTGAGAGTCTGCAATTGATAGTGATTCCGACGCGTCCTTTACCCCGCCTTCTATTTCCTCCGCTTCCCCGCGGGGATCTCCTCTTATGAATGAAGGATCTCTTTCATTAATGAAACAGACTGATTATTGTTGTTATAGTTTTTTTTTCTCATTTTTTCCATTGTTTTTTTGTTTCTTAATTTTTTTTTTTCCTCTCTCAACCTCTACGATGATGTGTTCTTTTCCTATTTGACTTACCCCTTTCATGCTGGAGACGAGGGACAAAAAGTGCCTTTTCCTGACTGTCAATATAATTAATAACGATTCGAACCGCTATACTAGGTATGTGATCTTTTTTCATCTCTTTCCAATCTCGTACTGAAATTCATTCTAAAATAAATACTCTAAGAGTTGGTCCATTGACGACGGCACATCGCGCTCTATGCATCAAGGAGAAGCTTATCTTCGGTTACCGAAAAGCTTTCGAGTGTCCGTAGCGATAGCCAGTTAAGTGGCAGGACATGGTCTCGCCGTGGGTCTCGCTAATTGACTTAATTCGATAAAGTACAATCTTCGTTTTTCTTCGTTTTTCTTCGTTCCTTTCTTACCCCGTTTCTAACAGCGTCTAATATTTACGGATATATTTCTAAGGTAAAAATTATTTTCGAAGGTTGAACGCGAAATATCAAGTTTCGTATTTATTGTAAACGGCAAAGACTGGGAGCTGGATCAATAATCGTTATCAGTTGAATACGGATTAATTGTTATTCCTGATCATTCGGACAGACAATTAATCTCCGGGTTAAGGCTAGAGATGATTTCGTTGTAGTCTTATCTCTCGGTCGTTACCCCGAGAATTATAAGACTCGAGAGAATCTTTAATTAGTAGTTTAACGACACTGGAATACAGCTAGACTTCCGAGGCGAGCTTTTGGTTTAATTGGAACGACGATATATACAAGAGTGTAACATTCTCCTTCTTGATCCGAAGAATGGGAGGCAAGGGAATAATAAAAAGAAAGTAAAAAAAAAAAAGACAAATAAAAATCGTGTCGAAATTCTACCTAGATACTCCGATTTTCTTATCCTCTATGAGCATCGCAGCAATTGGACGTCACAGGTAGCCAAAATACTCAGGGTTCATTTAAGAATAATTCCCTTACCATAGTATAAGTATACATATGTTGCACACGAATACAAGGATCGGAATATAAGAATTTCTATAAGCTGCAAGCGCGAGGTTCGCGTGAGAAGGAGCGATATATAAAGCGGGAAGTTCTCCCAGTCTCGTGGCCCGAGATTAAAAGCTCTTCGTATGGCTTATAAGGTTTAATCGAATTAATAAATCACTTCTCACGCGGCTAATTCTCGCTCTGATATTTTTATTATATTCAAAGAATAAAGAAATAAGAAGTAAACGCGAGAAGTGAAAAGAAAGAATGAAAGAAAGAAAGAAAGAAAAGAAAAAGGGGAAAAGTGAGGTAAAAAATAAAATAAAATAAAATAAATACAGGAAAGAGAGGGAGAGTAAGAAATGCTCCGAATTCTTACCCCTACCGCATCATCATCCGTTTTACACAGCGGGGGCGAATTAGCACTCTCAGCAAGGATCCCGCGCCCTTTAACCTCCTTGCAATTCCTCTGCCTCTGCACGCCACGGAATCGGGGTTTTAAATCCTCGGTATACCCCTGGTTACCCAAGGTCAAGATTAAACCTCTTCCGAGAGAGCGAGAGAGAAAGAGATAGAGAAGATGAAAAGATATAAATTCGTTAAACTCTCAAGGATCATCGTGTCTGTGAACCGCGTCTTCTGATTCCATTTATAAATATCCAATTAATAATAATTACATATATGTATACAAGGGATGCGGCATTATGCCTTTTTTTCTCTCTACTCTTCGTCCTCTTATTCGAGGACGTGGGGAAGGAAGAGGAGGAGAAGTCGTTGATTGCCCATTGTCCAGTTAATAAGATATTCCATCTGTCGTTCGGACTGAGAGAGAAAGAGAGAGTCACGAAGCTAACTAACACAATCTCATAGGTGTTAGCCAATCATAATACGTTTTCGAAACCTGGGGACGAATCACCACCGAACTTTGTATCCTGTGGCTTCGGAGGACTCGGCGCGGTTCTTCTTTTGTGGTAAATTAGGCGGGAGGATAAGTCAGACGATAAATAATAGCCACGTCGAGGACAACGTGGACATAGGCACATGCGTGCGTGTATTATACGGGCATATGTGATACAAACGATCAGAGGCCTAAGTAAGTAAGTAAGTCGATGCAGAAGAAAATGTAATGCGGCTTAATTGAGCCTCGAGCTTCTCCTCTTCTCTCATGGTAGACACCCGATACAACCGGTCCAGCCTCTTGGTGGTCCAGAGCGGATTATCTCCTCGCGAGAAGGGGATGTGGGTGTAAAATGAATAAAACGATGCAAATTTTCGGACTCGTTTTCATTCCGCAATAGCGATTATTTTTCTACTTCTTCTTCTTCTTCTTCTTCTTCTTGAACGCGCGATTCTCAAGAAGAGGTCATTTCCTCACACCTTTGCTTTAATTATAAAAGCGCGAGGCGTTATCTGGACTTCGCTAATTCTCTCGTGTTTAAAATCCATCAATTCCTCGCCCTCTATCTCAGCCCGGTGTGAAAACTATCTAAAGTGGCCTCCCGCGCTTAGGAGCTCCGGGATTCTGACCGCGTGTTTCTGGAATCGAAAGAGGTGCCATAACGAATGAACCAACGAACTGAAGAATGAATGAATGAATGAATGAATGAATGAATGAATGAACGAATGAATATCGGGTCCATTGCCTGCAGCTAGAGTGAGAGGGAAATAGAAGAGAAGTTGACAAATAAATATCACCGAACGTTATCACTCAATTAGCACCGTATACCTACCTGGTATCGAAGAACACGCGAACCTTCTTCGATTTATTAGACTCGCCTCTCGCCTCCTTCAGTCCTTCCCCTGCAGTTCTGCGTGACCGCGTATATTATACCTACACGGTATTTATATTGAGTTTGAAAATGAATCCTTCCTTCGTCGAGGATCGTGCAGGTAGGCAGGATGCAGTACAACTCCGTTTATGTACCACATGAATCTGTATAGGTACATAGGCACAGCAGAGCACATCTTGAGGCTGCAGCATCCGCATCAGATGAGTAAGAGCGAGAAGAGGTACGGCGCGGAGAGAGTTAGTCGATTGAACATTTGAGCGTGGGTAGTGGTTCGCTCTGGCTAATGCGAATATGGTGTCAGGCGGATAGAAAGAGATACCAGATAGGGGAATCCGTGTCCGACATGGATGTCGAATTAGCTTGAATTTAGGTTGCCGGTGAAATTGACAAATAGTTAGTTATTCCTCGATTATATTGCACCCGGCTCTCGCCGCGTATTCGGAATCGAAGAGTGGAAAAAGCGGCGAGATCGAGTCTCGGCTCTTACGTGCTTATGCAGAATTTCATGGAAAATCGTATATTCAAATTTTTCAATATACATACATACGAGGAGCGGGACGGATGATGAGTGGTCAAGATTCAAGATTCCAATTCCTCGACTGCACTGGTCATTTTCCTTACCTCGCTATGGTTGCCCGTCAAAACAGTTTCGGCAATATATCAACCCGCTCTAACGCGTCAAATCTATTGAGGAGCTTACGAGTTCGCTTCGCGGTGGTTCTTCGTGCCAAGTTAAAATTTACATTCGGAGACGGGGATGATATCGACTTTCGAACTCGGCGTATAACTGATATAGGTATATCGCGAGAGATGAAGAAACGATTGCGCCCGCATGTGGGGCTAACATAAGTGAGAGAGACGGAAAGGCGAGTTATTAATTTAACAAGAATCAGACCCACGCCTGTTTCCAAAAGTGCGAGGAATGTCGAGGTCGTAAAAACGGAATTGATTTCGGCTAAAATTCTATTAATACGAACCGCATGCCAGCTGATTATAGCGCTCCTTTCTCGTCCCGAAAATAAATGAAATTTTCTAGAAGGCTATGGCCTCGGCGATCCTCAATATCCTTTTTATACTTGGGAGTAGATGCGGTGCAAAAAAAAAAATACCAATACCACGAAAAATATACCTACGTATAATTCGAGCTTTATAATCGAGTCCTCAAACATCTACCCTCTGATAGTGCAGAATGCATCTGCCTCGGTGTAGTAACAACTAGCAATTCCAATCCCCTCGTGTACCTAGCCAGGGTGTAAAAGGGGTCTGGTCTTCTTTACCAAACAGACCAACCCTGTAGCCATGCTGCAGAGAGTAGAGAGTAGCGAGAGACAGAGAGAGATCTGGCTGCAGGGTTTGGGGTTTCGGAAAGTCTGATTAAACTAATACCGCATGGTTTCACCGCACTTTACGAGATACCATTGCCTTAAGGTTCACATGGTGGGGTGTGCATGTAGATGATGATACGCAGCCCACTTTCCTCGTTACATAACATATAATAAAGTTTCCTCGTCTTCTTGTTAAGGTGGGTGGATATGCGATACGTTGCGTAAAATTTTTTGAATAAAGAAAAATGAAAAAAAAAAAGGAAGAAGACAGAGAAATTTCTTCTCCCTTTTTATCTCTCTCCTTCGTAGGAAACTTGGCTGGCTGACGGAGCAATGCTAGCGTATATAGCGTCTTGGTATACCATGATTCGTAACATTAATTGGAGTGTCGCATACACCTCAGAATGTCTCGTTGTGTCCCGACTCTATAGATTTTTTTTTATCTATTCCAGTGCACCGTACGGTGACTTTCCGGAAATCCTTCCATCTATCAGCAACCTATTTTTGGAATTCGCTGCCTGCGAAGATTGTCCCCTTCCCATCCATAGGGGTATTTAGGAGTAGACTTTCTGCCTACCTTTCCGCATTAGACATTGGACCAACCCAGCCTCTGATCCATGCCTTATAAGTATTTTAAATTCATCTTCATTTATGTGGCTTCAACTGTGTTTTACTTCTGCCTGTTTATCATCTACTAGTCTATTACTATTATTTAGCATTTCAAGCTTATATTATGTTAACTTATGTTTGAAATTTGTACCGCTTTTTTCTATAGCATTATCTACTAGTCTAGAACAATTATATAGCATTTTAAATTTATATCAACTTACAATGCTTTACCTGTATTTTATTTCTCTCTGTTATATAATCTACTAGTTTATTGTTATTATCTAGCTCTTTAAGGTTATGTTAACTTATGTTTTAAATAGGTACCTACATGATGCTTCTCTATGTTCTATAATATACTAGTCTATGCCTAATATTTAGTATTCATTGATTTATCTCAGCTTATGTTTTAACTATATGCTACATTTCACTGTTCGATTATCTAATCATTTCATTCTTATCTTCTACTACATTGTGCCGGATGTAATTAAGCTTTAATATAGTTACGTCTAATTTTATTTAGTTCTATTTTAATTGTTCTACTTCCTGATTCTACTATTTTTACCTTTACTCTATATTAGTATTTATTTATTATCGAGTTTATTATCCTAGATGTTGTATCCACATTTGTTCCAAGGTATATTATAATAAAAAATCAATCAATCAATCAATCTCTATATTTTTTCATTTTTTTCCTCCTGATACCCAGTGCATCCTTCTACATAAGATTACTTACTTATCAATTAAGGAAATCGCTAGTACAAGTAAACTTATAGCAACGTGCATGAGGATACGTATGCTTATATACACATATCCTTCTTTCCGCCTAAATTTCGGAACACCTCCTCAGGTCAGATGTTCTCCTGATACCAGGAGCAGAAATTTTTCGAGTTAAAATCCTTCTAACTCCTTAAAACGCTAGTATTAATGAATGATAGGTATAGAGAAGTATAGAGAGACGTATGCATGAATGAATCAAGAGGCATATCCTTTTTCGGCACACCTCCTTGGGTCAGATGTTATCCTGATACCAGGAGCAGAAATTTTGCGAGTTAAAATCTTTCTAACTCCCTAAAACGCTAGTATTAATGAATGATAGGTATAGAGAAGTATAGAGAGACGTATGCATGAATGAATCAAGAGGCATATCCTTTTTCGGCACACCTCCTTGGGTCAGATGTTCTCCTGATACCAGGAGCAGAAATTTTGCGAGTTAAAATCATTCTAACTCCTTAAAACGCTAGTATTAATGAATGATAGGTATAGAGAAGTATAGAGAGAGGTATGCATGAATGAATCAAGAGGCATATCCTTTTTCGGCACACCTCCTTGGGTCGGATGTTCTCCTGATACCAGGAGCAGAAATTTTGCGAGTTAAAATCCTTCTAACTCCGAAAAATGCTAGTATTAATGAATGATAGGTATAGAGAAGTATAGAGAGACGTATGCATGAATGAATCAAGAGGCATATCCTTTTTCGGCACACCTCCTTGGGTCAGATGTTCTCCTGATACCAGAAGCAGAAATTTTGCGAGTTAAAATCATTCCAACTCCTTAAAACGCTAGTATTAATGAATGATAGGTATAGAGAAGTATAGAGAGACGTATGCATGAATGAATCAAGAGGCATATCCTTTTTCGGCACACCTCCTTGGGTCAGATGTTCTCCTGATACCAGGAGCAGAAATTTTGCGAGTTAAAATCATTCCAACTCCTTAAAACGCTAGTATTAATGAATGATAGGTATAGAGAAGTATAGAGAGACGTATGCATGAATGAATCAAGAGGCATATCCTTTTTCGGCACACCTCCTTGGGTCAGATGTTCTCCTGATACCAGGAGCAGAAATTTTGCGAGTTAAAATCATTCCAACTCCTTAAAACGCTAGTATTAATGAATGATAGGTATAGAGAAGTATAGAGAGACGTATGCATGAATGAATCAAGAGGCATATCCTTTTTCGGCACACCTCCTTGGGTCAGATGTTCTCCTGATACCAGGAGCAGAAATTTTGCGAGTTAAAATCTTTCTAACTCCCTAAAACGCTAGTATTAATGAATGATAGGTATAGAGAAGTATAGAGAGACGTATGCATGAATGAATCAAGAGGCATATCCTTTTTCGGCACACCTCCTTGGGTCAGATGTTCTCCTGATACCAGGAGCAGAAATTTTGCGAGTTAAAATCATTCCAACTCCTTAAAACGCTAGTATTAATGAATGATAGGTATAGAGAAGTATAGAGAGACGTATGCATGAATGAATCAAGAGGCATATCCTTTTTCGGCACACCTCCTTGGGTCAGATGTTCTCCTGATACCAGGAGCAGAAATTTTGCGAGTTAAAATCATTCCAACTCCTTAAAACGCTAGTATTAATGAATGATAGGTATAGAGAAGTATAGAGAGACGTATGCATGAATGAATCAAGAGGCATATCCTTTTTCGGCACACCTCCTTGGGTCAGATGTTCTCCTGATACCAGGAGCAGAAATTTTGCGAGTTAAAATCATTCCAACTCCTTAAAACGCTAGTATTAATGAATGATAGGTATAGAGAAGTATAGAGAGACGTATGCATGAATGAATCAAGAGGCATATCCTTTTTCGGCACACCTCCTTGGGTCAGATGTTCTCCTGATACCAGGAGCAGAAATTTTTCGACCTCAAATCTTTTTAACTTCGAAAAGCGCTAGTAGAAATGAATTATCTAGAGACGTGCATGAAGACACGTATGCCTGAACGCCTATACCTATACACATATTCTCTTTTCCTTTCCGCTGTCACCAGGAACAATTCCTTGATAGCAGGAACAATTTTCGACCTAATATTTTTCTAACTCTTAATCATGTCAGTTATGAAAATTCGCGGGCAAGGAAAAGTAGACAATAATGAAGGACTCGGTTATTAGTACATTTGGGATTTATTGCAATGGCATAGTTACAATATTACCTTTACATTATCATAGTATATTATATACATTTTGTAATTGTTTATTAACACTAAATATATACCAGTACAAATGATCGAGTTATTGTTATATAAACCATATTCGTATTGCAATATATACTAAGTAATATAATCAAGTTTCCAATGATTGAGTATAATATGCACTCCTTCGTTACAATTGTAACAGCATCTTTGTTGGAAGGAAGTGTTTGTACTCTGCCGGAAGTCTATCCACCTGTAACAGAAGGACGAGTGTTATAATACCGCTATTATTCTGTAAAGTACTCAAAATACTAGACAACAAACATCTTTTTCCGCCATCAAGTACGTAGTCTAGTTTGTGATGAATTCTTTGTATTCAGACTATTTCTTTCGCGATATCTGTCAGTCACATCTCGTTAACACAGTTCCCATCCGAACTCTTCGACGCCGAGGGCGCTACTGCCTCCGCGACAGGTGCGTCGATTCAAAGTCAAGGTCAGTGCTCGTCCTCCCCTGCCGATGGGGTGGCAAATAGTCTCGCCATCTCGTGGCTGAGTTGTCGAACTACACGCGTCGTAGGTTCAGTGGCGACTGGCGCCCGTGGCGTCGAAGAGTATGGATGAAGATTGCGTCGACACACATGTGACATCCTAATGGAAATACTTCGAACATAGAGGAATGGCTGCAGAGTTCGCAATGCAGTCATTGATAAAAAAAAAAAGATTCTTGTTTAATTGTTTGAACAATTTACCGAATGATAGAGATATTATAATACTTGTCCTTCTGTTACAGTTAATTATTAGTTCCCATCAGAGTCCAAGCATCTCCGTGCAGCAAGAATTCTGATCTAATTGCGTCAAACGAGCTTACATACTGAACTCTGCAGTCTTTGTAAAATTAGTTATTATATCAGATACCTAGTATATTATTTCTCCTACAAATATCATTCATATTATGATAATTTGTATCTTAGAAAGCGAATAGATTGTACACCAATATAGATAATTAACAATTGTACATTACTTTACCAATGATTGTTGTATCTTTGCTATATCAATAAATTCTCACCTATACCTAGTAATCAATTATTTAATTATTTTGCAATTTCCCCTCCCTACGAATCATTATTTGAAATAAGCGATAGGTGAAACAACGTATGACATACGAGAGGAGTAGGTGATTATAATCAATGCATTTTCATCTATTAAAAAATTTGCGACCACCTGCTTTGGTCAGATGCTCGCCTGAAGGAAGATTTTCGACGAGAAATTTCTAAAACTAGATTTAGACTCGCCTGGGTCATAGTATTCCGAGTCGCCCGATTAGTGAATTTAATAATAAACCACGTATGCATGGCTGTGTCTATAACATATCCTTTAGTCCGCCAAAATTTCGGCACACTTCCTTGGCTTAGACGCTCTTCGGATACCTGGAGAAATTTTCGACGTAATATTCGTCCAACTCAGAAAAAAACGCAAGTCTAAATGAAGAAGTATAGCAACGTGAATAAAGACACATTTTTCCTCGGACATCCTGCGGCGGATTTTTGGGGTCCCGGAAGCTGCGGTCATGGACCAATTAGTTGCCCGATGATTGGCGCGTGTTAACCGAAACGTTGACGTCGTTGGTGTGCGCGACGCGGTAGTGCCCGGTGCATAGGCCGTAGGCGACTAATGGAATTGATTAAAATGTGTTCGATCAACTAGACCGAGAGAGAGAGAGAGAGAGAGAGAGTGAGGGAAATAGCGGGAGAAGCCTCCCGGTATTTCATGCAACCCTCTAAAACCGGGGATTCGCAGTCTTTGTCAATTAATTCAAACCGTTGCAGCGTGTAGAGTGACTCGACGACGACGAAGCTATTTCACGAAGCTTGTACGTGGAGAATGGAAGGGAAAATGAAGAATAAAAAGAGAAAAGTCGAGATATTTGGGTCAGAAACTCCGAGGGGTCGATGCGTAGATCAGTCGACCAAACGGATTAATTAAAACTTGTTTTGTATAATTGAAAATATCTTAAATACGAGATTTAAGGTAGTAGGCGCTCGGCTGCTCGAGAAAAGGGAGCCTAATTTATATGTTAATTCCTCGAGTAAACCTCTGTTCTAAAATGAGTTTGGTTTTCGAGTGGCTAAGATTATCCAATCTTCTTGGATTCGAGAGGATCCTCGGGAAAGGCGTCGAGGAGGTCTAGGCACGCGTCCGAAATTCTATCTCGAAAATTTCTCCTCGATTCCCATGACCATGAGGAATGAAAATAAAGAACCACGGATATACATATAGAGAAATTAATAATTAATAAAGAAAAATAAAAAATAAAAAAAAAGCCTGATTAGAAAAGAAATTCTAGACTAGCCCCACCGGCAATCAGTGACAAAAGTTTAATGCAACATGAATATAGCCGAGATTGTATATGATCGCATACCGCGTTCAACTGATTGTACGAGATGCTTTAGCGTGGGTGGAAGAGAGAGGCTGTTTGAAGTTGGACCAGTTCATTAGCGACCAGTCCGAAGACATCTATTTTCTTTATACCGTCTCGCTCGGTTTTTACAGGGTGGATTGAGAACCGCTCTTAATCGCTGCTGCCCGGTTCTATCTCATTTTCTGTCCCCCATCTGCAGACCAGGAAATGTTGTTAACAGCATTATTCCGTCTCTTCAAAGTGGCTGGATATATATAATCGCAGATTAATCTGTCGAACCGCGAAATGGAATTCACTGTATTAATTAATTATACTGGTTTATAAATTTCTCGAAACAAAAAAAAAGAACAAAATAAGAGAACAAAAATCACATCTCTTCAGCTCTCGCCTACAGAAATACTTCGAAAGTATCGAGGTGTTTTTTTTTCTTCTCCTCTCACGAGGAACAGATTAGTCCAATGACTCGAGTTCCCATTTTTATTTATAAAGAAATCAATCCCGTTAATTAGACTCTGAATTTTTCGAGATGACGACGATGATGGATCGTAAATAAATCGAGAATTACATATGAGGAATACCGTGTATCGCTCGAGCCGGGCTTATACGATTAGCATTTCTTTGGGCGAGCCGGATGCGCCGCATAATAGTGCAATTAATAATATCGCGAGACAATGAGACAAGCATTTTGAGTTTTAACTCGACTCGGAGGAGGAGGTGAGTCGGTACGAGTATGTGTACGAGTAGCAAGCTGATATACGTGTGTAAATGTATACGTGTAGCTGAAGCAGCGACTCGCCCGACGTCTACGGTCTGGTTGATGCGTATCACGAGCAAGTTTAATTACAAGAAATGCGGCCCTCATCAGTCAACCGGACCCAAAACCGGCGCTGGTTGTGAAATTCATTTTTACGCCTTCCTTTTTCAGAACAGATTCATATCTAAAGTGGTCCCAAGTGGTTGCGTCTACGCGTACGTACCTACATAGGTATACCCGTCTCCGCGGTTGCATATGAATGCGGAAAATCAACCCCGGAGATAATTACCCTCGTTTCAATTTTCCTTCCGATTTCCCTCATTCTACCGCATCACGATACCGCGACGTTTATGCCGAGGAAAGAGCCGAGAATTTATACTCCAAGATACTGCGGAGAGACACAGTGTAGTCCTCTAACAGACCTCTTGAATTGTCCAGGTATTTCGCGAGCCTGGCAACTGTCTCCGACAATCTCCTTGAATTACGGCGAGACTTCTTGAGCCTTGCTAAGGATTAGCGTATTTCCAAGAACGCGAAATAGACGATAGAATAGACGATTCTCAGCTCAATTCTCAGCTGCAGATAACAAGATTTGGAATGAACAAATTTACTCGCTATAGGAATTAATTTCAGAATAATTACGCAACTAATCGTCGATCAGTTATTCTTCAACGATCGCTGCCCGACGACTGAGTCGTACCTCGTCGAGCGTGTATAGGGTGGATGTTGAGAATGAGGAAAAATAAAGCTGTAGTCCCTCTCGAGGCTTAGGTACGAGTGAATTTACGACTAGATTAAAATTAATCTACGTTATACCTAGGCTTGTCGGTCTACCTACTCTGTCGAGGAAACGAGCCAGTTTTAGCGTGAGAAAATAGTCGACTTCCGGTCACTGTCGGAGTGAGGCCAGCGATTAGTGTCGACAGCACGCTTAGGAATCTTGTTATAAACAACAGCAATGGGAACACGGATATTTAAAAGTCTTAATCTAATTCTTATCGTCGTTATTATTCCTTCTAATTAAAAGGGCGATAATTGTCCGTAGAATTTATTCCTCGTGTGTAAAATGCACGAGGTCAAAGGGACTGAATTTGATTTCGTTGATTCGAAAACTCTACACATTCAAACCTAACCGTAAGTCGTAAAAATTTGCACCTCGCTGCAGGACTCGGTTTCACGGATACGATATAGGTGCCTGAATCCTCCGTGTCACCCAATCAGCCCGGGAGATAGCCTGTTAGCCACCGGAGCAAATTAATATAATTTATGAAAATTAGTTTCGCCGCTAATGGCAGACGATTCTTTGAATATTTAGCCACACAATCTTCACCTTCACCATCACCTATGCCATTACCCTGTAGGAACACGGTGCAGGGCACGAAATAGATCGAAAGAAGACGAGAAGAAAGAATAATAATTATACAAGACTTGAATTTAATTATCTTTTATCACGTGTATGGGTGTAATTAATTGTTCGTTATTAACGATTATTGATTTTCTTCGCGAATTATATGTGGGCAGATATAGATATACGGAGAATTTGTGTTTTTTTTTTGAATTCGTCCTGGTTTTTCATTCTCGGTTCTTTTACCATCCACGCGGTTTCTCAACAAGCAATCCTCCTTGCTTCTCGTTTTCTCTGGATTTACATTATTTATAAACTGGTTTCTCCCGATGTGAAATAAAAATCGCTGTCTGTGGTCCACGACCTTCTCTTCGCAGGCCACCTTCGCTGAGTCCCTTCAAAGAAATTATAAAATATATTTCTATACACGTGTACATATATATATATATGATATAGGCGTAGTGTGTATATTCTCAAAGCGAAAGATCGTTGCACTCGATAACTGCTCGCAGAGATTATGTGTATACCCGTTACGTGATTTTCTAAACTTTATATCCACATACCTTCCGACTATATTCTCACGCTCGATTTCCCCGCGATCCTCAATTAGCTAATTTGCCAATTAGCCGGTGTTTGCTGATATTAATTAACCCGCATTACACTCGTTCTCGGTTCCATATCTCCTCGTCAGATTGGTATTCCGAAACGGAATAAGCCTGCGGTTCTGAAAATAGAAGGGAAAAAAAAAAAAAATTAAAAATAAGGAAAAAGAAGAAAACAAAAACAGTCTGTCGTTTCAATCCTCGAAGATTATTCCGTATAATTTGAATAGGATTAGGGTTTACTCTCGTAAATGTAGCAGCACTCGCCACTCGCCACCGCCACTACGGTTATAATAATTCCAAGGTGCCTAATTTACATCAACGAAGTTATGGTTTTACGGAGAAATCCATTAAAACATATTACCTAAAGATCGTATTTCATTCCTCGACGTCAAACTACACCAGTTCTGGTTTAACTCCTAAACGTCCGCGATTCAAACTCTCTCTTTGTCGCTGAACGCCACCTAGATATACAACATCGTATACCCGTGTTTCCAGTTCGTTTCAGGGGTCTTCCTCCCCGGGTTTAAGGACGGAGAGGTGGCCCCTGAATCTGCAGTCCAAGAAAATGACACACACCTATACCTCTACCTGCGCGGATACTGGTTATATTATACATACACGTACATACGCGTATACCTGCATGTAGGTAAGTATATGCACGTATACGCGTGTACATGGAGAGTTGATACATAGGCTGGCCAGGCACCACGACGGGTAGACAGTCTGGGAACTAAGAAGAACGTGGCCAGCCAGGTATTGTTATGTAGATGCGGTTGGACCATTTTTCCAAGAATTCGGAAGCGCTTTTTCCCTGGCTGCTGTCGGGCTCTGTAAAGTCTTACACGTGTCCAGCTTGGCTGAAATACCTTTACGTAGATCTGTATCTTGACGAAAAATAAATAAACACACAATGTATACTACTTGTATGTACCTATATGGGCGAGAGGGAACCGCGGACACGTATCCATATATGAGGATCGAACACATGCATGGATATATATTCCCAAGTATGGAGTTGTCCAGGCGAGAAGAAGAATGGGAAGAAAAAGAAAACGATATACCGATAGATGAATCAATCAATAAATCGATCGATCGTTATATCCTATTCTGATTATCATTTCATTTCACCGATGACAAAGTTATTCGGTTTAGTTCCGCCGCTGCTTCGTAATCCCGGCTAGAATTCAATGGCAGAGGGAATACGGTACAGGCAGTATCCAACAAAGAGCTGTTTCAGTTATGAAAAGGTGAAAAACCTAGTAGGCATGCTATGTGGGAATAGACATTTGAGAACAAAACGTACTCTCGTTGTTATAGTCTGATAGATTTGAAAAATCCACTCGAACCTTGCGGAAAATAGTACATATATAGATACAAGCTGCATGCCCATAATTCGAACAAAAGTTCGTGGCGACGAAAAACCCTAAAAATAGAAAATAATAAAAACGGTAGGAAAAATCGAACGATTTTTTGTTTTTCATTTTCAATTTTAATTTTAATTTCCACCCGATAGACGGCAAACTCTCTACTTTCATCTCTGTGCCCGTAATCCGCATACACGTTTGCCAAACGGTGTGTGCCTTTTTGCGGCATTCCCTCCTCGTCCTGCAGTTGGGTTAGTTTTCACGCGGGTTAAGCAAGTAATATGAGCTGCCACTCAAGGGCCGACCTGTATTACTGGGCGAGTAATTATACCAGCCCTAGCACGGAGCCTTTCCTCCCTTCGCCTCTTCGTCCTCTTCAAGTCCGCAACCTCCAAGTCGGAGGATAAGCAAAGCCCGCGAGCGAATAAACGGCGATGTACATCCCACGCGAATTTCGATTAGACTTTAGAGCAGATTATTCGACTCGATTTGTGCAATTATTCCGGCATACATATGTACGCATAGACGTGCGTGCGTGGGTGTATTTTTTATCTTCATTTCCATCATCCCGTAGAAAAGGGTTGCTATTATTTGAGCTTTAGTTTAACCGCGAGGCTCGTGTAGTTCCTAGAGGTATAATTTCCGGCTTGACTGCTCGGATAATCGAATTTAATGAAATCTTGATCGGGCGAAGCAACAGGCTGCAGCAACCAGACTGCTGGGAGGCAGCGATGCGGACGGCGTCGAGGAGCGAGGAACCTCTTGACCTCGCGCAGAGTCAACGTCGGCCTCTTCTCAGCCCCGTCGATTCGACAAAAAAAAAGTTTCATTCACTTCTTGTTATTTTCATCCCTCTTTCTCCCCGCTTCGTCGATTGTCTTCACCGTTGAGCTATCGCTCTCGCGAGATTCCCTCAACGGTGACAATTTATTATTTCGCGAAACAAGGAAAAAAACACTCGACGATATCGACCCTGCGTGTATGTATAGAAACTATCGGAGATCTGCAGCCGACCGTCTACATAGCTACGTCCCTGAGTCTGGTCTGTCGATCTTTGTCGACGTAGCGATAGGGGGGTCCGAGTTTTTTGCGCGTATCGAGATGATTGGTGTTTTTGCCTGTGATCGGCATGGCGTAGTCGGTAAGGCTGCATCCTGCACGGTGTCGAGTCAATTACGTCCTAACAATGGGGTTACGTTTCAATTACGTCAGAGTTATACGGTACCGTCGTGTCGAAGCCTCGGATCCATACTGGGATGGTCCGAGGTGGACTAGCGTGATCCGCACGCAGGCCTTTCTTAAATCGCCGGAATTAAGTCCTGTGAAAGAATTAGGGAACGTATACAGGGTTAAATTCGTCGGTCAGGTAGGGGAAAAATGAAAAATGAGTAAAACCACCGAAATGAGTAAAAAACTAGACGCATTCCTTCCTCGCTTCACGAAACTAAAACTTTAGACTCCCGAGAGTAGCTGGAAGGGGTAAACCTATGCCAATAGCTCGCTCTGTGGCTTCACCCGCCTTAAACTTCTCCTCTCGCATTCCTACATCGAGTCTTGGTTAAACCGGTGGTCATCGAGCCGATGGTCCTGGTCCATCGTCTCCTCGTTCCCAGGTGGGGGAGTCTGCGACAAAGGACATTCTAGGAGGAGAGGGAGTCTCCCCTTCTCCTTCTTACCTATACCCGAGAAAAGAGAAGAGAAGAGAAGAGAAGAGAAGAGAAGAGTAGTTCGGAAACTCCCCCGTGCCGTTTTCTCCGTATACGGAATAGGCTTTCTCGAAATAGATAATAATTGGCGTATTTCAGGGCAGAGTGTTATAATATGCCGGGGTAATCCCTTATGGGTTATTTTTATGCGCCACCCTGTAGAGACACCGTAGAGAGACACATCGTATGGTTTTTGTATAATGGTTCTCCGCGAGATCCCCTGCTGCCAGGAACACATTCGGTTTTGGTGAAGGTAAATTAAGGGTGGACCTTCATTTCCTTAAAATATTAAATCATCGTGCTGCGGTGTCACAGCGGGCTCCCAAGTCCCGATTCGGACCCGACAACCTGCAGGAATGGGCCCAACGGGACCGAGGAATGAATTAAAATTCATTGGTCCCAGAAGAAGGAGAAGAAGTAAGAAGAAGGAGAAAAAGAGACCCGTGTCACCGGTCAAGTGCCACTCGTAAATACCTACCCCACTCAAAAATATAATTTCTCATAGTTTTGGAGAAAAAATCTTCACCCCCCAAAGGCGAAACAGGATTATAATGCGATATAATAAAGTCTTGGTATCCCGTTTGTTCGTATTTCTTAGGTACTTGTTATTCTCCTCTACCTCCAGGTATACGTATTATATGCTCGATTCCATTCCGGCTAGACTAAAGCCTCGCGTTATTTAGCTACACGCATCACGGTGAGATATGATCTCAGTGATGCTCGTGGCCGCAGGACGAAGGACTCGTTTTAAGTTTGCGAGATTTCCATCTGTTTTCTGAGAATGTCGGTTGAAACAAACGAGGGAACCGGCTAGGAATCGTAATGAATCTCGCCTAGCTCGTAACACGGGTTCTTTCAAAAGTCGTCCTTCTTGTCAGAGAAAGGGAGAGATATCGGGTGTACAAGGGTCCTCTCACCTCTGACGGCAGGCAAGAATACCGAGAGAAGAAACAAAGACGAAAGAAGAAATAAGAAAAATAAGTAATGGACATAATATGCAGACGAAAAAATTTCTCCACATATTCCTTCGTCGATCCTCAACGTCGCAGGATCAACTTCCGGCGTTCCCGCATCTCTACGCCCACGCAACTTGGGCAATCCTGTGCTGGGTTGTAGCTTAGGTATGCGTAGATCGTGGGAGAGAGAGAGAGGAGAGGAGAGGGAGAGGAGGCAATTGTCTGGTAATGACAGCATTGTGTCGTTTTGACAAGGTTCGATCTTCCGAAAACGGTGCCAGGGCCTAGACAACGTGTGGTAGGTGTAGTTATGGTGTTTCATAAAGACCCGTTGACAGACATTTGCATCTGAATGAAAGCTACATTAATAATCCTTGAGATTATTTTTTTTTTCTAAGCCACATCGGTCTCTCGCCTCATTACCATTCCTCGCGTTTATTCCATTATCATTGTAATTCAAAGGAGTAAGAAAAATTGGAAGATACTTGGAGACGTAAGGACAGGAAGATTTGGGAAGCCTATTACCGTCGTCACTGCGTTTCTTGTCTCCACGAATTCCCGCTAATCCTGTAACTAATTTTCGATTGACTCGTCAAATCACGAGTTTAGGCTCTGCCCGATCCGCGAGTCTCCTAGATAGCGATAAAAAGTGCGAAATGAGGAGGTGATGAACCGCGACGAACGATCGCCAGTCGGCTGTATCATTAAAAAATAAAGGACGTCGAGGATTTTCATTAACGCTGACGTAGACGAGGGCTAAACCATGGCTAGAATAGACGTGAAAAACTATTCGATTCGAGTTCTGTTTGATCTGTTGAAAATTAGACGTCACCTTTTTGTGCCCCTCTTCCAAGATCAAATCAAACTTTGTTAGACTCACCTGTTTTTTTTTTTTTTTTTCTCTCCGCTATAGACTAGCGTTTTTATTCGCGGTAACCAGAGCGGCCAAGTCCGGGTCTAGAGAGAACAACGAATTCGTAGAATGATTAGCAGCCGGATGCACCGATGCCCCCTAATCGAAAGAAAGAATTATGTTTTATCAACGAAACGGGATAAAGAAACTAAAATTGATCGGTATTATACGTGCGATTTTACGTCTCTTCTCTCCTATCTTCTCTATTATCCCATACATAGATACTACCTAAATTATTTCTATCATATCGAGATGCAGCGAGCCGCGTTGATCTGTCGCCCAGGTAAAGCGATGGTCGAGAGTCAGGATGGACCTCCTCTCGGCGAGAGTCCTTTGTTGAGAATTGATGACCCTCAAAGGAATCGGGCGGCCTAGGAGGGGTCTGTCAAATAATCGAATTCCGGCGGTGTACATCTAAGCGGATCAGTCTAATTCGATTAATACCGAATTATGATCCGCATAGGATAGAACATACGCTTTTCTTTTTCTCCACAGTCTCGTTACAGATCGCGAAGTAGATCTTTGTCGGAATATGAATTTCCGAATCGAATATAGGAATGCCGCTAGATCTCACAAGTCGAGTCTCTGAATTCTCGTCTTCGATCTGTCGGGTATAACTCGTGAGTGCATCACGAGGATTAAAGGCTGACTTATTATGTACCGAATGGGGCGATGGGATCGCGTGATCAATCACAAAAACACACAACCGAACAATTGCGCCTAATACGATAGAGAGAGACGGTGGAAAGAAAGAGAAGGAAAAATCGAGTATATGAAAGAAAAAGAAGAGAAGAAAAAAAAAATGAAGAAAAGAAATAAAGAGAGTGAAAGAAAAGAGGCAGACCACGCATAGGGCCACCCGTTGAGAGGTAGGAATGTGGAACTGGACCGACAAGCGTCGTCGAGGTTCGTTGAGAAAAAAAATTTCTCAAGATTTCATACCGCGTATAGGGGGACGTCTGATGCACTCGTATGCAACGCGTGGGTGTGTTCAGCTCGACCAAAAACTCGCACACACGTATCCGAGGGACATATTCATACAGGCGATACCCACCTTCACCAGGTCCTCGGACACCTGGGCAGAAGAGCTTAGCCTGGTCATTGTGCGGAGACAAATATGAGTTAATACGTCATCCAGGCTATTCAGCCTCGGGTGGAATTAGGCGGGATGTAAGCGTCTTTTAATTGGTTCTCCCCGTACCCTCTCCTCTCCTATTATTCTCTTATTTTCTTCTCTTTTCTATCCCTCTCTCATTCCCATTCTCATTCCAATTTCGCTTTGCACCTACTCGTCGCTCGTCAAATTTTTACACACCTGAGGAGAATTTTATACAAGGAAGAGATTTTCATTGCGAGGAAATGATTAGCAATTCGTAATTCGCATACTGTACGTTTGCATACGTGTACGTCGAGGGGGCCAACTTCACTTATCGTATAACCATGCGGGGACCTGAGGGATGATGTTGTGCCGCCTTTTAGTATCTACCCGAAAATTCAAAATTATTCTCGATTATTCAAACTGGCAACCCTTGCCGAGGACGTCGACCAGCGCGATTCAAATTTATGCAAAAATTTAGGAACGCAAATCACCCTCTGTCTTATTAATATGGAACAATTTAGAGTTTCCCTCAGCTCGCTCAGTCGAATGACTGACTGCACCTCTTGCTACCCCTCTTCTTACAATCTATTCCTATACATATGCATATAATACAAGTATATAGGTATATAGGTATATATTTTGGCTAAATATCATTTCTCAGTTTTCTTTCTTTTCCAATTTAATTACAGAAGACCGAACAAAAAACAAAAAAGAAACAAAAAAATATGACTCGCACGGAACTTCAGGCGGAGGATAAATTTGACCCGGAGGATTGTGGATAGTCGAGTAAGTATAATCATTGTTCTTTCATCCTAGATTAGCTAGATATCTCTTCGGAAATTATTTTACGAAATAAAAGAGAAGTACAGCCGGGTGTGTTAAAAAATCAGGATTCCCAGGAGCCGGAATATTATCTAGTCGGTAACGGAATTTACAATACCGGACAAATGATCACCGCGCCAACCTCTGACCCATGCGGTCAGCGACGAACGCGAGTCGCTTCAGGCTCGAACAAAGAATACCATTTCGTGAAAATTGACTAATATTATCGCATAGGGATGAGGTAATTGAAAAGGGAAAGATTTCGGGCGACACATGTTTTTTCTTTACCGAATTTTTATTCATTCAGTTTCTGTCTCTTATTTCTTCTGCTTGTTCGCTCGATGGGTTCGAGCGAGATTGATCGAGCTCTATCGTATCTCGCGTCTTTCCCTATGTCAAAACGCGGTCTGTGAATCGTTTTGCACCAACGCAAATGAAGAATTGTCAGTCAAATACGGACCTCTGGGTTCCGTCGAAGGCACGGGGGTATATGAATAGAATGTAATGCTGGCTCTGGTTCGATTGTTGTGAATCGCGTTGCTCGCTACCTGAATTAACCTCAGAATATCCTATATATATCTATACGAGGTAAAATCGATGATGCACAGGTTACAGCGATAGTAAAAGCTGCATTCGTTTCACAAATGAAAAAATAAAAAAAATAAAAAAATTCATTTCACATTCGTTTCCACGAATCTATCTATCTACGAGAGCGTGTGTATAATCGCGGTCCACATCCATAATAGAACGTAGTGTTCGATTGTTTTCAAATTATTAACGAGAGAAAGTTGAAAAAACAAACTGAAATGTTTGCTATTGAATTTTCATTCGAATTTGAACTTTCGTTTTTTTTTTTTTTTCTTTCTTTCCTTCGTTTTGACCTTTTTTTTTTTTGATTGACGTGCGGCGCAGCCCTCCTCCCATGAGACTTTAATAAATGATTTTCACAGAATGGGGAATCAGTCAATTTAGTCAAATGCCTATTGTGCTGGCGTGTCCCATTGAACCGATCGGTTCAACCAACGTATATATACAGACGCACACTCATATATACCTATACAGTTACAATTTCAAAGGGAAATATCTCGGACTGTGACAATAATGATTTACCCGCAACGGGGTCCAGGTGGTTGAAAATCGCGTGTGTGTGGGAAAAAAAGAAAAACGGTGTCAAAAATTTTTTCAAACGCTTGCATGATTTGCTTCTTCTTTCTTTTTTTTTTTTTTTCCAAAACTTTCGATCTCGAGCCTAGTTTTCAGATTATCGTTTCTTTCCCCTTTATAGTATAGTCGAGTACATAGCTGTGCATATAAGTCGAAATATCGAAAATTGAAAAGCAGGTGGGTATACTATATACCTACGTGTACCCATACATGTATATACGTACCATACATTCGTCGAGCAAGTGCGCCATCAAGAGAGCCAATTACCTCACTCTGCACACGGAATATTTTCGAATATAAACCACATATACTACTACGATATTCAACGAATACGAAAAAAAAAAAAAAATAATAATAATACATACATACATCACGAACTAGTTCCACGTCAGCTTTCCGGGTGGTATAACAAGTATGGTTTATCGAGCGTTCTATTTGCCCGACTATATGTATATATACATACATATGTGTATTTGTACACACACTGGGTTTCCTTCGGCTCTTATCAAAGTGGCACCTCTTATCAGGACTAGAACAAATTTCTATCCGTGGAAGTGATTTTTTTTTCTTTTTTTTTTTACTTGAAAGCAAAAAAAGAGAAGAAAAAAAATTTTGTTATTAAATAAAGGAATATATAGTTCGTTTCTGTATAAAATTTTCAACTGTATAGAAATAGCTCTGTATAGTCGGTTGAATAATATATATATATATTTTTCGGGTAAAAGCGGGGTACCTACCCCCTCATACGCCGGCTTCTATGCCTGAAGAAAATTAGCCCTCCGTGGCACGGTTGTAAATAATAAAACTGTAAAGGTAAATATAATTAGCCGTAGCATGTTTGCAGCGAGACGGTTATACGCGCGGGGGTTTCGTAGCTTCGTACATGTGAAGTAGCGAGGCTCGGGGGCAGCGTATGAAACATACTTGTACATATAGGGGATAATAATGCGAATAGGTCGGCGAAACGAGAATAAGAAGGGAGAAAAGAAAAGAAACGGGAGAAAACAAAAAAAGAAAAAGAGGAAAGAACCAACAAAAATTCGAACTTTACTGAAAAGATTTTTCCCGCGGTTATTATATACCTAGATTAAAGTATATAGAGGGTAAAATTTCTGAAAATTTTTCTCCACCATTCAATTTTATGACATAAATTTTTTAAACGCATAGCTGCAGCTACGGGATAGGGTGAAATAATTGAGGACACCCTGTATACATTTAACGTACAACCTTCCGAATACCTTGTGCCAGGACGATCTTAAGCGGTGGCTACCGCGGGAGCTCCTCCGGGGCGGAGCACCCGTCAGACGAATGAAGAGCGTTCCTAATTTGAAACTGAGAGGCAAACAAGTGCCAAACCGAATATCCCTCGCCTGTCTCATCCCCAAACCTCTCGACCGACTCCGACTCCTCAATTACAAACCATTTACTCAGGTCACTTGGAATTACCTACACCCCCGCGTGGAGCCTTTCCATTCTTCTTTTATCCTCCCTCGCGAAATATACACCTATATGGAGGGAAGATGAGAAGATGAGAAGAAGTGAAGAAAATTATGGAAAACTTTTTGAAAAAAAAAAAAAACTTGAAATCTATAACGTGAGGAAAAAGTTGACTATGTAGGTTTTAATCTAATCTATAGGAAGTCCTAGACTCGAGTATACCTACTGTGGGTCTGAGGATATAGAATAGTTTGAAAATTGGTTGAAAAGTTGAAAGGGAAGCTAGGTGGCTCGTAGAAAAACAATGAGAGAAACCTTGCCGGGTATAGAAAACAATAGGGGTTTCGATACGGCGTGTGCCCGCACCCTTAAAGTTTCTCGAACAAGGCTTAGGATAATTCTGAAAGATATGGTTGAAAGGTGCCGACTACGAGGCGGACCGACGATCCTGGTGCAACCACTCCTAGTTGAATTGTTTCCACGTAATCCAATAAGGATTAAATCGTCCTGTCCACACTTTCTGAATAGGATAGTGCGATCTGTTCGCCGGCTAGAATCCGATTTTTCATTTTCCAAGATCGCGAAATCCCCGGTCTAGGATACAGAAGGATAATTAGGATAATTGACCGAGCTCTAGAGAGAGAGAGAGAGAGAGAGAGAGAGTTAATCGAATTAGTGAAAATCGATTGGACGGTGTCGAAATATAAAGAGAACGGTACAGAGGCAAAAAAATAAAATAAAATAAAAATAAGGGTGAAAAAGGGAAAAAAAGTTGAGGGTAACGGGGCAGGGAGTAGGTATAGCATAGCTTAGGTTGAAAAAGCATAAAAACTAGCGCATCGCGGGGTACGGTGCCGGATACAGGATACCTGCAGTAGAAGCTCTCCAGTGATAAGTAAGACCCACGGAGCGTAATAAAAATAAGTAATTACTCGAAGTAATCCCCTCCTTCCTCCTTCCTCCCGCATCAGCCCACCCGCGCGATCCCTCCAGTCGTTCAATTAACGGAATACTGTTGTCTTCTCCTCCGGCGTCCTTCCCTCCCTCCCCCACCCCCGACCCCTTCGTTTCCCATTCCCCATTCCCCATTCCCCATTTTCTACCCTCCTCTCTTCAACCCCCGCGAAATCCGCGAAATGTTTCACTTTGGTCGTCAGGGCGGCTGGGACGGTTGAGCAAAAGTGGGGAGCGCGGCGCGCACGCCCCTATCGCACTATTCTCTCCCCCCCTTCGCCCCTTCGTCCCCCCCTACCCCCCTCGTCCCCCACCATCGTCGTCACGACGCTTTCCTCCCTAGCGGCGTCGTTTTCCCCCACCATTTAGCCCCACGAGCGAGGATCAGAGAAAATAGAGGGGGAAACTCTGAGCGGCACATTCGCTCGTACACCGTTGCAGCGAACGGTACTGAAGTTACGGATAAAATATCGCGCGGAAGTTTTTTTTTCCGTTATCGTTCCCAAACGCTGACGGGGAGCAAGTAATATAAAGCTAAATATTCATACGAAGTGTTACCCGCGATATATTAGAGTAGTTACGTGGGATGTAATATAGTCAATTGTTCATTCTCTGTGATAATTCTTTGGGACGATAAAGAACACGAGTATAGTAGTATCAGGTATAGGCATAGGCATAGGCATAGATAATATATCGAGCATCGCAAGTTGATGATAAGAGTCGAATGCGGTTTATCATATCGTCATACGCGGGGGGTATATCGTTATCTGTGTGTTTGTGCGTGATTATCGAGGTGAGATCGATGTCTCGAGTGATGGGTAATCGCGTTAATCGCGTTAATCGGGGCTGTGCGCGGGTTCGTTGATATACGAATTTAAACACGAGAAGAAAGAGAAGAAAAGGAGAATACAAAATACAGGAATAAAGATCAGCTAGTGGAGTTAAAAATGCACTCGACCTACGACTATAAAATTATCACTGATTACAAACACGTTGGTCGGTATGAACGATCAATGTGCTACGGATTTCACGTGAATAATCATCACACAGTGCATCTGGGATAAAAAATAATTGGAAAAAAAAAAAAAAATAGAAAAACTAGTCTCTGGTTTATCTCAAATTAAACAAAAGTGTTATCAATTTTTGCAACTAATCATTCTGGTGGAAGTATAGATTCAAGAATTGTTTTATACGACGAAACGTGCGGAGGATAAAAGACACGTGTGATTGCAGTGAATATTGTCACACGATTCTATGTTCTATATAGTTTGAGTATTATTTTGGATTGCCTACGCATGTCGTCGATTGAGGTGAGTCGATCGAGATGTTAATCGTATGGGTCTACGATAATTTCTATATATATATATTTTTTTTTTATCACTCGCTATCAGAATATATCCGAATGTATATGACGTATAGTATAATACGGATAGATAGACAGACAGATAGATGGAATAGAGGAAGGTGTATCGAGTAGATTCTTAAAAATAGGAATGGAATAAGAGGAAAAAAATTCCCCTTCAGAAACCAAAACAACCAGACGTGTGGCCAGGCCAATTGACGCAAGCGCCCCGTCGCGCACGTGGTTTCTCTAGACTAGTCGTTTTTCTCAAATGACAATATTATATTGTTTCCTTAGTTTTTACATTCGTTTACTTACCCATCAAATTTCCAACCTCGTCGCACTGTCCATCTCTGTATTCTTTCACCGCTCGATTTCCGCCCCATTATCTTGACACGCTCCGAAAAGCATGATGTCTGTACAGACAATGATTCGGAATTTTCCTATGACCCCTTGCGATCACGTGGACCTGTATTAACGTCGTGTAAACAAGCCGTGTGTCCGGAGTAAACGACTTGAGAACCGTGCTCCGAAATGAAAAGAGAAAGAAAGAAAAAAAAATTTGAGAATTCAGGATACAATGGCGAATTCGAATGCTCGAAAAACATCGTCGAAAGATCTTCGAGCAGTCATATATACAATATCTCGTATTTCGTCTCTGTGTCTATGAAGTAGGAGCGAAGAATAGGGTAATAAAAATCGTGTACCTATACACCCAAAAGAAATGGGAAAAAGGTAAGCCGAGATTTTTACCTCTAAGGTAGTACAGCATGGGATAGGTAGCGTATACCTGGATCTATTCGTTAAAAGTTTTAATAACTTGACACCTCTCGGACACATTCCCACAATAGCAATAACAACGCGTGTATCTCTCTCTCTCTCTCTCTCTCTAGGCACATACCGATATACGCTAGGTACGTCTAATATTACTCGAAGGTACCTATACCTCCTTTTGTGCGAGGAGGAAGAGGGTTTTTTTTTTCTTTTTTTCTTTCTTCTTTCATTCTTCTCAGGTAAAGCTCACACAGCCATGGAAAAGCGTAAAAGTTCCACTGCGGTCTGTAGCTAGACAACGAGTACGGATTAGTTACTAAAGTTGCGGAAGATTTGTTGAAAGCGATTATAACTGAGAAAAATTGAAATTCATTTTCGTTAGAAATTTCCGAGGCTTTGATTGTTGTTCGGAAAATTTCTATAGGCATAGGTATATATATATGTATATCCGATCGTTTTTCAACTCGGAAAGTAGTAGGGAGTCGGTAATTAAACGGAGCGTGCGGGGAGGGTATAATAAAGGCAATATCGCAGGCCGGGGGTATAGTGCCGAATTAAAATGTAAATATTTGATTAAAGTTAATCCTGCAGCAGGCAGGTGGATGTGCCGTTGTACATTGCAGGACCCGCGGGGTCAGAGGAGTATCGGAGTGCGTCGTTGTGGATGAGGAACGGGGGTGAACGGGGGTGGCGGTGACCCTAAGGGGCGGTTTTTATTGCTACTTTTTATTATAGCCATGTAGACCTGCCTAACCTTCCCCCGTATCCCCGCCAAAGAGAGACGAAGAGAAGAGAAGAAGACGAGGAGCGGTGGGGGCGCCGCGGAGGGAGAGGGTTGATTAAAACTAACATTGTGCCAAGAATTACCCCGTGAGATTGAAAATTAAATTAATATACAAAACCCGGTATCCACCCGCCCGGCTAATTAGCTATATAATATTAATTAAAAGTTAAGTACCGCTTTGTTTTCAACTGCAACTTTAATACCCACCTACCTACCTACCTGCCTACCTACCCCGCGCAACCCGTTATACATCCGTGCCTTCACGCAATCTATAGGCTAGCTTCTTTCCCTTGTCATTCGAACTCGATCTCACGCATTGCGTATACTCCGAGATTACACCCCCGATCGTATTTTCCTTCGGGTCGTTTCTGGCCATTCCTGAACATTGCCGATCTAATTACGGTTCAATAGACGCACTTTTTGTTCACTTATTCAAAAATATGATCCAAATTTACGAAGCTATAGGCCAAAGAGCGCGGCCGACGGCGTATTGAGAGCCGAAGACCAGGGTCTCGGGCCAAGATGGACGGCCTTTAATATTATGCGGGCTTCAAATCAATTCTAACCGGCTCCCCCTTATACTTCACCACTTGCAGCCAGTCCGTTTGTTGGCTTTGGACCTCATCACTGTACGATTACTGGTCCATATTTCTTCCCCCTTACTATACATATATCTATATATCTATACCTTATAGACTGGCGTAATAACCTTGCGATAATCTTCGCGTTAAATGGATCTATTTATTAGCAATCGTCATTATAATTCTCTCTTCACATAGACACACTCTGCCGTCATTTTTCCTCCTCTCTATTACTTCGTAATCTAACATTTACCCGATGCACTATGCACCAACCCTTCCCTTCCCTTCCCTTCCCTTCCCTTGCCTTGCCTTACCTCGGTGCATTAGCTTGCATATATCCATGAATATATTATCATCGTACTCGCACTTGTAACTTCTATTAGTGTGGATGTACGTATAGACGTACGTAGAGGGAAGGAAGGTACAAGGTAGTCCATTAGCGTTAATATTATAAGCGTTCGCGTATCCCCTGACCGGCGTCTACGTATCCCCCGACTTTATATCCACGCCGAAACGTGTACGTATTCTCCGATATGTTTACACGAGGAATACAGGTGGGATATGATTTTCATTTCCTCCCCTCTATATATTCGACAAGTGCAACAGACGGAGGTAAATGGCAATGGGACCCTAAGAGGTTGGAGAAGCTCTGGGCAGTCGGGGTTAAAGGGTGCTCGGCGTCGAGTTGCGAGGGGGTCGCAGAGGCTAGACGGTGCGTTTCGTACGTCCCCGATGTACCAGGGCTTGTTTTAATATTAATGACAAATAATTAAGTGGAAAATGGCGGCGAAACGCGTGCCTCGGAGGCAGAGATAGAAGAAGAGATGGAGAGACAGAGGCAGAGGCAGAGGCAGAGGCAGAGGCAGAGGCAGAGGTGGGATATGAACCTGTACCTGCGAGGACTCGAACTTGAATTTGAAGTCAGGTTTTTGTCTCTCTTTCTCCCTCTCTATCTGGTCGTGTGTCAAGATCAACGTTACATACATGCACGTGTATATGCATATGGATAGACGCGTGTGTGTGTGTATACGTCATCATATAACGTCACGAATCGATTCAGTCGCCATATTGAATTCTTTAGCCTTTGCCTGCAGTGTAGGAGGAGACGTAGTGGGTATATAGAAATCCGAGGATTGGTTAAGGGGATAGAGAAAGTAGAACTAGTAGTATTTTACTGCCAATCCCTACATCACGGATTTTTATACGCTCACTTTAATAGCTCCTCGTCTATAGCTTAGAAGCTAATGCCTCCGGCACAGAACGTATGAAAATTAGAGACAAGTGGATGTAAAGCGAAATTACAAGCACCAAAAATATAACCATCATTATTTTACATATATTTGACAAATCATCTGAGAACCTCTGCTCTTCAAATTTCTCGAACGTTTCGTCGCTTCTCAATTGATCACTATCTGCGGTTTTTAATTAGCCAGCGGTATGTATATAGTATAATAACGAAGAGGAAAAAGATAGAAAAAAAGCAAAAAACAAAAAAAACAAAACTCTAGAAGTAGAAGAACTGTGGATTGACTTTTGAACCATTCGATGTACGATATACCGTCGAGTCTTTTTTTTATCATAGTTTCGTGATACGAGTCCAGATAGTATTAATATGTAAGTATTTAGTTGCAAAGTGGTATAATTTTCTAAAGCATCCCTTCGGGCTTTGAAACAAACAATTTGTCGTAAATCTTACGAGGCAGCATCCCAGCTCGTACCATTCGCTCGCGCGGCGACTGGACCGATTATCTACGGCTCTAAACGAACACGAACCTCGCATTGTTCTGCCGGCTAAAAGTTCCGCACCTTAATCTCGTTTCTCCGGGGGGTTTTAGCTATCGTAAAAAAAAGCTCGCGTCTCCTTTGCTCCCGAGGTCCGAAAGGCAGAGGTATATCGCGTACCGCTGATCGTCCGCAACGCGTCGCGTTCAAGAGATTCACAATGTTGCTAATTGACCTGCGAGTTTGGAGTTGAATCGCGGGAATTTGCGCTGATTTTTTTTTTTTTTATCTCATTCTTATCGCCCGGGTGAAAATCGATTCAGTATTCCTTGCCGGGGATACGCGGAGGGGGGGATACGCGCTAATATGAAGTATGATACATCGGCGGGTTATTAATATGCAGCGGTTTCCTAATATCCGCGAGCTCCGTGCGCTCGCTTATGTTCCATATTGTTAATCCGAAAACCGCGTCCGTAAGAATCCACTTAATGAAATTTCCGTTGAAGCGTATTCCAACCGGGAAACGGGATTGGCTTCTCCGGGAGAAACTAGCCCCGGGTCCCTTTGCTCGTACGAGTAAGGGACACAGCGCGCGGCATTGTCGAGCAATTAATAATGTCATATTGCACCCCAAACCCGCTCCTCATCTCCTCTCCTCTCTCCCCTTACCTTCCCTTCTCTTCCCTTCAAGGGGAGAAGAGTTTATGTACACACGTATATACACATCTATACACATCTAGTTATATAGGCTGTTGTGAATATTACATTCTCCGACATTACCCCGCTCCCCTCTGCCCCTCTTATACCCATAACCCATAACTGTACCCGTATACTCGGCGACTCTTCCAGTTCCCATGATAAGACGAATCTTGGCAATTTCCAATTAATCCTCTCAGCCTTTTGCTAATTACATTTTTACCCTTTCATCATTGGGCGACAGGTACTTTAGACTTACCTATATGAATGCAGAAAGTAGGATAGAAGAATGCCGGAGGGTGTAGGGAATTTGTTAAATTCCATCGGTGGAGAAAAAAAAAAAAAAATAGCGAATAGCGAGAAGTCGGGATTCTCAGGTCTTACCCCGAGAACCGCGGGACGGTAAGACACGGAGGTTCCGAGTCGTCGGCACTTTGTTTAATTAAAGCTATAAATCAATGTCAATTAGCCGGCCACAAAACTGCCGCGTAATTAATTATAATTAACGATTAATAATAAATAATTAGCCGCAGGGATTCCGGCGAGTCATTCGACCGGAGTTTGGTGTTCCATCGAAATATCCTCAGCGCGTACCTATACCTCGACTTCCCTCGTTATACTATCCTAATATCCGTATTCATGTTCGATATTTTTCTCGACGTGTTATCGTCATTCCTTCTCCCTTGTCCCCTTCTCTCTCTGTTTTTCGATTTTTCTTATTTTACATTCATCTTTTTATACATTTCCAAACGTAAAACTAGCCTCGTAGAAATCGGCTACTTGATGAATTCGAACGGCGGCTTTTCCTCCGTTCTTTCAGTTCTGATCGAGACTATACACACATCCCCTGCTAGCCTTTACCTTTATCTTTACGAGCTCGGAGATACCTACACCTTTTTTTTTTTAGAAAAATAAAGGAAAGAAATTAGGAAGCAGGAAGCAAAGCCCAAGTCTCTTTCCCTCGTTCGCTTTATACGGATGAAAAATACGAAATTGTCTCGTATGTTTAATTTCTCGATATCCACGTCGTTCTTCTTCTATAGTATGTACACTTTTATACATCTCGCCTCGGGGCTTGTTCTCCTCGCTTCTTCTTCTCTTTCTCTCTCAAACCCACGAGAGAACCAAAGGGTTCTTGAGATCCGCCATAGAAACCGGTCGGTCAAGTTAGTGTTGTACCTCTATCCCTACTCTCCTGACCACCTGCTCTTCCACGGTGCGTCATCCCGCTCCTTGATCTTAGGGTCCTTTGGGCTTAACCTTAGCTACACGTCGCGAGAGAAAGAGAGAGAGAGAGAGAGAGAGAGAGGCTAGAAGAATAAGAATTCCTCGAAAGGTTCGCGTCTTGTTACGAATCGGGATTCGGATATGTTCTAACGAAGATTTGTTCGTTTCTTTGAGAAAATTTGAACCTCGATCCCCGCGATAGTTTAACGGCGTATGCGATAATCGATACTTCGCTATAATGTCGGTATAATAAGGTTCTTCTCTCGGGCCCGAGAACGCGTGGTATATATTGTACCGTGGAGAGTCCGCGAGGAGAGGAGAGGTAAAGGACTTCTGAGCAACGAGGGAAAGTGGTGAGAGGGAGTTTCCAGAGTGGCTGAGAGATGAGACGAAGGGAATCGAATGGAACGCGTGAAATGGACAAGTCTTGTTGAGGGTTGAAAGGGGGGGCGAGGTTTGGAGCGAGAGGGTAAATCTTAAATAAAGTGATATGGAGTGCTTTCCTATAACGCTACACACATACCGTATTCGTGTATTCCGCAATCTACATGGAGGAGCGGAATATAAGTTGTTTCAGGCTAAAGGATCCCCTCTCTCACATCCTGTACCTAAGACGATAATCTATAGTCATTATCATTAATCATTAACGAAAGAGAAGAAGTTGAGCTATACAGCCGATATGTATAACTGAAAGTGGTAGGAATTAAAGACTTTATCCTCGTACACGGAGAACTTATTGATTTGGTCGACGACGTAAGCGCGGTCCTCCTCCTAGTAGTCCCATATTCAGAAGAGAAAATTCGCAACAGCCCCGGTGGTGTAGTAGTCCTCGTCCTCGTCCTCGTCCTCGTCCTCGTCCTCCTCTCCCCATTTTCGGAGTGCAGTGGTCCATAGCTGAGTGCTTTATGGCTGTCTCTCTCCACTTTGTATCTCTGTCTAGGGGCGAGAGTGAGAGAGGTAAAGAGAGAGGGATGGATCCAAATTGAAATGTAATGTATCCACCCTCCCATCCCCCACCCCGTCTCCTCGGTCTCTCTTCTACTCTACTCTGCTCACAGGAAAGGCAGTCTGCAGCCTCCGCTATAAGGGATCGAGGAGAGGGTAAGTATGGCTGATTTACTGCTTCAGGGCTTAATGGAGGCTGTTTACTGCTAATTAAAACCAAACCCATTTATACCGTGGCTCGTTCTACGAGTTAACCAAAAATACGTGACTGTAATATAAATGTATACAACTGCAACCTTCATCTTCTTCTTTTTCTTCTCCTTTTTACTTTTTCCATTCAATTTTCGCATCATATCATGTATACGATATGGGTTCGCGTCACTTTTTTCATCCTGTTCTCTTTCCTCAATCCTTTCCCTGTAATACCTGATTCAAAGATATCCTTGGAAGAAAAATTGTCTCGATGTCCCCCTCGTGGCTCGTCTATCGTATATGGGGTTTGTTTTTCCCCCGAACGTTTTGGAGAGAATATCGTTGTGTACATGTATACTTACGTCCGATTGATCGTCGGTGGATTATTCTCGTTTTTAAAGAGGGTGGAGGGTAAAAATAAATTGAATTCCTGTCAGAGCCCGTACTATGAACTGCAAAGGAATCCTTTGTGCATTGGGCCTAACAACTGGGCCTTTGTTCGTTGTTCGTTGGTCGAAAGGAAGAAGGGCCCTTCTCTCTTTGCCTCTCTCCTTTCTCCCCCGAACCCCTCGCCTGTTAGACCGCTTCAAAACGTAGCTCAACTTTTCAAATTTATTATTTGTTTAGTCCCGTTTGCGTGAATGGGACCCGGAGATTTATTAGTTTTGACGGCTTTTCAGTATGGGAATTCGAGTGCACCGACGTCGTTCTGGATTTACTAACCTCCCTCATTCCCATCCCTTCCTCTCCGCTCGCTTCGCGTCAGCCACAAAAGAAAAAGAAAAAGGGGAAAAAACAAAAAAAAAAAAATACAAAACGTAACGAAATAAATGTAAGACGAAAGAAAGACAAAAAAAAAAAAAAGAAAGAAAACTGAAAACTAAAAACCACGTCGATTGATCAATTAATTAATAATCCTTGGATGAAAAAAAATTGATCTGAATCTAATCCTTGACAAGAGGAGAGCAACGAGGAGTAATAAGAGGAGTAGAAACGGCGTACAAAGAAGCAGCGGATCTAGTCATTAGCTCGTGCTACCAATGCTCGTATCGAGAGTCAGGCGAGCATGGTTTAAGCTGGTGTGTGCAGGACCATGGTTATAAATGATCTATTGACAGTTCGAGTCTCTATTGTATATTCGTTCACCAGGGGCGCCTCGGAGATTCGACATGGATTACAGACCTGGCGTCTTTATCTGGACCGAGAGAGTGAGATGAAAAGAAACAGAGAGAATGTGTGAGAAAGAGAGAGAGAGAGAGGCTTGATCAGCACGCGCCTAAATGATCCCAAAGACGTCGTAGTCTAGTTAGTTTCATATATTTCCACGGTTAAACAATAAGTAGACCTTGATGAATTTTCACGCCATTATAAAGTTTTTGGCAAATTCTCGCACTTTTCGCGAAGCTTATATAAATAGTCAAGAAAAATTTAGTCTCATTTTTCCCTGGGTGAAAATTATTTCCCCGTTTTCTTTACACCGCACGAAGAACTCGCGCGTTTTTCTCCCTTATATAGTCTCATCCCTCTCAACCCCTAGGCTCACTTATACCAGCAGTACCGTTTTATCGGGTGTCGCCGCGGGTTATCGCTCGCGGGGCCCGGGGGTAAGAAAGAGCAAGATAGAGAGAGGGAGGGAACGGGCCGTGACACCTGTTGGCGGTACAACATCTTAAACCCCTGTAGAGAGGTAGGGGAAGAGAGAAGGGTGGATGGATGGAAACGGTTATGGAAAATAGGATTCTGTTTTTTTCTTTCAAAAGAAAAAAAAAAAAAGAAAAAAAATATATTGAAATGAAAACTGGGAACTTTCTTCTTTTTTGTTTTTCGCTTTTTTGTTTTTTCATTTTTGTTTTTTCTTCTTCTTCTTCTTCTTTAAAAAAGGTCGAGAACGAAGGAGACAGAAATGATCATTCATTTTATTTCGTAAATATTACCTGCGGCCCACCTGCTCTTTTCGAAAGGCAACCTGGAATTAGGAATTAGAAATTAGGAATTGGGATAACGACGTTCCGTCATTTGCGAGGATAATATAACGATGATTAAGCCCATGCCTCGAGTTTTTTTTTTAAACAACGCGTACCTATACCTACTAGATATATCTATAGTCGTCAGACATCGATCTGAGCAGAGCACCGCAACGTGAGGCACCGTCAGCTCTCATCTTATCGCGGCATAATAATCCTCGGTATTTTTGTTAGGGGATGTTTTCGTACCCGGATAAGTATAGGAGGTTAACCAGCGGTGGCTAAGGGTTTTTTTTTTTTCTTTTTTTCTTTTTTTTTTTTTCGGTGCCGTCAACGACTCGTTGAGAATCAGTGAAGTGGAAGTCCCGGTCTTGACAGGGAGAAATCTGGACCGATGTAATCCGATCCTTAATAACTCAGCCGGGAGAGACTAGGCCATGTTTATCGTCATCTTTCGCGCGCTATCCCAAACGATCAGGAAACCTAACACAAATTTTTTTCATAAGGTTAAGGAAGAGAAAAAAAATCTACGAACGGGGTTAATAATAAATTTCGAAAAAGAAAACTCGTTTCTATCTCTCTCTCTCTCAAGATGCCAGACAGCCCGGAAGTGCCGTCAACTCTTTTCGAACTCTTGCCGCGAGATCGATCGCTAAAATAAAACGAATGATGATCAATTTTCATCCCCGCATCGAAAGTCGTTATTTTTCCTCTTCGTTTTATAGATTAAAAAAAAAATTCCGCCCATTCTCACATGTTTGAGAAAAAAAAAAAACAGTTAAAAAACAGTCGCCGAGTCAGAGTAAATAGTATATAAGACTGCATCAAGATATCCGATATGAAGAAATTGGTTGGAAAATTGGCTTATTTCGACCGATCGCTTTCGGCAGGGATAATGCTGACAAATGACGTCATCAAAGCTGGCGAAACACCCCAGTTCGCTATTAGGATCCACCGCTGCTTAGCTCCCCTTTCAAATCTCTGTCCCTCCCTCCCTTCCTCTCTCTGTCTCTCTCTCTCTTTCTCCCTACATACACACAGTATATATGTATATCCCCATATATGTACATAGATACGTATACAAGGCGAAGGACTCCGCGGAACCGAAGTATAGGAGGCAGTGGTTGTTATCTCTGGCACAGATACTGCACAGGTACTGCATTAGGGAGGTGGCGGCGTTGGTGTGGTACCCTAAGCTAATCTGCGATCAAGATAACTCGGGCGACTTGTAATCGTGCATTATACTAGTTGTACCTACCATGTGCATGGGCTCGATGTGGTGCCCGAGGGGTCGCGGTCTCGCCAAGATCTCTCGGATCTCTCGGAGATTTATCGATGCAATTTTATTACACATAAATATATATATATATATACATACACGTATATATTCAGCCTGTGATATGCCCTACGTAGATGTTTTGTTTCGACGCAATTCATCCATCACATAAGTATATGCATGTACTTGTAGTCAAGCACGATCAATTTTCATGGACATGTGTGTTCGATATTTTGACGAATAACCATCGCGTATGCGTAACCTGGTCTCGAATCCGATACAGTATCTCGGCAAGATCTTCGTACATGGAGGATGGAATCAATTATCTTACTTTCACTGCGTAGGCGCGGTGGATCCCGTATCGTGTGAGAACGAATCGTATATGTGTAGTTTCGTGGCTCGTTAACTTTCTCGAAAACGTTGTAAGTATTTCTCGAATACGTATATAACAGTCGTCTTATGGAATCGGGTCGAAGTTCCGTAATTTTTGACATTTTCAAAGCCCAAGTTTTCGGTCTGTTTGCGTCTGAACGCGGAGAGGAAAAATACTCGCTACTTTGACCTGGCTCTATTCTCACTCAGCTCCTCGGTTTCACGCGTCTACCAATACCCGATGAAATGCAGATTCATTCATTCGTTGGTTCATTCATTTCCTATATTTACACTCAACTGGTCTGTCTGTTTGAAGTGGAGTTTAATTTTCACGGTCAAAGCGTAAACCCTGCCCACAAATCCACAATGAAATGCCACCCAAGAATCGAGCTCGGTGAGCTGCAGGAGTCAACAGTGCTGCTGCTGCAGCAGCACAAACCACCACTTGTTAACCACACTTGTAACTCACTGGCTCCTGCATACGAGGCGTTAAGGCAACAGAAATATTCTGATTTTAAATAAACAACAATCCTCCAAAGTCTAGCGGAATGAGGTGCCTAAATAAACACCGCATCGCCATCCACCTTCTACAATACGAACGAACGATAGAATTCTCACTTCTCCGACTCCGAACCGTCAGCGGAGAATGGAATAGAATAGAACAGAAGAGAAGAGAAGAGAACATAGAATGGAATGGAATAGGAGAGCTCCCTGCGCCAGTCTGTCTTCGTCCTTATATCGTTTTTCGTTGAGTAGATTTACCTATATCCTCGTGGGCTACAACGGAGCAAAATATTGATTCAATTATCTCGTCGTACTCCCGGAGAACGGATAATTTAATAAGAGTTTATTATAGGCGAATGGAATGGAATGGAGTCGAGTGGAGTGGAGTCGTGCCGCGTCATGATTTGTCCTTCGTCCTAGTATATACGTTATAGCTTGATAATATAATATATATATATATATATAGACAAGTGGAAATAGACTGTTCGCTATTGACTATTCGGTATGTGTGCTATATACCCCGTCCCACCTAGCGCCGTGTGCCGTGTCCGGCCTGCTTTCTACGTCGACGAAGTTCACTAGGGCTTTGTGCGTCTGGTTACCCTACCTACTTCGTTACTAGAAATGACTATGGCATTTCACGCCGTGACTCTATACAAGTTATACTTTGAGCTTGAAAATGCCTGAACAATTATCGGCTTTGCTATATATACAATATACATCGCGAGTCATTTGATTGACACCGTTTTTACACTTTTCTTTTACTTTTTCGTTTCTGCCCTCTCGTTATTATACGCGCATTTCTCTTTGTTTCAGGTGAGTGAACTCCTACTACTACCAGAATCTACCCGTAAAGATAAATGCTCGAGGAAATATTTACCGCGTCTTCTTTGCCAAGGTAATTTCAGTTGAAATTCATCATTTTCAGATGCAATTTTTCGGTGAGAAAATACAAGTTTTTACTGTATTCATGAAATCGAGATTATTTTTTCGGATCTTTCTGCGTTAATATATATGCATACCCTATATCGTCGCGCTTCGACGTCCCTTCCTTCAATTCAGTTATATATATATAGATGCAGACAATTTTACGCTGGCAGTAAAACATTTGCATAATTATCCGACAATCAGGCCCTAGAATTAACGTGGGTGTAATTAACGAATTAATTAAATTTATTATCGTGTTTCATACACCTATACCCTATACCTTGTACCTTATACCCATGCAATAGTAACGAATATGAACGTATAGGGTTTTCGTTAATGATATTAGCTACATACGTCATCAATATATGCATCGTAATTAACGAGGACTATTACAGCGGACGTTTCGTTAACAAGATCGTATTTAAACGGTGAATTATTACCGTTGCAGTATCGCATATCTGATAGGCCATTAACCTCTCTATAGTATTGCACTATGAAATTTTTCCACGTGATTCTTAAATAACAACCGTTCGCGTAATTAATGTTAATGAAATTTTCGCAGCCTGATGAGATCGGCGATTGAAAATAATACCGCGATAGATCGATTCGTCGATAATATGACATATTATACAGTTAGAAGAGAATTATTTCAACAGTCCCGAGGAAAGAGAGTACAATAAAAAGTACCGGTACCTACACTTATAAGGGTACTCAGAAAGAAAGAGTGAGAGAGATGAGATTTGAGAAGAAAAAAAAAAAAGAAAAAAGAAAAAGGTATAAATGGGGTAATACAATCCTCGCAGCAGCAACAACCAAAGAATAAGGAACAATACAGGCTGGTAGGAAAGGGAAGAGGGAGACAAGGGGGGGAAAAAAAAAAGAGCAAAAGGATATAAATATAAGTTGGAAAGCTCCCCACTTCCGTTGGTGGAGCGTTTCCGGTCAGATTCCTGCCAACTTTCGAGTGCTTTGAATTACAGATAACGATGCTGATGCTGCCGCTGCTCTCTTGCTGCTGTTCACTTGCGGTTGTCGTTATCATTGTTATCATTATTATAACCGTTATTATAATTATTATATAAATCATTATTATCCAACGAAGCGGATGATCTTGGGAATACCTCATCCACGGGGACGTGGAACACAATTTATTATATCTCAGTCGTAATCATTGTCCGGTTCTCGAAGGAAAATATGAATATGAATAATATCATCGTATAAAGTCTTTGCTCTTTTTTTCAACTTTCAGTTTATATACTTCTCTCATTTTTCCTTTGCGAAATCTTCTCCTTTTTTTTCTTCTCTTCGCCGAATACTTTACTCCGCTAAGAAATACACTGTATTTAATCAGCTGCTTTTAGTTCTACTGCAGTAGCTCCTCTCGTCTCATCCATATTTAAGGATTAATTGTCTTATTACTTCTCCTCTCCGGCATCAAGCCGAAACACTCTTTGGGGTACTGTCTCCTTATTTCATCGCTTCGACTTGGATTTAATAATCAAAATTTGCATAATACTTCTGCAAGTCGTAACAAACCCCCCCTTAACTCTCGGGACGAAGAGTAGAAGAACGAAACTGGTTCGTAACAGTCAAAGTGCCAACTGTTTCCATCGTCATTTCAAATAAATCTACGACAATTTCATTTTCATAATTAATATCAAATTTCGTTTCTATTATAACAAAACAGAGAAAAAAAAAAGAAAGAAAAAGAAAATCAAGAAATAAGAGACAGACATTTCAATTCATTTTATATCTACCCATACAACTGGGGAGAGACAGCTGCAACACCCCTGTAAGGATCAACGATGCAACTAACATATTGCTACTAATTCAGCCAGCATTAGACCTCAACATTATTTCCCGTTCCCCTAACTATCTTTTTGTAAACGTATATACTGTGTGGGTAAGCTGAGAACCCCATGGCCCACTCTCGTTGCAGCGGTTACAGATTTCAATATGTCCGGGTTCTATTCCGCAGGAATCATACCCACGTTTATATATACGATTAAATTCTACTTTTCCATGCGAATTGACATCTGCGTTTTTCTTAATCCATTCAATGATGTCAACATTTATAGGTGGCTCATTGCCATTTTTCATTTTCCATTTGAATAAGAATAGTTCTGTTCAAAATTGAACGCTCTAGAAAAAAGGTCTCTTGGTATTTTTCGACGAGTCTAACCGTTTGGAAGTTTCTCTGGCGATTCTGGTCGTTTAATGGCAAGGCTAACTTTGAAACGGTTAGATTTATGGAAAAAGACCAAGAAACCTTTTTTGCAGAGCGTTCAATTTCCGACAAAAGTAGCCTTGCAGAATTTTTTCAACTGGATCAGTTCTTGAGATATAAAAATCGAAAAGCGCAACAAGAACATTTCCCATGTTATCCTCGATATTTGAGCATAAAGAAGAAATTTTCGAAGGTGCATCTTGGAAAAAAAAAAAATAGTCGGTTCATTCGGCCCACCCTAATATATACATACGTTCCCATATGTCGCGAACAAGTATTGACAAAGTTTCCTAAATTATCGCGAATCGCGAATTTCGTTATATTAGATTTTACGCGAGGGAGTATATGTGTACGAAAATTCTTGGGGGATGGCAAAGAGGCAGTTTTACAACGTACGAACAGTTAGTATACTAGTAGAAGAGGATAAGATTGAATCTTACCCCGCGCTAGGTTACAAAGCCTTACTCGAATCCGGGCGAAATAAATTTGAAAAAAATCTGTGTTTGACAGATATTGGCTGAATCCCGATACCCCTCTCTCTCTCTATTCGTAGCTACTCTCCTTAAAAATTAGCATAGCATCGCGCCCCGAGAACAGCTGTCGCAGTTCCCCTTCGGCATCTGATAAACTGATACTCCTATACACAGCCACAGCGACACGTTGAGCTATTCGCTCTGTTCCACGTACCCACCTCTGGCCCGACCGCTAAGTTACTAATTCCTTTTCAAGATTAGTCTCGTTTCATATATACCTTATCAGAAATCGTCCCTGCCCTGCAAAGCCACTGCCTAAAATGATATTGAAGTAATATTTCATCAGCAGATATGCGTAAGGGGGCATGAAAATTCCGTGGAACATTAGGGTCCAAAATTGATACCAGAACCCAATATCCGAATCATAATTCCTTAGTTTTACACCGGGAAATAGCGACGCGTTCACATTTTATTAACCAAATTAGGTCTGAGTGGCCGTCACTCATTTTACGGCCTATCTCACCTACTGATATTAAATTTTCTTTACTCACTTCGATCCAAATCTCCGATATGCCTCGAGCTTGCCGGAGTCGTTACGTCAAATCGATTAGAAATTCGAAAGACGCTGATCTTTATTATCTTCAAACAATTCTTAGAGTTTGGTATGAATAATTTTTCAGAGTATCGTTACGAGGGATTTTCGGAAATTTAACTCTCCTCTTTCTATACTCGCTGTTATATTCGCGTGTTTTAAAATTGCTAGGACCAGGGTAATTTCCGCGCTCATTACGCAATTAGAAAATTAACCACCAGCTGTTACCCCGCATTCCATAACGCCCATCAAACCCGACCAATCACCGCATAGTTCCGGTGTTTACGACCAATCACGTTTTGAACAGCCGAGGCTACTCGCTTACCGGGTATAAATGCGGCCTCTTCTTACTCCTCTCTCCTCTCTCCTCTCTCTCTCTCTTCTCTCTTTATCTCCCGTACACAGCTATGCCCGAGGTATCTCTCGGCACCGTTCGCCTCTCGTTCTTCTCCTATATATGCATCCTACCTCGAGTCTCGAGCCTCGAGCTGCAGCTTCGGACAGGAAAATTGCTAGCGGCAATTTTGTGCCGCAACGCGAAATCGCTTCAAAGTTATAAACTGCCCGGTGTAAGATACCGCCAGGTTTGCCCATAACTTAAAACCACCGCGTGCGGTATGGGTGCGGCGTGCTCTCCTCTGGCGCCTCTATACATACACACTTGCGCACCTACCTATCGCGCTATACTCGTGGAAATAGATGGAAAGAGCGAGCGCGAGAGAGAGACGTTTGCTATTTCCAATTCAGAATAAACCCGATGCCTTTCTCCTCAGGTTGGACCTTCTATGACCGTTCGCAAATGCCCGGGGTTAAATAGTGTCTAAAGTGTTGATATCGCTATGGTAAGGTGCAAAACCGCAGGATTGTGCTGGAAACAGTTATTTGCGGTATCCCTGCTCTCCCCTCGCCAAGACCTCCTCCGAGGCTCACTTTGCAATTCCCTAAGGTATACAGGCTGCAGTACCGACTACCCGCACACCTACACTTCCGCGTCTACGTAGAGACGTGCAAAGGTATGCACACGCACACGGATACATACCTTAGCGTATATAGGTATGGGACAGAGCGGGGTTGAAGTGAGGACGACGGTGTGGCGCTTGCCAAAGTCAAGTACAGAACCACCAAGCCACCGAAACTCCCCTAATGACTAAACTTGCTAATTTCGACCAATTACGAGCATCGCGTCTTCTAATGCGAGCCACATTTCGCCATACAAATCCCAAGACAGAGACGGGCGATAAGGGCGCATATAGTGATTATGGTAACGAAATTCTCACGGTATTACCGACTGACCAAACTCATACTGATATATCTACGCGTATGTCACATAGACGAGTCATATATCCACGAGTTACGTACATACATATCTACTCTTCTTATTCTTATCGCAAATTACATGTACGTATATATATTAGCTCGCGAACTTGTGAGGCAAATAAATTATTAACGTGTTGGCAATGGTGCAGAGCGTAGGCATGATTAGTTATAGAAGCGACTAGATATGTTGTATCTTCGCATCTCTGCCAACTGCGTCTTACCGAATTCTAATTAAGACGCGTCGACTGCCAACTTGATTAACATATCACGGAATGGTGACGAGGCGGATGGATCTATTCATGATCCATCTGCAAGAATCTGTCTGGTGTTTTTGGTTTTTTCCATCAGTCCAATCGCAATCGCAACTTATCTTGTCTCTTATAACTGGACTGATTGATTTCTTTTTTTCTTTCTTTCTACTCCTCGTTTCTTGACCAGGTACGTGGAATCGCGCGATCGGTCCCGGGGATGCAGGGTCGTGTCTGCGCGGATCGGACGTAGGTGGGAGGAAATAATCTCTGATATTACGGTTATACAACCGATGCGTATACGTCGCTACATCAGAATACACTCAGGGTCTTAATACGAATTTAATTAAGCACGGCAGGAGGTGGGGTTTTATAGTGGATATCAGTACGGCCCCCATAACTCTTGTTTCCTGGGCGAACCTCGGGAGAGAGAGGGAGAAAGGGAGAGACGGGCTCTTACCACGATGAAATTTCATCCTACACCGTGGTATAAATCTCTGACGCATTAATGTTATTATGCTCTCGGTGTGGTGGTCCCTTAATGCGAACGGACTGAATAATTGAATTTAATATATGGTCACTATAAACATTGCTCTTCTCACGACGTCATATTGCTCCTAGCGAGCCATACTCTCCTTATATTACCTCTTTATGCCACGGATCTCTACTCTCGACTCCGCGATCGCGGTCATAGTTCGAGGGATCCTTCTCAAAGTCCTGATAGAAATTTTACGAAACGTTAAACCTTCCTCCTTTCAAAGTCTTACAAATAAAAGGCTTTTCGGGAAAATATACCTTTTCCAAAAAGGTGTGCTAATCGGTAATATTGAAATTTGGGATTAAGACCCGGCTCAATTTTTTCATCCATTCGTCCTTCGACTAATCTGTACATTTATTGTACCTGTATAACCACGCGGAGATGTGTCAGTCGTTTTCTTGGGCAGTGGCATACTGGTTATATTGGCCCGTGCAATAACACATCTGGCTTTAAGGTGTAAAAGTGTTATTTGCAAACTGTGATCGTTTCGACTTCGCCCAGCCCACGTTACCTACGGTTAAAGGTATATACGCTACTCGACCTTCCTGGCCCCCATAAATATCCAATTCTGGCAGCTTGTTACTTGAAGAACCACCTGGATTTAGACTCTAGACTCTAGACTCCGGAGAGATGATCGTCTCTCTTCTTACAGCGCGAAAAATGGAATCTCTGTGTACACACGTCCGCGATTACTGCGGATTATGGTTCGTAGGATGAATTGAGGATTCTTAGTATAACATACTTATAGTTATAATGATAAATGAATGGATCGATGCGATTTCTTAAAGACTTGAAGATTGCTTTTTCTTAACGAGGAGATCGGAGGACGGAGGATGATGTAGGGTCAAAGATCGTAGTTGGGTTAAGAGAAGAGAAGAGAAGGGAAGAGAGGAGAGGAGAAGAAATGCGCGGGTTGGACACGTATTAAAAAATCTAATAAGGATCAGCGTGTTGCTGTGGTAGGTAATAATAAGTCATGGGATAACCCAAGGGATAATAACCGACGAAACAAACCCTGCGAAGAGGGGCTTGAAGAGGGGCGACCCAAAAATAATCTAATTATTACGAAAAACGATTATAGTAATTAGAGAGACTCTGGCGCCCGACTTCGTCTTAGACTCTGCAGGCCCGGGCTCTACTCTGATGTTTGTGTTTCTTTCTTCCACCGCTATTAGAAGTCAAATTAAAAGGCGTATTTCTTAGGATCGTTTCGGGGAATCGTCGAAAAGAATCGAGATATATACAAGAAATGATTATAGGAATTATATACCCAGCCCACCGAGACTCGTTTTATACCTCCTCTATAACCGTATATACAACGGCGAAATTCTTCGCGTCAACGTATAACAAGAACAAGAACAAGAACAAGAACAAGGAGAAGTAGAAGAAAAGAAAGGCAATATTCAAATTAAAATCGATTCCAATTGAGATTGTTAAAATTTGGTAAATCGCATTGGCTGGTTAATACGCGTACCTACCTATATTGTATATAGAAACCAGAACTAATAAGGATAATCGTGTATATATATGTGTAGATAATACGTATATACATGTTTAGATAGCGTGGAGTTTGACAGGAATTAGTTGGCCAGTCAAAATCCGTTCGGTCTGGCTTATCTCCTCCGAATGGCGTACACAATCCTACGAAGCAGTAAAATTACTGGCCGGACAATAAAACCAGCGGGGTAATTAACAATTAACAATGAAATTAGCAATTAGCGCCTCGGGCTTAATTGGATGTGCAGCAGATGCCAGGTACGGTGACTTAATAGTTTTAGGTTTAGGGCGACCCGGCTGGTAGCGAACCTAAGCCCTTCCCATGCTTTCCTGTTGTGTATCTCGAATACCATACCTCATATACATACCTAGATGTACCTAGTGCGTCATGTTTAAAGGTGGGTAAATTAAAATGGCCGACGAAATGTGTCAGGGTAGAAGACCCGGGCTCGCAGTCACGTGGCTTTTCACCCTTGTTTGCCACCCGTTGGGCCTTATTCTTCGGCTTAGGTATATCTAGTACCTATGCCGTTTTACCTACCTTATATACTTCCTACCTGGAAGGATAAGGGAAATTAAACCGAGACAGAAACGACAGGTATATAACTAACTATAACTCGACCGAAAGCACTAATCCTCTTTGAACGGCCTCGGCACTGCGGGTCATTTTGCATTCGGTATAGAGAATATTATCCGGACGTCGCGGTCGAGTTTCGGAAAAACTGAAAGACTCGGAGACTCGGGGTTTCATAATTAACGGTACCCTATACCTACCCTTCTTAACACCTGCACTTTTTCCCTTTCTCTACGAATATTAAGTATCGCTTGTTTGGAAAATTTCATCGGCATTATATACTAAATTTTTTCTTTTTTCTTCCTTCTTTTTTTTTTTTTTATCTCTTCTCCTTAATCTTCGGCATCGGTTTCTACGCTTTTAAACAATTTCGTAGGCACCGGGGTGTGGCAAAAGACTACGAAACTCCTCCGGTCCTCGTCCTGCAGGCTCAACTCTCACCCCACCTTATCCCAGCCTTACGACGTAACGGCCTATTTCCTAAACAACAACAATTTAACCAAAATTAGATTTTCCATTCAATGCTTCCCGCCGCGGCACTGGCACACTGGCACAATAAAGAGAGGGTGGTATAATTAAAACAATAGAATGCTTAATTAGAAGGAGTCCATGGCTACCTAGCCCGGGGGGTTACAAGGGAACAAAGCACCATGCGATGGCGCAATTCGTAAAGCCTTACTTTTATTGCAACGGTCTATAACTGTAAAAAAGTATGACTACACTACCCCGCATTAACCTATAGTATCTACCTGCATAATTATACATAATACGTATAAAAGTGAAACGAAAAAATTGGAGAAAAGAAGAAAATTAAATAAAAATTGGTAAATAAATTCAGTCTTCCTTTTCTTTGCTTCCAGATCTCATCGCCTGCCGAGAAGTTCTCCGCGGACGGCGGGGCCCCGGTTATATATCCCCTGTATCGAAACTGAGCTGGGCATAGTACCCGGTTGTCGGTGTATAGGATAAAATACTAAATATTCCGTCGAGTCGTCAGACTCGCGGTACGAAACTTTCGCTCAGACTTAGTCGGTGGGCTTCCGTGGCCCACCCTAAAACTCGTCAAGCTGGCTAGCGCCCTTACGGCCGGTATGAACCCCCACCATCCTGGCCATCCTGGTCATCAAGGTCACCCTGGTCATCCAAGTCATCCGGCAGCCTATCCTCACCACCAATCGCTATCGAGTAGCCCTCATCATCCTGGACCAGGAAATGCTCATCACGGTTACACGCCGGGAGGTGGCGGAGGACCCACGACCACGCCGGACCTTCCAAGCCCTCATTCACCCTCCCATGGTGCACCTACGGACCCCGGAGCACCTTACACGAATCTTACGGGTAGCCAAGGCATGCCCAGCAACGGACATCACCACGGTGCCGGGGGTGGAATGATCGGGGAGCATCCTCATCACCCTGGACATCCTCACCCCCATCATCCGGGTCATCCGGCGTATCCGCCCGTCAACCACAACAACAACTGCACGTTAAAGGTGAGGAGAACTTGGGGAGTAGAGTAGAGTATGATATCAATCCTGAATGGAAGACCTTAACGAACGCGTAAATGAATTCTATTGGGTCGTTGTCGTTAATCGGATCCTTGTATTTATTCCCAATCGGGAGAATTCCCACGTAACTCGCGTTCTCCGATCCTTGCCACGGTCAGATACGACTGTATATTTCTGTGTGGTAACGTATGCTAACTCTCCGCATGAGCAACGGAACTTTGGACAAGATAAGGACGCAGATATGGTGAGAAATGTAGAGATAGAGGACGGAGGATCGTCGGACACAAATAAAGCAAAAATTTCTTTTATCGTTATTCTATATATAATATATATATATGCCTGTGCATCGAATGTCCCTGTGTACATAGATACACACAGGCAGGACCCTTCCTAGCTAGGCATTCAACGCTGAACAATATCCCCATTTAGCTGGGACCACCATAGAGCGTTCGTACCACGGCGTAGCAACCATGGCGGAATAATTGAATAGAGAACCCGGTGATGGTTATGGTAGTAGTGGTAGTGGTAGTGGTTCGTGGGTCCTTTTCCATTTCATCCCTACCACGTGACTGCATAATACCCCGAGTCCCTTTCCATGCCCCTTCGTAACGTTGAATACCCTGGGCCCTTTGCACACAGTCTAACGCAGTACTAGCCTCTCGGATTCTCATCCTCTCCATAAATTCCCCCACCAGGATTCCCTCTTCCTCTCCTCGCCTCTCCCACTCTGGAACTTGGCCGCAAGGCCCCTGGGGGCATTCGGGCCCAAAGCACTCGCTTTCCAACCAGTCAGTTGGGGCCTGCCTTTCGAAGAGGCAGGTTGTTCACGGAAGTGGGGAGCAGACTTGTTCATAACAACAGTTTTCCGTGCCTTTCGTAATCGCTGCTCTTTGATCGGAATGATCCGACTATCTTCTCCGATGTGATGTAGAATCGATAAAGAAACGAAGTTAGATACTCGCGTATTTAAACACTCGAATGCCGACATGGACTCGTTATAAAAGAGAGTTTAGAGCGGAGGCAGGATCATGCCGTAACGGTTCTAGCTGGACCAGACTTTCGCAGCGCAAAGTCAGTTCCGAAGACTCCGTCGTCTGTCTCGTTCACTCCGATTTTTGTTTCCTCTCTGAAAAACTATCGCGTATTACTCATTGTTCGCGACAGTACCGTACCTCGAGTTTCCAACGTATGTGCATAATATCACAAGTGTCGATGAAAATATTGCAGTTATAGTTGTCAGTGTACGACATTGGAATACGCATGAACATATATTGACAAGATGGAAGTGCACAACCAGTACCATATCAGTGCGATATCGAACAGGATGAATCACATGAAGTGTTTCCCCGTCGACAAAATTGTAAGTGACGCCTCTAGCCTCGGTCTAATTTCGCTAATTTCAACATCTCCGAGAAATTCGCTAAGAGAATTCGGTGCGAAAAAAGTCTCGTATCCGACGGACCCAGACTCGTTTGCTCGCTCCTTCACGGCCCGGTGGCTTTCTTGGTTCGAACGTGAAGCAAAAGTCTGATAAGTAGACTAAGAGAAATGATTTTCTCACATCTGTAAAATCTGAGCCCGGTAGACGTAGATCTAGGATGTATCATATTATCCCGTATAGGAAAGAAAATCGTCTCCCGTCTTCATATCCGTTTTCTTTCTCGTTTACAGCATGCAGGAGGTGTCGGGGGACCCACGAGTGTACAGCAATGTGCAGGGTGCGGTGGTCGCATAGTGGAACGGTGGCTGTTGCACGCCCTGGACCGTTACTGGCACAACGCATGCCTAAAATGTTCCTATTGCCACGCAGTTCTTGGCGATCTAGGGAGTTCGTGTTTTTCAAAGGAAGGAATGATCCTCTGTAAGACTGACTACACTCGGTGAGTTCATATGAGTTTTCGAAAATTACATTATTTTTTATCCGTATTATAAAACCATATAAATAAGTTGATATATAAGTGCGTATGTGTATAGGTAGTTATTACATCCTATATCTGGTACAGCGGCGTTATACAGATTCGTATTCGTTTATATACGGTATAATTGCCCGGGTACTGGTCCAAATTTAGAGGATTCGGGGTCACAAAGTAATTTAATGAGAAACAGACGCTGACTTAGTTACCCGCGTGCCCGGAATAGATCGACGCGCAACGTCAGTCTCTCTGTCCGTCCGACTGTCTGTCCGTCTCCTAACTAGCGGCCTTTTTAAGACTCCGCTAAGGGCCAATTATCAGTCGCTACCGTACTGCTGATGATGCACACTTTTTTCTTCTCTCTCTCTCTCTCTCTCTCTCTCTCTCTCTCTTACCTCTTCGTCTTTCGTCTTTTCATTATTTTTTTATTTTTTTTCTCTTTCTTTTTCTTTATTATTCTTCATTTTCATACCCCAAAATTCTCATCTAATTAGAACCAACGGTCAGTCGATAAGCGAAGAAAGAGATCTACCCTCTATAATCCTCCCCGATTCCAAGGATCTATAGGATCGCAAGAGTGAAAAATTCTGACCAACTCGGATGATATGCACGTAGGTATAGAGGGCAGAGCCGAATGACGCACCCTGCAACTCGAACGTCAAGCCCAATCATGTTGATTCAACAAAGTACGTAGCAAATTGGTGAAATTTGGTATTCGTCCAGAGCGGCGGCGCGGCGTGTGGGTGCCGAGGCTTGGGGGGTATTCTGGAAACGGTCTGATTGCACATCTAGGCCAAACCGAGTCTGGTATATATCCAACGGATCGGAGCGATCCAGCGGAAAGTCAGTGACTGATTGGCCGCGTTTCTAGTTTTCTACCCGGTAGGCGGGACTCGGGTCTCGACCATGGAAGAAGGGGGTGATTGGACGCATCCCCGCGGTGATTGTGGCACCCCTTGAATATACCACCCCCTTACACCCCCGCCTCATACCCCTCGTCGCCCCTTGCCTTGGTACGTCACCCCCTACGTGGCTGTAAATCGAGTTTACCCTCTTGCCGGAGCGCAGCCCTTCAATCAAACTGATTGAAACATTTCTTGAATTCAAAAGAAACGACGACAGTCCCTGGCAATGCCACGGTGTGGGTGCGGGTCTGACTCTGGCTATGGCTATGGCTATGGCTATGCCTTCGACTCAGGGTTTGGGTTCTCCTGTATGTATATACATATATATGTATAAAACCATGTATGCGCGGATCCGCGAGACTCTGCCTACATGTGTCCCCATACTTCGCCCCACGTTGGCTGAAAAGATACGTGTGTGCGTGGCCAGATCACTCGTATATATACAGACGGAGAGAGAGAGAGAGAGAGAGAGAGAGAGAGAGGGGGGGAGAAAGAGACGTCGCGGCGCCATTAGCGCGTCGTGGTCAAATATTGATACGGCACCGTCACCCTCCCATGATCAGTACTCGAGATCGTTGAAATCGTTGGTACGCGAGTTGTTCGAGCAATGCGAGGCGGGATAACTCGAGTTGAAATTATAGGTACGGGGAAATAATTTGTGGGGTGCATCAGGGATGAAGCGGAATTTTCTTTCGATAAGTGCGAGAGTACAATCGCAGGTGATTTTTGGTTTGGAATACGTTTATAGGTCGATAGCTGAGAGTTTCTCAGTTTAAGATGAGAGAATGGGAATCCTGGGCTTGGGGGTCGGAAGGGAATATCTTCTTGGTAGTCTCTCCCGGCGTCGTACTTGACTGACCGAGCTGACAAGACGTCAAAGAATCGCGAGGCTCCTAAGCGAATACAAATGTAGGAGAGAACGGAAATAAGAAGAGAAGAGAATTTTCTCGAAAAGTATAGATTTAGTCATTTTTGATTCCAGTGCAATATGACGAATTGCAATTGCAAAGTGAGTACGCGAGAATGACAACGTTGGTTGTGTTTCGTACCGGTGCAGAAGTTAGTTGGACATTTTTCGGCCAACACTCGGATCTCTTATCCACTATTTTCTAGGACATTTGTCAAGGGGGTTTGAGTATAGGAACGATAAGGACTTCGTTATGGGCGCCTTTGAAGTTGGTCGCGTGTTGCTCGTCGGAGTAGACCGATATCTCGTAATATCTTGCTAGGAGAACTTAATTACAACCCCCTATAAACCACCCCTTGCCTCTTGTAATCGCCCTTAGTCTTGCGCACGCGTTGTTATACGTCTATACGTCTCGTTCCACCTATATACGTGCCTAGTGATCAGTTTATAGTTTATGCATTTCGCCGAGTAGATTAGCTTTTATCCTCCAATATCCTATATTTTCAATTTCTTCTTTTTTCTCTCTCTCTCTCTTTCTCTCACCCACCTTTCATTCTCCGCATATTTGAATCAGCCTCTGCTACACAGAGAACGGCAAATATCAATCAAAGGAATATTTACCAATTTCAAATATCCATATACCTACTTGGATTGGTATTCGCGGGTCAGACCATCCCGCGAAAGCACAGTGCGGGGGGGTGGGGTCTTAATTTATCACCGTTCGTAATAGCGGAGAGTATCAAACGCCTGCATCCCTACGGTCAAACGAATTAATTCCTCTCTATTTGCCGCCGAAACGTTTGACTAACTTTGGGATAGCTGATACTGAGCTTGAGCTCTGCAACGCGTTAGTTTCTGAAAGGTATATATAATGTCTACAGGATAAGGAAAAAAGGAATTATATAGTCTAGGGGTAGATTCGATTAATCGTATTTCGTTTTTCAACGAAATAGAGGAAAAAGGAAAAAAATTTGTTCGAGTTTTCTTTTCGTTTCAGTTTTCCTTTTTTGGTCAGAAATTTTTTTTTTTTCCCCTCTCTCTCTCTCTCTCTCGCTCTTTCGCCAGTTTATCTCTCTTTTTATCCATTACGCACGGTAAACTTGTCAACGTTTCGTGTATGTTCTTTTTTTTTCTTTTTCTTGTTTCAATTACACTGTGAAAAACAGACGACTACGAAGAGACACTCGACGATAAATGCAACAAAGGAACATCATCGCGAATATAATTGTCGGACACGTATTTAACTGGATGCGTCAAAGCTTTAACATATACCACTACCAATTTTGAAATCAAATTATATACACGAGAAGTGTAAACCTTTTTCATATCCTAGTTTCCTCGACGAAGAAACACTCAGCTCGATAGCACGAGTACAACGAATTCGCTGTAGCGTCTAAACGCGTTATCGATACCTCGAATTTTTTCTAATCAATTTCCCGTCTTCCCGGTATAACATTCATATATATTATAATACACGTATCTAGCACATTCGCAATTTCGAGGATATTTCCCAACGTAGTATGTACTATGTACGTCGCAACGACACGGGGAAACGCATATATAACCGTAACGCTAATAAGTGTGAAAAGTTATTTCGGGTTCAGTATAGAGATCAAAAGAGAACACAAATCATTTGGAAAGCTTAGATTTGTCAGAGTAATGTTTTATTTCGTCGCGGATTAAGTTCTACGTTTGTATGAAAAGGGCTTGATATACTAAGGGTGTTTTATTTTCCTTTACTTTTCTCTCTCTCTCTCTCTATCTCTCTCTAGTCACTTTTCATCATTTTATTTTTACCTTTTTTCAATATATAATATATCAGTAAAATAGTGATATTAGTCGTCGACATTCCAGGCCATTCCTTCGTTCATTTACAGTGCATAATATAGCACATAGGTATATATGGATATATAGAAGTATAAGTAGAAGAAGTATTTTGTTTAATCTTCTTCAGAGGTGTCAGTGGATTTACTCCGTAGTCTTCAAAGTTTCATAGTATATATATATATATAGTCATGTGTACCTACGCGGTTTAATACGTGGGTGTGTATAAACGTCAGTCCATTCGTCGGCTGGATATTAGAAGGCGTTTATATATCCAACTGACGACAGGTTCTTTGAGGGTAATTATAGCTCGTTATAAACAAACCTTTAATAACTTCTTTCGCTCATATATATGCGTATATATTTTCCAACATATATTTCCGACAGAGTGTATAATTCAATTTTCCACAATTCTTATATTCAAATTTGTAAGACTTTCTTTTTTTTTGCGACAGCATTAGGTAAATCCTTGTTTCTAGAATCGATCGTAGAGTTTCCACGGTGTAGGTACATAATTGGTATATCCATGCCGTCAAAGGCGCCTTTAATCAGTTTCGCTAATGGCCTAATGGTCTTTCAGTTGTCTTTAACAATCGCCAGGGCTCTATAAGTTCACCCTCTTTTCTAAAGGGCGCCTTTTCCACGGTAGAGTAGCTCTGCAGCCAATTGAATGGTTCGTTATCCATAAAATATCCTCAACTCTGATACTTTATAACTAACTTATATTCTCAGCAACGTCGCCGCACATCCGATCGACGAAGTATTAGCGTATTTGTAAATCAAATTAGAAAAAGAAAAAAATGAAAGTAAAAAAAAAAAAAATAAGTAAACGGGTAAATGTACCCTACAGTTTATTTATCAATTTTTGTTATTTTGTTACTTTTTATTCTTTTCACGGAATAATGAAAGGTGTATGGGAATTGGCGTTCTTTGACGCCTCTATATCGGAGAATTTTCACTCTTTTGCTGCTTCTGTTTATTTTTTCGTTTCCTTTTTCGTTCAGTGGTCCGTTGAGAGGGAGGTTTAAAAATGTCCGTGTTTTACAACGTTTTGCTAATACCAAAGGGGTGTTACCTAGTACCTACTGGTTGCAGATGGAGCAGCCGCAGGTTCGTTAATTGCCGGATCGGAGGACGGTTCGTATACCTACGTATACCTACCTACACAACCGATCACAAAGTTTGTTATCTTTATTTTTTTTCGAACAAGCTTTTCCTGTGCAACGAGCGTATTTCGCGGTTGGTAGCTTGTAAAAATATCAAAGGTACCGAACAAAAAAAAAAGAAGAAAAAAATCGTTTTTCCTATACAATCAATTTATATTCATTAGGGGGTGGTATATAGAGACGACGCGGATGTAAATTCGTTCGAAAGAAGAATAGATTAAAAAAAATAAATAAAAAACAAAAAGGGCATAATCTTATTTATTTATTTATTTATTTATATTCTTTTTACATGCGTATATGTTGAACGTATGTATTTAATCGGAAGGTTTCGTATAGAATATCTACTCGTTTTTGATGAAATGACGAAAAATAAAAGGGATAGGGAGATGGAAATGGGGAGAGGGAGAGGGAGGGTCGTAGAATAAAATATGTTAAAGTAATATAACATCACCAATAATAATGACGGTACGTGCCCGCAAAAACGTGTATAGCATAGCCAAATAGCCTTGAATTCGAATTGCGAGGAGGTGACGCCGCGTTGGCGACGTCGCGTCGTTTCTGCGCGTTCTGTAGGGGCTATATAGCAGTAGGGCAGGAGGGAAGGAAAGGAGCCAACCTAATAATCGCGATCAGCCATCGCTTATGTGTGCGTAATATATCAAATTACCTTTGCATGCCTCGAATGATAAACGTCGACCCGGACAGAATCTTCGTCTTCCTATCTCGAATTACGAGATATAACATATACACGGCGTATATACATAATACGATATATAAGTATAAAACTCCTGTCTGTATATATATACGTGAAAATGGATTTTCCTACTAAAAAACAATCGAGTTATCCTCGAAAAATCGTGAATCCTTTTACCTCTCCTTAAATTCCCTGGCCTCCGCGGTGATATTCTAGTCTTGAGAATAGGTCAAATTTCTATATATGATTCGAATGAAAAGTAAAAACTGGGTAAAGTATCGCGGGGTGAAATGTTGTGATAAAAGATATATAAGACGAAAATAAAAGAAATCTGAATTCTCCGTAGATACGTTCTATATACGTATATATACACGTGTATACGAGCCACATGTATACATGGGACGGTATAAGTTTATAGGAGATCGAATCGAGCACTGCAAACATAATTTATTGGAAATATTGTATACATGAGCCAGCCCCACTCCTTCCCCTTGTTATACAGGTACACAGATGCGTCTCGCTTCATCCCTGGTAATTGCTTATTAAATTCCTAGGGGTTTGGGGTGCCGGGTGCCGGGTGCCGGGTAGTGGGAGACGCGAAGGGTAGAAGAGAAAGAGAGAGAGAGACTCTGTACAAAGGTTATACTATCTATACCTGTATATAAAGCAGATATATATAGATATATGTATATCGAAAGGGAGATAGAAAGGGAAAGGGAAAGGGAAAGGGAAAGGGAAAGGGAAGGCGTCGCGAGGGGGTCTGGGGGGGTTAGATGTCGGGCAGAATTGTTTTCCTGTTACCATGAAAATATGCCCGGGGATCTTGCCCGGGTAATTGGATTATTAATTAGATTGTTAATGAGACAGATTTTGCGTGAAAGGGGTTCGCAAGAGGAACAAAGGACTTTGTAAGCTTTGCAAAGTCTTGGCAAACTTTGTTTTTCCCTCGACGTCGCGGGTACTACATGAATACACCTATATACATGTATTATATATTTTATATTATATATGTGAAATTAAATTTTCCTTTTCTCTCTCTACCCGCCTATACATATATATACATAGATCCGTATAAAAATTTTTTTCTTTCACATCAAACCCCCACGCGATCTCTTGGTATTTTACCAATTCCCTTCTTCTATTTATGTCTTCAATTCGCGTCATCTGATTTTCTACGTTTCACGGATTCTCATTTCGTTTCTATAATAAAACTCCACTGCGCGATGCGACGCCCGCGACTACCGCGGTTCGGTCATATCAAATCCACCCGCATATGTATACACATAAATAAATACATACATACGTACCTATACCTACACATATACATCATTTATATATACCTACACAGTATATTATCACTCTCTCGTTTCTCTCTCCGCACAACTCTCTGTATCAAGTTGATTTCGGTGTATATATGTACATATACTTATACATATATAATATATAAGTGTATAGAATAAAGTCAAATTTCTCTATACCTTCTCCGTCCGTCGCGACTTTCACCTGATTTTCACGTCATTTTAGTACATATATCTATCTATCTACCTAGAGAGCCAACCCCCCACGATATGCATGTTACGTGATGCGAGGACGAGGCGAGTTACGGTCCGGAATTGAGCGCGAAAACGTGTTAATTACTATTTGCGAGATTAATTACCGGTTACATAAATTGTCACGCAGCTGGACCGCGCCGAGTCCCACGTACGCCAGAGAGAGAGAGAGAGAGAGAGAGGGAGAGGGATATAGGCGAATGAGAGAGAAAGAGATAGAGAAAGGGATAGAGTGGGAAAGCCTGGCGGTGGGTCTCCTCTATACCTCTCTTCAAGCAAAATACAGTGTTAAGGTCCTTTTAACATGTAGATTGCCTCTAAAGACTTTCTGATTCCTCGAACACTGATTGGACGATTATTTAATGCCATATACATACACCTTACCGGGGCAATATCATAGTTATCTCTTTCTCTCCGCGGGTGGGAAGAAGAAGTAAGATAGAGAGAGATAGAGAGAGAGAGAGAGAGAGGTGGGTTGAAAAAATACGAGAAAATTAATAGGCGATATTGGACCCCGAGGCTTCGCGGTACCTATACCTCTATACCTCTCCTCTATACCTTTACCTCGACTCTTTCGTGTCGCGCTTATGTTGTACCTCGGGTCCAATCGCATTTAATGGCACGAAATTACACCGAAATTTGATTTTAATTTAACCTAACCGTCGAATACGTATTCAAATTAGCTTATATGTGCTGCCGGAAAATAACGAGTTTTCGTTACACTATATACATATCTATACACACATCATCTATACATCGCGTACTATGACGTCAAATAAATTTCACTTATAATTATTATGGAGATCGGGGGACAGTTTCTTTCTTTTTTTTTTCTTTTTTTTCTTATTCTTCATTACCGCAGACCCTACGGCCGCGTTCTCATGTCAGAATTTATCCAAAGTTTGAATATTAATATCAAGTATATAATGAAAGTTGAATGTATGTTATACCTGTATATATCCTGTACACACTAATAAGGGAAAAAAGTGAATCTTTCACGCGTGTCTTCTCCTCATTCTTATTTCTCTTCTACTTTAACGGGGGAAACGCAACGTCTCGCACGCATATGCGAGTATAAACGGACGGAGCAATTCCTAAGCTAAACTGAAACATTCAAAATTCTCGTTTAAACTGTTGGGGTGGGTGGCGGCTAGGCCGGCTACCTACCTACCCTCGGGGGTCCGTGGAGGGGTTATAATTTTAATGACGGCGTGTCCGCGCTCAGACTATTAAGAATACGCGTCGCTAGAAAGTTTTAACGAGACGCAGCAGCTCAGTCCCTGTACCCCCGACGTCACCACCGCGACCGTGTCGAGCCTCGTCGTGTCGGACTCTCTCTCTGCCTGCAGGGGGTACGAGGAGAGACGAGAGACGGAAAGGGAGGACATCGTTGCTTATACCTCGGCTATTGCAGAGCTGACTTTATGCGGGGGGGAGGCTAGTATACCTCGGAGAAGAGAGAGAGAAGAGGGAAGAGGGAAGAGGGAAGAGAGGAGAGGATTATTATGTATTTTATAATGATCTCACAACAAAATCGCAATTTGCACGGCGCAGTCTCGTTCCCCGAGGTATATATTATACCTCGGCGACGACTCTTTTACCCGTGTTGAATATACCGCTTCTTCTCCACACTGTACGTTCTGTAGGTACGCTATATATACTTTATATATCGCTGCAGCTCCACCTCCGACACTTTCGTACCTAACGTGTAATACGTACGTAGGAGATTTGATTTCCAAAAGAATATGCAAATTTTTTGGTTTTTTTTTTCTCAAATTTCACCAAATTTATCTTATTCGTTAAATTATTTATATATTTATTATTAAATTGAAAAAAAAAAAAAAAAAAATACGCGTCATTCGGAGATATACTATAGAGCGTTTCGCGGGGAGCGGAAAATCGAGGAAGATACGCGGGCTTTGGGTTGTATGGAAAAAAAAAGAGAAAAAAAAACAGAAAAGAGGAAAAAGGTGGAAAAAAAAAAGAGGAACCTACTGGAAAGAGTGGAAAATGCGTCTGATTGTACGCTATTACCGAGGGAACAGGTCGTTACGTGGATGGTTACTTTTAATGGGGTTGCTGGTCGCACACACACAGACGAGGGACCGACATGAGAGACAGGGTGAGAGAGAGTGGGAGTTGAGGAGGAAGGGAGGAGGATAGGGGTGTGAAAAATAAATATAAAAATACGCGGCGAAAATAAAAAAGAAAAAAAAAAAAAAATAGTATTCGAAAAATAATTTTTTTTTTATACCAACAAATATATACCTATATATATCTATAAAAATATGAAGCAGCACACGGCCTGCAACCTCAATTATTATGTACGAGAGAAAAACAAAAAAAAAAAAAGAAAAAAATTAAAGAAAAAAAGAAATAACAATCCTTGATCAATGAGCGCGGTTGTTAATAGTACAGTACAATAATTAATGAAAGAGCTTCCCTCGTTTGCTGCTTGATTTTCACTCTCGACCCTCGTTAATTATGTACAATATGTATAATAGTATGTGTTTCCGTGTACTCGTTTTTTTTTTTTTTCTTTTAGTTTCTCTTCTTTTTTCTCAATTTAATGTAATTTTTGTTCCAATTTTTCCAGTTTTTGACAAGAATTAACGCAATTAACTCGCCAACACACGGCGAAGACTTGAGATCCCTAAGAATTCTTTACTCTCGTTAATTATTATCAACCCCCAGCCATAGATGAATAGCTGAGCGAATCAAATTCCAACTCGGCTACATATATGCTCATATACTGCAACTTTTCGGATTATTTAATGAAATTAAATAAGACGATTTTTGAAATCTGGAATCAGGGCGTGTTGTTGCATTAAATGAGTTAGTTGTTCTAGGCGGCTATTTATTATTTAGTATTGTGACAAACTCTAGCTACGCTACTGACTTGTATCGCCACTTAGGGGGACAAAAGCAGTAGCTCAACAGACGACAAAATATCTGTTACTGACAGGAATAAATTAGGAAATTTATCCTGTTTATCGAAATCGAGAATGTTCTGAGCGGCAGACACGAGCGTTTTAAGGCTAGTGGAGACGCCAGTGCATCTAGATTCAATGTCCTGAATTTTAAATTATGACTTTATGCAAAAGAAAAGGTAAAACTGGAGTTGAGAGTGTTCAGAGCGGCAAACACGAGCGTTTTACGGCTAGTGAGGACACCTGTGCACCTAAACCCAGTGAGTTTGGTTTAGTCGAGTAAAAATTCAAATTTAACTAAATTTTAGGTTTTATTTTAACAATGATATGTTCAAAAAGAAAAACAAGAATACAAAAATAATATTACAAAATAATAGACTACTCTAATCTTTTTAATTCTAAGTTTGCTGAATTTATCTTTAACCGACAGGCGATAATTTTATAATGACTCTAACGTTTTGTGTGCCGCGTTTGGCGATTTGCTAAGTTTGGATAAGTACGAGATATCCCGACAGGCGATACTCTACGAAAATTCTAACTGATGCTAAAGGGAATCGCTTCAAGATGTCCTTGAAACGATTATGCCAAAAATTAAGGTGAGCTAAGTTATCCCGACAGGCGATAAATGCTAACGAAGCTGGTCAGCTGTCCTCTATTTATACCAAGATTTGACGTCACGACGTTTGGTTCCTACCGCGTAAGGGTGTGCGCGCGCCGCTCTCTCCTCGGAGCGAGCCTGATACGTTACAATACGTATATAGGGAGTCCGACAGATTTACGGACTATTAATTCTATTATAATGTACAGGTAATAGTTATTTTAATTGTTCTTCCGTTTCAAATCGTTTGAAAAATATACAAAAAAAAAAAAAAAAACCAAAACTAAAATAAAATTCATACGAAAGAATGAAATTTGAATCGTTGTCCTGCAGCGGGGTCACAGCGCGTGCCTCAAGCTCTCTGTGCCCAGGGGAAGTGTAGTAACAACCTTCGGCCCTTAGCCAACCCCCGAGCAACGAGGCTAACGACCTTCCTTTATCTTCCGCACCCGCTGCGAGATAGCGTAGTAATATATACCTATATAGATATATAGTATATATAAGGCAGGTTAAAATGGCGGGTGCCACCCTTCCCCGAGATGATCATCGCGTATTACGATCAGCTGTATACACCCCGTTTTTATTTTATTTTATTTTTTTGACAATCTACTATGCGTACAAGTGCGCTAAATAATCGCTCTTTCGCGAGGATTTTTGAATCTTGAGAAAATGTTCAAGTTTTGAAAAAATTTCTGTCCATGTTACGGAAGAGCGCGAAAACAAAATTCTGTACGAAAATTCATTTTATAAACTTTAATCGATAATTTAGATAATTTAGGCCTCATGAATATTTGATAGGATTTTGAAACTGTTTTTTTTTTTTTTTATTCAAAAAGTGCATATCGAGACGATTAATTTAACCCCTTATTGGCTTCGATACGACCGGTACAGCCAGAGTTATCAAAGACTGAATGAATACACGCGCGAATTTCAACTTTCGGAGTATTGGATCTCTCGGATATTTAGCTTGCGGAATTTTTCCCCCTCGAAGGTCTTGTTCTTTTTTTTCAAATTACACAATTTCTAAAAACTGTTAGTCGGCATATGGCATGTAAGTAATATTAACAACGATTCAAAAATCACGAGTGTAAAACTATATATATCTACTAATGTGCGTAGCCACGTATATCTCTAGGTAGACGGAGGGCGGGGTGACGAAGAGATACCCTTATCAAGGCTGAGGCACGCGTCTCCTCATTAGCGTCAGGGGAATCCCCGCCGGTTGAGTGTGACAAAGATAGCGCACGCCGCTTTGGATGGGGTTGCCAAGGGAGGGAAGGGAGTGCGCCGGACAGATAGGGGTGAAAAATGCCCGTCGTGTGAAAACGAGACCGAGAGAAAGAGAGAGAGAGAGAGAGAGAGATGTTTAAAAATTGGAATGTAAATTTCGAAATTTTGTACACATACGATTTACCTCCTTTCTACATTTTTTCCCTTCATTTATTTTATTTTGCGTCTAGCGATCAAATAATAGAGAAAGAAATCCGCATTCCGCATCGGGTTTTATGGGCTTAATAATTTTCCTTAGTATATATATCTCTTCTATCTCGCGGTTTTTCCCCCGCGGTAGGATAGCTAGGTACTATAAGGTAGGTACTAGCTTTTTATCAGCGTACCTATAACCCCCCCCCCTCCCCGCGTACAGATATATACGCAAAATTCATATTACACTCCGCGTACCGCGACTAAACTTTTAAATGGTTAGGCAGTAACAATAACAAGTTTCATACTTTATGGGGTACGGGCGCTACGGGGTGTAGGTACTTATTCTATACCTAGAGGGTGCGTCACTCCGAGGATTATAATTTTTTTTCTTTTTTTTTTTTTAATGATACTCTATACATATATCTATATATACGTTCCACAAAACTATATCATACATTACGTATACGTATATAACTTTATCTTGCCAGTTTCTATATATTATATTATTTTTTACAAATTTTCTCTACATTATAACATATAGAAATTTTTCTTTTTCTTTCCGCAAAGAAACTTTCCGCCATCCGAAACCTGCGGTGTGATAAAATAGGGCGAATTCAAGCGGTCTAGCTCGGTCGTATTTATGCGATAATAAGTATCCGCGCGTAAGTATAAGCCAGAGTGTAGAGTAATCTGTATATTTAAAATACCCTACGGTGTACAAGCAGCTCGTAGGGAATCCCGTAAGCTCCGATTTTCCAGATTTCTTCTGTTTCTTATTCCCCGTCTACTTACCCCCGTTACGTTTTACGTCTTTACGTGCATACCTATAACTGTATTGTACAATACGTATCTCATAACAATAGCTTAGGTACCCCGCGAATTATACCTTAAGAAGAGAAAAGTATATACGTGCGCGGTAGTAGAATATTTCCCGAATGTGAATTAGGTATTTTTTACTTATTTTATTAGGTATTTTAACTTATTTTCAATACCCACTGTACCCTAAAACGCACAGTTTTAATTCTACCCCTTTGCGTGACGCCCCGGCTAAAAAAAGAAAGAAAGAAAAAACGAGTACCTACAGGGGGTTTATCGCCGATGTACACGCTAAGCGAAGGATGGCTAAATGAATTTTAGAAATAAATTAAGAAACAAATAAATTCATTAACTAATTAATTAAACAATATACGGATTGAGTTTTTCTTCTTCTTCTTCTTCTTCTTCTTCTAGCGAATTTATGCGCTATGTAGCGAATTAGTCTCATTCTATTGAAAATAATTGATAAGTAATTATTCGAAACAGCTGTTCTGTACGTGGAGTTAACCACCACCCGGCCATCTGTTCGTTTTCACTGGCATAGCAAACCGCGCCGGGTCAGGGAAGGAATAAGTAGGCGTCAGCCGAGCGTTTATTAATATATATTTTTTCGTTTTTTTCTTTCTCTTTAACTAACCGAACAGACGTAGAGAGATAGAGAGATTGGAGAGAGTGAGAGAGTGGGGCTTCGTTAATTACAAGTGTATCAAATTTGATTGATTAGCTAGGGCAGGTAATTAATCGCTCCGTATTATGACTTTCCATTAAACGACGATGCCTCCGGGAACTAGACACCTCGGTATTCTCTCCATGCCCCGTACTACATCCCCAGATACTCCGTGCCCGTACTATTACACGTGTAGAGATGCATTGTCAGCCTCATATCACTCGATGATCGAGTTTTATCATACATTAGATTCCCTTTTCGAAAGAAATCTATATACAGGTTTATACATATATATCTTCGTTTCGGGGGGTTTGAATACGCTTTAATTCACCTGTCAGGCCTATATGACACAACTTGCCACTCTCTCTAAACGTACGATAACATTTCACAATCTATGATAATCCGTGGTCATGATTATACACGAAGTGGAAGATACGTAGACCTTTTTTTTCTTTTCTTTCTTTCTTTCTTTTTTTCTTTCTTTCTCATTCGTTTAAATGGTATTAGAATTGACATAGAATGCCCTGTAGACGCGTATACGCCGCCTTTTTATATCAGGGCATAGTGTCTCTGACACGGGTACACACGGCATAGATCTACGTGTATGATACACACGGGTGTGTAGACGCGTATACATACACATGTACACCCACACGTAAGCTAAACTGATCGATGTATACCCCTACCATTCGAAGAGGCTCGCGAGCAGGCAGAGGGACAGGCCGGGGAGACAAAGCATGCAATCAAAACGTTAATTACATTAAAATGAGTCCAAGACTAGACCAATCAGGCTCGGCTAGTGATGGCTGGGAGCTGAGAGAGAGTCGAAACATTTGGCGATTGGGAAGAGGGGATTTTGTCCGATCTTAGAGACGAGGATTGAGGAGATTATATCGAATAAAGAAAGTCGCTTTTAAACGAGGAAATGAAATTGCGTTAGTCGATTTCGTAATGTCGATGTGGCATTATTTTTATCGAACAATCCAGCATGCCTGGTTCGTTCGTAGCCATTGCTAGACGGGAGGCTAATATCTGAGGCAGTTCTAATATATAGGTTCGAGTTCTGTACATCGGGCCAAATTGCACTAGCGGAGGTAATAGGAATTTTGATTGACTGAATTAAATGGTTATTGGAAAGGCGGGTTTTTTGTATCGATTAGGTATATTAGAAGAGAGTTGAACCGGCTAAGGGGTAGCGACGGTGGTTGCGAGGTAAACGGAAAATAAATATATAAAAAATAAAAAGAAAATAAAATATCTTCGAGGTAATTTCTTGTCAAGTCTTCGAGAACTTGTTTTATTTTTACTCTTTTTCTACATATATATACTACTTTATTTAATACATAAGTAAAGCCTCATTATCGAACAACCCGGATCACAGTTTTAATTCCATTTCTTAACCACCTCTCTCTCTCTCTTCTCTCTATATCGTTGTATTATATTTTTCTTCCCTTTTCAACGGGTATAACAAAATTTTATAATATAATATATTATATAAACATTTCGACAGCATATATGAAATTTTTATTTTTTATCCACGTGGATCCGATTCAGTACCATTATTATTAATATTTAGATGATTATTATTATTATTATCGTCAAACAAGCCAGTTTTAATGAAAAATAAACACATCTCAAACTCAATTTTCTTCTCTCTCTCACTTTTTTTTTTTTGTTTTTTTTTTTCTCCGTTTTGTTTTAATTCCTTTACCTTTTTCTTTTTTTTCTTTTTTTTTCGATTTATTAATATTTCGTATACCTATATACATACGTACATATATGGAGCAAAGTGGGGAACCTGTGCTGAGAGTTAATAAATTTTATTCTTTTTTCTTCTGAAAAATTTTGCATAGATTTCTTTTTTTTTTTTTCACTCATCCTTTACCCCGTCTTCTCTATACACAATCCTGTATATATAGCCGCGAAGGGGTTCCGAACGGTTGAAAAGTGGGCGAAAAATATTGTGAATTTTTTTCGACAAATTTCTTCACCCCATACTTGTCACATGATTCACATGTCTATACATACACGCGTACGCGAGCGTGTTATATTCGCATAATGGTTACATATACGCTTTTCGAAGTTCTCGGTCTTGAAACAAACAAACGAACCAAATAATTAGCGTAATTAAAGCCGGGCAATTTGCGCTTGAGACAATTAAAGAGGGCCGAGTTTGGGGGCGAGAGAGGAGGAGGAGGGTCGCCTCATTAGCAGTCAAGCGAATGTGTCAGAGAGAGAGAGAGAGAGAAGGAGAGAAGGAGAAAGAAAGAAAGATTGCGAAAGACGGAAAGTCGTAAGTTGTTTGTCGCGTGTTTTATAGACTTGTGTATATACCTGGTATACATATACGTATATAGATAGAAATGAATTATTATTAAATGAGAAAATGGAAATATTAATGTAATTTGGTTTATTTATTAGAGTTCGATTCGAGCCAGGCAAGATTGTTTTTTATCGAGTGAAATTTATTCGGAAGATTTATCAGCTTTTTTTTTTTGTTCATTATCAAATCGATTTAAAGAGTTAGTTAGTGTAATACCTATCGGAATAACTACCTATAGATCGAGTTTTGTCATTAGCGCTAACTCGAGTCACTACTTAGGCACATTCCAGATACGGTCAGTCTTAACGAACGTCTGCCTAGCCGCTAATTAATAATCCAATCAACGCGTTCTAATTAAATACCTAGACTATAACAGACGGATATCAGCTATACCCGGACTCACATATACCGCACAGTGTACACCATTCAGATTGAAAACTTGCGACAAACACCAATTTGCTAATCCTAATTCTCTCTACATATTATCGGATATATTGATACCTGGATATCCTCGCACGGTATACGTATACAAGTTAAATTTTCGTACGTGTTCGAGTTATACCAATTTCAAGATTACCGAATCACATACAGTTTTTGAAAATATGAAAAACTTTCCAAAGCAATGGTTGAAAATTCGAAAGCTGAAAAAAAGCTTGAAATTGACGCATACGTATGCAATCAGTGTTTGGATAATTCGGGCTGTATATCGATCGTATAAAAAGCAATAATGATCGGTGATTGAGATTGGATTGATTTTGACTAAAAAAGTTTTCATTAGGTAAGGATTAGAGAATGAAACTATACTCGTTGCATTGAAGGGAGTTTGTATACGGAAGATATGCGGTTGTAATCGGAATCGTCAAAAGCGTTGAGATCGGATCAGATCGGACAGATAAATTGGGAATTTAATTATAGTAACTGTCAGAAAGTAATTAAATTAATAACAAGATATCGTGGATCCAATCAACCGTTGCAACCTTTAACCATGTGCCTTTCACATTCCTGATAAAATAAATTATGCGTCCTTCGTCGCGGGCTATCTATACACCTATATACACGGGTATACAGGCAGTACGCGAACTCGACTAAAATCGACTCGACTCTTGTACAAAATATTCACTAGCAAATGACCGGCGATTGTAATTAGCGTTATATACCTATGCGTATACTGCCCACCTTTACAAATAAGGAAGAGGTGTAATTAGTTCGGAGATCGTTAGAACGATTTTCGATATGCATTTGATAATTTTCATTTCATTGTTTCACCGGTTTGTAACAAAAGTTATATATATAAAAGAAAAAAGAAAAGAAAAGAGACGAACAAACTGCAAGGTATATTAACTACGCCGACGTGGATGTTAGGAACAATTTCCCCCCCGGTGGAATTTTCTTCGGAAAGATAAACTCGGCTCTTTCAACGTCTGTTGACTTTGTAGAAGTGCTGCAACATCCAGCCAGGCACCATGAAGCACTAGCTCCTATTACCTCGCTGTATCCTGCAACTCCTTTAGCACTCCATAGTAGCAAACTGGTTTTAATTATTCGCTTAATCTGGCCGTGTTGTTAGTTCTTAGTTAGTCATCCCCTATCCCCTATCCTCTATCCTCTATCCTCTATCCCCGTGCCCGATGGACAGTAGCGCTTCCTTTCATTCCCCGAGATACTTGGACTCGAGTGCACGGAGATTTCATCACCTCTCAAAAGATACCGGGGACTCCTATCTCCTCCTATTCCTACGAGACAAGAGACCAGGAACTGCACGTATATTACGACCGAGATTTTCATCGGATGAAAAGCCGCGAATTAATCCGCTAATCCCCGGGATTATACCTACAAGATGCGAATAGTTGTTTCGAAAGTCGTTCCTATACTTAAAAAAAAAAAGTCTTAACACAATACTAAAAACTGATAGAAAATCTTCCCTCTTTCGATGTTTCAGGCTGTACGGAAGTACCGGGGCGTGTGCCGGTTGCGCCCAGACGATACCGGCTAGCGAATTTGTGATGAGAGCCGGAGGCTCGGTTTTTCACCTCAAATGTTTTACCTGCAGTAAATGTGGGACGCAACTAGTTTCCGGCGACAGGTGAGACTGATAATCCCCAATTATATTTGCCAACGAGTCGTTATTCGTCGAGACAATAATTTATAATGACACTTGGATATCCCGTCCTATTTATGTTTGTACAGATATTGCCTTTTGGCCGGCGCGCCCGTGTGCGAAACGGATTGGCACAAAATGGTGAAATCTTCGGGAGTCGGGGCGAGCGGTAACGGCGGTGCTCCGGTAAGAAAAGGCAAAGTTGGGAGGCCCAGAAGAAGCAGAGACTGAGCCGCCAACCCGGTCGGTCGCCCTAAGAAGGTCCAAGCTTCCGCTCAATCGGCACCTACCCCATCAACGATACCATCCTTAAATCAGGTAGACGTTGTGGAAGTAGGGGTCGGGGTTGGAGCCGTGAACGCAGAGACCTACTCTCCGCCACCGCCGGGTCCCCAGAATAACTTTGGTCATCATAATCATCACGTTCAACAACAGCAACAGCAACAGCAACACATTCAGCATACGCACCACGTTCAACATCAAAATTTACATCAACATCATCACCACCACGAGAACCACCATCAAATGATAGTGCCGATACATCATCCGGGTATTTCGAGCGGTCAGCATCATCATCATCACGGTTCTTACCAGGATTGGAATCACTGGTCGGAGACGTGTGACTGAACCTCGTGTTCGGCGATGATGCTTTGAGAGTTGATTGGAAATTTGAGAGGTAACAAGAAGAAAAAAAAAAAAAACGGAACTCTATACTTCGGTACGAATGATAATATGTGGTATACAAGGTATATTTACGTTTATTTATATATATATATATGTATATACTATATATATATATATATATATCGACAGTGTATAAAGAGATGAAGCCAAAGTGAATTATAGAGACATATATATATATATATGTATGTATATGTATATACGACGCGACCGAGTGATCGCGGTGCGATATATATATATATGTATATATTCGTATTATATATCGTGGATTTGCAGCCCCTGTTTAACGGTGGCGAATAAGTTTCCTTTTTCGTTCTGGTTATTATTCTATTTTCTACTCACATATTATATAGGTATATATGGATCGGCTGTTTAATTTCCTCACTTTTCCTCATCCGGTGTTTTTTTGTTTTTTTTTTTCGAAACTTTTATTCGTTATACGTTGCAGTGGTTAGCGATGTGAAATATCGTGGTTGGTACGTACGTGGGTCTTGGATTCGTGAGCAACGCCGCGTTGTTCTTTGATAATGAAAAAGAAACAGTAAATATAAAGAAGGTGTTAAATTGACGAATGTATATATATATATTTAAACTCGCGCATATTTGGAAGAAAATGACAAGAAAAATCACAAGATAACATAATTATACATATATATATAACAATAAAACGAATAGAAACAATTTTTCTTCTCTTATCTTGCCTGTGAATAATAATAATAATAATAATACTAATAATAATAATAATGATAAGAATAATAATAATAATAATAATAATAAGAATGATAAAAATATAATAATAATAATTATAATAATGATAATGATAACGATTAAACAAAAACAAAAAGGAAATTTCGAAAGAAATTCATTTTTTCCCTTCACGGTGTTGAGAATACGCGTTTTTTTTGCGTTTTTTTTTGCTCATGTGACAACGTGCATGCAATAAAAATGAATAATTGCACGTTCTCGCGTATCGTGTATATATATATATATATATATATATAAACCTACATCGCACTGATTATCTTCCGGTCAAGAGATAAGTTGAACAATTAAAGAATTGAACAATTGAAAGGTAAACAAAAAAAATGAAATGAAATAAAATGAAAGAGAAAAATAATAACCAAAATAATTATTAATCATCGCGGCCGTATAAAGTATTTACCTATATATATATATCTATATATATATATATATATATATTTTTATTCAAAATCAATATCATGTACTGTATTATACCTGATTACAGAGCTGTACAATAATGAAATGTACACTTTAGGGTATTATGTACCTACTTACGCACCGAATCGTGGGTGAACGAAAAAAAAAAAGAGGAAAAAAGAGAAAAAAAAAAAACACGTATTTACACAGAGAAAGAAAGAGACACTGGAAACGAAATGAATAATATCTGTATACTGCATATATATATAAAACGCATGTATTGTATTGTACATAGTCTCAGATCTGTAATCTTTGCTCAACGGGTTGTTACGCGACGTTTCGAAAAATTTCTTTTCCTCTTCGTTGAAAAGAAAAAAAAAGAAAAAAAAAAAATTTCCATCACTTCTCATCTACTTCTGGTTTTTTTTTTTTTGTCTTTCTTCTCTATACGGCACAATTTTTCAGTTACGGTTACTTGGTTGTCTTTTGAAAATCATCAAGTCTTTATATGCGAGACCAGGCTCACTCAGACCCTCCCTGCCCCAACTTCGTTTAGCTCAACTCAATTTCACCTATAAGTTCGTTAAGTATCTCTTGTTTCCGTTTCTAGCGCGGTTAATCATTTTTCATTCGACGCCAATTTAAATCTTCGAAAGAAACTCTCTAACGAACCCTTTCTCGCTCGCGATTTTAAATCACCGAAGTAGTATAGATATATACCTATATATATATATATATATATACACTTTGATTTATTTATTTATTTATTTTTCTTTATTTCTTTCTTTCTTTCCTTCTTACCTCTTTTCTTGTTATTATTTCTTTCTGTCAATTATAATTATATCCCTTCGATATACTACCTGTAATGATGATTTCTATATATAATATGATATACAGCTGTGTGGAATTAATTAAATAGACGATTTATACAAGGGGGCAGGGAAGACGCGACGATATTTTCAATTGAAAAATTAAAAATTCAATATTTTACAGACAGTATTTATAAACGCAATATGTTTGATCGTTTATTATATATATATATATCGTGTAAATAAATATTTAGACGGTTCTTCGTTCGGGTTTTTTGAATAGGAAAAAAAAAAAACTGAAAAAAACATTCAAAAACGAAAAGAACAAAAAAAAAACTTCGAATAAATTCGTCGTACAAGCAATAAAAGAAGAAGTAAAAAAAAAAAAAATAGGGAGGAAAAAAATGTATGATAAATGATCATCTTACGTAAGATATAGTACTATACAATATTATATCTGCATGAGATTTTAAATGAAATAAAATGAGAAGGATAAGTGAGGAAGATATAAAAAGAAGAAGATATAAAAAGAAGAAGAAGAAAAAAAAAAAAAAACGAATAAATTAATGAATATAATACGTTTATTTACATATTGTTGTATTGTAAAATATAAAGAAATACAAGAAAGAAAGAAAATGAAAAAATGAAAAAAAAAAAAAGAACCTAGCACCGACATCCATGACATACCTTAGTTAAAATATATAATCAACTTGATTGATTTATCGTGAGTGAGGGAAACGAGAGAAAAAACGAGTATGTGTGAGAGGGAGAAAGAAAGAGAGAGAGAGAGAGAGAGAGAGAAATATAGTAATGGATTCGCATAATCTCGATTGAGAAGAAAGAGGAGATATTGTAAAAATGTTGAGTTCTCTCTATAAACAAGAAAAATACATGGATATATAATATAAAAAAAAAAAAAAAAAAAAAAGGGGAAATGAAAAATTGACAGGGTCTCGAGCATCTGCAATAAATGTATCATAATTGTATAATCTATAAATAACTACATTCTCACGATGATATATTTAAATGACTTTTGAATCAATGCTGTTTTTATTTTTCAATCTATATAGGTATTTAAACCTATATAATATATATGCATATAATTTTTCTTAACAAATACCTATATTTATATATATATATATCTATATATGTACATAAATATAGAGATATATAGATATTAATCGAAACGAGTTGATTCATAGTAAATTTTTTCGATTATCACAACTCGAGGTGATACGTGTATATGTATTTATATATAAAATATATAAACAGCATCGAATCAATCAGTCTTCGAAGCTCAATAAATCTTGGATGTAAAACCTATACCTACCTAATTACCTAATTACCTAAACCCTAGAACCTGATACCTAAACCCTAAGACCTACCTTATACCTTACCGCAATTGTTTCGTTTTAATATGAAATTAATCTCGTCGCATCTAATAATAATTCACACGTGATTATAAACACCTACCTACCTACCTACTACTACTACTACTATAACTACTACTACTACTACTACTACTACCATCTAATACATACTATTAATTATATATTATATCGCCTGCACCGCACTTCTAAAAGACGCGTAGTATTTACGTGCATTTATATAATATGTAAGTACGCATGACGATATTATTCTTATGTCTACATATATGTATATCTATCCATATATATATATATATATGTATATATAACGTGCAGTGTACGCATATATTATTATACTATGTATTAGTTTCGTAGGGGTTTATACATATAAATACAAAACTCTACTCACCTACCGATATATTAATAACGTATACGCACGGGAGGTGGGTTCCACCGTTCCGTGTTTACGCTGCTTCGCGGTTCTCACCTGTCTGAACATGTCGAGTAAGCCTCGTGAACATGGAACGGTCGAACGCAGCCCCCGGTGCATACAAACAGACGCCGAGTGTTGTGTCGCGTCGTAGTGAGTGACCGTTATTCGGAAATACTCACGGTTGCATACATATTTCGGTAGAGGAGAGTAAATAAGATGAAATATTGATAATAAAAGGAATGAAATCAACCCCCCACACAAACAGAGAGACGTACACAGGCACGCACAGACACGCAGAGAGACCGAGAAACGTATATAATGGGGTAAGTGCGCGCGTACTGACGCTCACTTTATTCCGTTACATAAGTATAGCGTCTCTCTCTCTGAGACGATTATTTAAGACGAATAACAGAGAACAAACGAATAAACTATATAAAAGAACGATATAAAGAGAATAATATTACCTAGATGAAAAAGTGTAATTTAAACTGTACATAGGTACGTTTTGTATATTGTTAAAAATTTGTGTGATATAAATGGTTATTTACGATTAATTATTTCATTAATTAAATAATTCATTATTATTATTATTATTATTACTATTATTACTATTATTATTACTATTATTATTATTATTATTATTATTATCATTATTATTATTATTATTAATAGTTATCCAATGGCTGGCGTCGTCCCGACGAAATTTAATCCCTTGTTCGATACCGAGAATATAAATTCGAGTGGAAGAAAAAATGGAAAATAAAGTGAAATAAAAAAAAAAAAACAATAAAGGGAAAAGAGGATGAAAAACAGAGAAAAAGAAAAGAAACCCTTTACCCACTCGCAAAGGAACATTCATATACATATGTATATATATATATATATACACAGATCTATATTCATCTACTTGTGAGAATATGGTTGTATATATAACGACAGAGGATTGATTGGGCATAATACTGTGATTGAGCAGTATATATTATATACGATAGCTGCTGCAATAATACCGATATAGATGAAAATCATAGATGTCCTATATCTATACCTATATACCTACGATGAAAAAAAAACAAATGACAAGGTAAAAACATATGGTATTTTGTTGATTTTATTATTTCTTCTTTCTCTATAATTTAATTATTGCCAATTTATAAATATACATATGTGTATATATATATATATATATAATATATTGATTTTCGTATTTTTTATTCATTTATATTATCTCGATTTCTATAAGTCGGGGCAACGAGGGTTTTCCATTCTCCGGCCTCTTGTAAAATATATATATATATTACGCCACCAAGTTTATTAATTAATAAAAAAAAATTAAGAAAACAAAAAAATTCAAAAACAAAAAAAAACAAAAAAAATGTATATTCGTATACGTAACATACACGTGTATGATTCTGTGACTCTGCACGTCCACACGTCGCGTCGGTCCAGATGATAACCAGAAACTCTCCCTCTCGTCGAAATTTCCCAATTATATTTATACATATATATATAACTCTCCCGAAACTATATATAGCCATCTTTTGAACCGATATTTAGTTTAACCTATACTGCAGAGTCGTTAAACTCGTCTTCCAGAAATCTCGAAAGGTAAGAGTAAAGAGCGGAAGTATAGTTTTTTCGTCTCAAAAAGTCAATCGAAACAAAAAACAAAGAACGAAACGAAAAAAAAAATTAAATATCTCGCGATTCGTTTGAGTATTTTGTCTTTTTTTTTTGTTGTTTCTTCTCTCTCTCTCTCTTCTTACCTAAACACGTCCTCTCCGTATACACGTATTCCTTATACGTGTATCTATAGATATAGATATCTCCACGTTGTATAGGTATATATACTATATACTATGTATATATATATTATATGTATATATAACTGATACGTGTAGACCGTATATATCTATACCGCGTCGCGGTGAATGCCAACTTTTCTCTCGGTCTCGGCAATTTATTTGCCTGACAATTAGCGACGTCCGTCCACTTTACAGTGATTAACGAATATTTACATCTGTTATTCTTCGTTGTTTTTTTTTTTTTTCTTTTTGATTTTTTTGTTCATACCTTCCACTTTGTATAGACCGTATAGTGGTGCGTGTTTAAATATCTCGAAGATGCGTTTTAACCCGATTCTAAGTGCAAGATTCTATACCTATGTATCTGTCATGATTCTATTTTCTGTATTTCTTCTTTCTTTTCTCATATCAAAATCCGCAGTAAACGATCTTTAGATGATTATTAAATCGAAAATATTCTATCGCGTGTAATAAAATCAGGATGATTATTTGACAGAAAAAAAACAAAGACGACGAAAGTTCAATCAAGCTGTTATACAGGCATCAGATTATATATTTGTATTTGCAGAATTTTGGAGCGGTATATATCCTATGCTTGTTGCAGGGTATCGTCGAATTTTACGTCTGTATATTTCTACCCGTATTGTAGGTTTCTACGTGTATGTAATATATATACTCGCGTATATACAGAGAGAGAGAGAGAGAGAGAGGGAGAGAGGCAGATAGATAGATAGATAGAGAAAGAGAGAGGGAGAGAAAGGGAAACGGCGAGCGAGCGACTTGAAGCTGAGTTAATTAACGCTTTAGTCCGAGGTCTGATTTACGGAGCGTCTAATTAGCGCGTCCGAGAACGATAAAGTATATATTGTGATTAGTCCTGGTACCCCGACGTATTAATACAGCTGAATGATGCCGAGGCAGTTCGCGCAACCCCGGGCTAAATTTTCACGTCTACATATTACTATAGGGTTGCTTAACCGCGATATATGCCTCTATACGCCTAATACATCCATACGTGTACATATATATACTTTTCGAAACCATTCTATATTTATATTTATATTTATATTTATATTGAAGCGAGTAGATTATATTGAGAGGAGATAAAAATGAAATTTTTATCATCAAACTACGCATACATATTACATATATATTATATGGATGTATATATTTATATGTATGGTTTACTTTTTCGACTAAAAAGCATTCGTCGGATTGAAATAAGAGCCCCCGTTCTCTCCCGCGCCCCTTCGTCTCTCCTCTTATATATCTACTCTTAACGAGCTCCTCGCCGCTTTGAATAACGCGATACAGAGCGATTCGGGCTAATTACCAACCCTCAAACCCAGGGAGAAGAATCAAGATGGCGTGCACGAGCCACCTTCGTCCTTCGACGGTTCTCACTCACTCCTGTTTCAACTCCTACTCACTTCACTTCTCTTCTCTTCTCTTCTCTTCTCTTATCGTCAAACGGTAAACTTGAACGACGGTCCGTCAGTCGACGACGGGCCCTTGCGGGAGATACGTCATTACTCACGTACCTCGCGCTCGAACGAACCCGAAACCAACACACATCCCCACGTATATCCACATCGTATGCCTTCACGTGGGAAAGAAAGTCTAGTCTCTCTCCCAGCTCTCTCTTTCTCTCTCTGTATGTATTTATATGCATATGCATATATATATATATACATAATCCGCGTTTATAACTTTCGTTCGCAACTATATGTATGTACGTATGATATATGAGACAAGGTAACTTTTTGGGCGAAACAAACGCGAATACGGGGTAGATAGGTACATGGGTAAACGTTGCGTTGGTTCGTTCTATCCGTCAAGACGCGTAGCTGACGGTTGCGAACCCCGTCCTCTCTCAGTTTCTCTCTCTCTCTCTCCCTCTCTCTCATTCTATCCCTGATTTCTAACGCCTTCCAACGTCCAACTTCTGGACGTAATTAATTCTCGAGCTAACGCGGAATGCCATAATTAATTCTTGGATGGGGTTTCCTGAAGGGGGTTCTACTAACAATATGTATCCGATCCGATTAGAGGTCTGCAGGGTACTGTCCTACCCTGATACTACTCCACGGGAGCTATGCAATTAATTAAATTCACTTTATGTACATACACTAAGATCGTTAATATCTAACGACGAACTCAACCACACTTTAGCCATAGATAGGTATACGTATGTATAGATATATATAGATATGATATGCCTGAGCTAGCCCACCTATCAAATACCCCTAGACCTTCAATTTTCGCGTACGTATTCATTGAAATGAATATGATGATCAGCAAAGAGTCTGATTATTTCTCGTAGTTGGATCAACGTCGAGGTGAAATCAATCGTCGTCATTTTTCTATTGGTTGAAAAAATCCTGATTATATTATACATTATCGGAAATTATTCTTACCCCGATAAAAAAAATGACGAATAATAAGGTTTATGATTTTTTACATTTTTTTTTTGTCTTTCTCTCTTTATTTTTTCACAAACGTCCGAGATACCTTCCACCTGCCGCTTAGCAAATGGCAGATTTAATTAAAGATGAGATCTCCTTTGCGGCGGTATACATACCTGTTTCGTATTTTTAAAGCAAATAATTAATATTGTAATAGGCTCTATAGGCTCGCGTTTTTCCTACCTTATAGTATATATCAAGAGGTGGTGAGACGACGAGAGAGAGAAAGAGATGGAAAAAAAGAAAGAGAGAGAGAGAGAGAGAGAGGGGAAGATGGGGTCAACAGGATACACCACCTGCCACGTCAAAGGTCAAGGTATTAAAACCGAGTCTAGTTTCAACGTTACGGTTCGAAGCAGTTTGTGCATATATGCGTATACTTATACTTGTACCTATACCCCATACACGTGTAGAGATATACCTGAATGTATATACGGGTGAGTGGGTATTGTGTACGATTTACAACGAGCAAAGATAGCCTAGGCTGCATAAGGCCTTTAGAAAATTACATTTCACTGGTCCTTCGGATCGCGTTCAGCGCAGGTACGTATACGAAGGTAGGTTATATAGGTATACGTTTTATTTTATCCGAGTCTCGAATCTAAATTAAGTGGATTTTATTTAACTCTCATTCTGTAACATTACCGAGATCGGATCTATCCTTCGTACTCTCCACCTCACGTCACCTTCTCTATCACTCTCGTCTTTTTTTTTATTTATTTATTTATTTTTATAGGTATTTTTTTTTCTTCTTCATCTTCCTTTACCTGCGTTACACATAGATTCACATCTTACAATTTTTAACTTTTTTTTTTTGATTATATATACCAACCCGTTTAATTTCATGCTATAGGCGAGATTAGACCGATGCAGCTGCTTCATTTATATTAAATCACGACGATATATAATACTATATTATAATATACTCTTGATGTATTTTTAATCGGCGAATTTTCGGCCATTATATAAAACCTCTATCTCTCTCTCTTTCTCTGTCTCTGGCTTCAACGATTACAACAATAGCCGATAATCACCGATTAAAATCTCATTATATAAGAAAGAACAAAAAAAGAGAGAAGAAAAAGAATAATTGCTAGGTACGTAACCTGAGCAAGGCCAAACCAAGGCCTCTCTCTCCCTCTACTTCTCTTTCTTTCTCTCTTTCTTTCCCCTTATTTTTCAAACTTTTACGTATTTTGTTAATATTTCGCAACTCGGCGGTGGTTATCGCCGCCCACGCCGTTGCAATAGCACTTTCATTTCCATCGTTCAGTTCTCTCGTATGTACATGTATACGTATATGAGCGATAGAAACGCGTGTGTACTAACATATATATGTATAAGGCACGCATACACATACGTAAATACATATATATATACATATATATGTATGTATGTGTGGTATAATATCTATCTATACGTTTATTCGCGGTAGAACCGACGTCGACGTCGACGTCGACGGCGTCGGTGGTGCGCGGGGAGAATACAATTATTATTTTGAGTGGCTGCCGACGAATGGAGGGGGGGGTGAGGGGGGCGGCGTGCTAATATTTTATTTAAGAGACAATCGCCTAATAGCGACCCGTTTCAAGGGGTAGATAACTGAGAAGGGTTTTCGGCGGGGCGAGAGAGGCGGCAGACGTTACATTAGTAAATTAACTGTGTCGGGGTGTCGGGGTACACTGCTTCCTACGAGATATCAAAAAAAAAAAAGAAGAAGAAGAAAAAAAAATGTTAATAATTTTTACTCTTCGGCAACGAATGAACAAACGTATATAAATATATAGATATCGTGAAATTATTTGACTAAATAATAAACAGCGTCGATGGGAATCTAAGGAACCGGCGCCTGACTCTTGGCAACCGAACGTACAGACTTCTTACTCGGATTCGATTTCTGTACCGGAATGAATCTATTGAATTTTCCAAATTGTTTGTATTTTTATTTTCATTGTACTTTGAGATTAGCAGTATATCGCGCTCGAATGATTTTTGGCTAGTCGCAATAATTAGGGATTCTGAGTATAATTCTGTGTATATATATATATACATGTATATGTATATGGGTAGGTTGCGTCGTTTGGCTAACGTTTCGTCGCGAATCTCGAGAGCTTTTGTAAGCCTGCTCCGAAACACGTCAGTTCCAGTAAAACGAATTTAACCTAATTTCTAATTATTCCGCTAGAACGATTCTAATTAGTGTAACGCGCCCCGCTTGTATATATATATATATCCGAAACAGAATCGTTTCTCCGGTAAATAAGTCCGAGATTTCTCCTATAAAGACCGATTTGAAACACGGATATATATATACATAGAATTAAATTCATACCAGATGAGGTTCAAATTAAATATCTTTTTCTTATACCCCGCATTGCGAACGAACGAGAAATGAAAAATATTCAAAAAAAAAAACTTCGCTGTACGAATCTTCGATCTATACGAGAAAATCAAAGTGTATTTGTACGTATATTAATAATACAGAGTGAGAGAGAGAGAGAGAGAGGAGAGAACTTACCAGTAAACACCCTTCCCTTGCCCTTCAGCCCACCACCCCCCTCTTTCATTTACCAGGGAGTGTAGGTATCTCTCGGGCTGGTATAATTAATTATGTTGTTTTAATTATCTGACAGCTAATTAGGCGCGCAATTATGAAAGGCAAACACAACAAGAAGGTAGTTGGGTAGGGGGATGTTCACGTAGCGGCAGTGGGGGATGAAAACTCGCTTTGCCAGAGAATTGATAGAGGTGGAGACTGGAGAGTAGGTACGGGCTCCCGGGCTCTGCTCTACATATACCATAGACACGTACATACATGTATTTCAACGTGTTATACATACCTACAATACACAGGGGTTCGTAATCAAAATATAGGTACATTACACACCTATACATATATATATAAATATATAAATATATAAATATTAAAAAAAAAAAAAAAAAAGATTACCCGTATAATTTAGCCCGTGAAAAATTCTTACGATTCAGATAAAGGATCTTTCGATTGAACAGTGAAACACAACAAGGGACAAATCTCCCCCGGGTTGAGAGTAGACGTATAGGTATTATAGGCAAGGGAAGAGAAGGGAGGAAACCAATTAAAGTTTCACCCCATCAATTTGGTTATTTAAGATAAGTTGAGCCTAAAGAGACTCCGGGGCTCTCGAAGACGCCTGTAAGTTTCTCGGATCCTCTTCTCTCCCCAGCTTCTACTACCTTGCTTCGATCTTCTCGCTGTACCACATTTACGGTCTTAACCTCGGCGACAAGCGTCCGTCAGTAATTGTTTGCCAAACTCTCCCTCTCTCTCTCTCTCTCTCTCTCTCGCTCTCTTTCTACCCCCGTTTCACCCTCGATTTATCTCTTTCTCCGCGGATCTTATTACCACTTGTACCACCCGCACAGGCGCGAATCTATCTAGTATACTGTACAATTATACATTATACATAGGACCTAGGTATATCTGACGCAGCTCGAATCGAACGATGCCATGTTAATGGGGATCATTTTTGGGCTTAAACTGTTTACCCGAATTAAGGGGATACCGCGGTAGATTGGGTAGGTAAGTACGGGTACCCCGAAGATCTTGAGTGCTTTCAAATTCTGTTCCATTGTCGGGAGGGGCGGGAGGGGGGGGGGATAGCTTGTCCGAAGTAAGCCCATCTTATTTACGGGGACTGGGGTCTAATTAGAAACAGGTCTTAACTCACCGTCCGGGTCCCAAGCCTACCTCTACTCCTTACAGGATGTTTGTTCAAATTCAAGGGATTCGGACGATATCCTATAATGCATTCATTTATTGCTCTACTTACCAAGGGCGACGTCCTGTAAGAATTGAAACAAAGGACAAACAAACTTGGCGGTATGAAATTTTAGGTAAGAATTGAAAGAAATTTTAATGTTTGTTTTTTGAAAGAAAATTACAATTTTTTTTTTAGAAACAATAATAATTTTGTCGGAAAGTTGAAAAAATCTGAAAATTTCTTAGACATTCAACCTTGAATATTCTTCGGAGGAGTAGGTTTATCAAAAAATCTCAAGATAGCTTTTTTGTAGAGAATTCAATTCACTACAAGAATATGTAAGGATCTTTCCCTTACTTTGGTTTCACGACGAGTTATAAAATTCCAAAGTTTACAAAAAAAAAAAAATTTCCTTGTTATTTGAATGGGAAATGAAAGGGCTCAAATGTTGACAGGATCTTTATATTTTGGCATCCTCTGACAAAATTTCGCGACCATTCGAAAAACTAAAAAAATATCCATTTTTTAGATACACTATAGACTGTACCTAATATGTGGGATAAAAATCGAAAGCTCGTAAGCTCGAAGCTTCAAAAAATTTCTTCTCTTCTCTTTTCTGCTTTTTATTCGCGAGCCCTAATTTGCCTGCATGTATCTGTACGTATGTGTACACACGTGTGTAGATGTACGCAGGTATTACACGGGGAAGTAAAGGCGGGAAATCCGAAGCACTTCGCGAGGGAGAGTGCAAGAGGAAAGTCTAAATCGATCCGGTCCCATTCATTCGTTCATCCATTCTGCCCTCATGTATCTTTAATTCGTCTCTCTAGCTGATCTCCTCGCTCTTTCTCTCTCATCTTCTCGTCCCTCCTCCCTCCCTCAAACCTCCTCCATTCTCCTCCCCGCATCACCGAAAGTGGCACTCTAGCGGTATTCCGTATCTTATTCAAAATATAACGCACTTCCCGTGTCCCGATGGGGGTTGCCGGGGACGAAGAGGGCGCGGTGGACCTCGGCGGAGGGTGGTTCTTGGTTAGCAATTAGGGGCCGACACGGGGGCCCACTTACCGGATCCCCAAGGGGTTCTCAAGCCCCTGAAACACGTCGCGGGCGATGTTACGCGCCGCGTTTAACCCCGAAGACGCGAATTTTGACCCGCGATAATATCAGGAATCGCTAACATCCGTTTCGCGTTATAACCCAACGTCACGCGTATTCTCCTTCTCTTTTTCGCCTTAATCTCGTCGAGTTTTCCCCGCCATATTAATATTCGCACGGGACAAATTTTCGGCCAAATGACGCGTCCAGTTGAGAACTTCTGCTAGCGAAAGACGTAATGGCCAAGTTTGGCCGCAGTCTCATCTAAGTGCCTCATGCATCCCACACCACTGTTACGAGACGCTTTCGATCTCTCTCACGTCCAGGAGACTTCTCCGGTTTCCACTCTGCTAGCCAATTCAGAAAAGTTTGATAAAGAATATGAGGACAAAAAATAGGTTAGTGTTTCTTATGTCGGTTAGAAGTGCAGCGAGGGGGCTCTGGGCGCGTGCATTTCTCGTCAGTTTATTTGCGAATGGTAAGAACGACGATTACTGTGAATTTCGGAGTTTCCATTCATTTTTGAGGAGCTGAATTATTGTCTTTTAGTTTGTTGGATACATTATCATAGTTGCGTATATTCGTATCGGGTAGTAGACACAGAGACACGCGGATACGTACCGAGAGGCTTTCACAATAACAGAGCTCGTGAATAATACGCAGAATTACAAACTGGTTCCAGCGGCGGTATGAAAGCTCGTAAAATCTTGCCTGGGAGAAATCGATGGGATTCCAATTCGCAAAAATGGTATGCGCCACCCCCGTGCCCCGTGCCCCGAGTCCTGTGTCCAAACCCCCTCAACCTCGACACTCCGACATCTCATTCAAAGTATCGCGGCTACATTAATGGATTAACAATAACGTAATGCGAGTTGTCACTGCGTCATGCCAGGAGCGGATAAAGCGAACGGTTATATTCTTCATTTTATTCTCTTTTATTCTCCTTTTTACGATTCAATTTTTTTTCTATTTTGCACATTTTTAACACGCGATAAGCGAAACAAGGTGAAATTATTTCGTTCAAACCTATACGGCAGTGCAGACCAGAAATCACGGGGCTTGTATAGATCGCCGAGGTATGACTGTCCGTTAACGAGCTAACTTGCTAATTAAATCTCATCTCGGGAACCCGTCTCTTCTTAAATACTAATTAGCTTCACCATATTTCGTACACGAGATATTCAGCCCGGAACGACCCTACCTGTCAGATATACACTGAGGATATTCATCTCTTCTCGTTTTTCGCGTATATATACAGAAACATTTTTCCTCTCACGTTCCCCTTTTTTTTTTTTCTTTTTTTTTTCTCGAATCCCGAATCGTTTATCCATGTATACGGAAGCGATGATACATGTACATAATTATAGGGTTAAAGAGAATTAAGTCGTAACCCAGGTGTACCTAGCAGCTAGCTGGCTCATACTCCCCCGAGGAAACGATCGAATCCCGCATTCTGCTCGTCATGGGATTCGATGAAGCCGTCCATTACTGTCGAAGCCTTTGAATAATTACCACTCCTAATTAATCGTTGGGTATTGAATTTTTAAGCGACTTAATTATCGCGATAACCGTGTCACGCGGCTTAACCCCGACGTGAAATTCTTTCGGACTCATATAGTTTCTTCGTTTTTTTTTTTTTTTTGTTTTTTTTTTTACTACTTTACTACGGATGATTAGAAAAATGAGGAAAAATTGACGATAGGTTCGGAATATGACGGGAAACAGTAAAAATGACAAAAGTTATTCAATCCACGTGAAAGTTGTATATCCGATCGTAGGGGCGACGCAGACGCATGTATGAGTATGTATAGAGGGAACCGCACTAACGAGGCATCGAGTCTAGCGACGCCTAGCATCGGCGCCGATATCAACCGGATAGAAAAAGTTGAACGAGCAAGCACGCGTCGATATGACGTTATCCAATTAAAAAAACTGCCTTTGTACTATCACAGTTTCAACCCCTCCCACGATTCAGGACGCGTATAGGTATATTTTCCGACTGCCTATACCGCGTGTATAGTATATATACTACCCAAACAAAACCGCGTACCCCCTGCCTTATTCTCCGCATCCCTCAATCCGTCCGTGCAAAAGGCAATTTCCAATTAGTTGAACATTTATTCTATTTTTTTTATTCTTTCATAAATTACCTAATACACAAAGCTGCCCCGAAAAAATCCGGAGCTTAGCTCTTATACGTAATCGACTTCGTGGGGCTAGCGCCTGTTGGGATACAATTCTACTTACACTTCGGATTCGCGTTGAGTGTCAGTCAGTGATCGGTTATTCTTTTTTCTACTTATTTTATTTTCATTTTTTTCTTTCACTCATTTGGAGGAATCGATATACACACGGAGGGGGATGAAATTGTTAAAGCTATAGCTGGTCGAAAGTTTGAGATTTAATAAAGCCTTGTAGACAAGGAGAGGGAGTCATGAGACTGGCTCACACACTCGGGCACATGCAAGATATCCTCATGGCTCGAGCGTTGATTACCTTTTCTCTACCTACCCAACGTCGCAGCCGCCTCCGACATTATTAATAATGAAACCAATACACCCCCTTCTCACCGCCTCCTCGTCGTTCTGCACAACCAGCTACGCCACGGCATGCCACACTCTTCCGTTATACCAGCTACCTCCGGCCTCTGCCTCGGCCTCGGCCGCTCGCCTTTAACTAAATTAATTAATTAATTAATTAATTAATTAGTTAATTAATTAATTAACGCCATACACCACGACTAATATGAGATATAGTAGAGGAATGGGCTTTACGGGGTGGGCATACAGTAGCGCGTCTAGATCATACGTCTGCGTCTATATATGCCGGGGAAGTAAATAACTTGAATATAATTTCAAGCTATCGAAGAATTTTTACTTATTCATACTAGGGGATGATGACGATCTTGATTATTACGATAACTGCAGTTACGACGATGAAACATTTTCTAATAGAGAGAATCGTATACGTATGCAGAAGCAGCATGTGTAGAGTTGAGTTGAGTTGAATTGAATTGATATTGAATCGGTGAAACAGGTTGGAAACTGGAGTTTAACAAAACGTGAAACAAATTTCGTTAAAGGTTTATACGTACGTACGTACATACCCCTACACGTAATACATACGTGGGTGGGATGAAAGTATTAAAAAGATACAACAAAAGTAAATGCTGGAAAAAGAAGAAAAAAGGGGGAAAAAAATAGAAAGAAAGAAGAAGAAAAAAAAAAAAAATAGCCAAACCACGAAATGCAAATGAATAAATTCGCGAAGAGTGCATGCCGGTACAGTATAGCGATTCGGGTAGCACATATTGGTGCAGCTCTGTTCATTAGAATGCCTTGTCATGTATGAACGCGCTTTCGATATTGGGTTGAAAAAAAGTGCTTTTTGATTACGACCAAATCACGTGGAGAGGGTAGAGAGAGAGAGGCAGGGTATAGGTAGGTAGGTAGATAGGTTATAGGTACCTGTTTGCACGCACCCGAGATCAAATATGGCGTCCACTGTAGCGGGGGCGGCACACAATTTTCATATTAATTTTTTTCATTTTTTTATTTTTTGTTTCTTTACGTTTTTTTATTTTTTTTATTTTTGGTTTCTTTACTACCTTTTATTTTTTCAACTGCATTCAATTTGGCATGAACAATACCCCGGTGTATTGGCATTGCCCGGACAAATATAACGAATTCCAAAAATTCCCAGTTCAGATACAAAAGGCAGATATATTGTATAAAAATCAAACGAATACCTGTACTATATTTATTATAGTCGCATATATATATATCTATTCATATAGATTATATATAACTATATACCTAGCTACGAAAATATCCGATGAAATTGTCCTCTCGTATCATATACCTATATATACTCGAATCCAAATATGCTCGAAAAAAAAAAAAAAATCAACGAACAAACAAAAATGAAAAAAAGGAAAAATAAATAATCTATAAATGATTGTATAGATATTTTTCTTTTCTTTTTTTTTTCGTCTTTTCTTATTGAATTCGCGTGATAATTATAATCATTGCGAGTCGATAAGTTGTTCTCTGGCTGCAGAACCATCACTAATAGAAAGAGAGAAGAAAAGCTGTGAGAAAGGGACGGAAGCTCTACTCTCACCCCGATGACTTACTAATTGGAGGAGCCAATCTCTGTGATTGGTCCACGAGAGAGAGAGAGAGAGAGAGAGAGAGAAAAGCAAAAGCAAAAGCAAAAGCAAAAGCGAAAAAAAAAAGAAAAAAAAAGAGAGAGAGAAAAATGAGAAGGAAAAGGCGAGAGTGAGAGGACGGTGCGAGGTTTCAAACGAACGAACTTGTGAGCCGCATTCGCGTTCCCGTTGCCAACTGCAAATGTGCGTATACGTAGGTATATATACACAGAGAGAGAGAGAGAGAGAGAGAGAGAGAGTTTTCCACGTTGTATAGGTGTAATTTATTTGTTTGCTTGAAGCATTACCTTAATTGCGAGTAGAGGGCATCTCTAATCAGTAATCAGGTCTGGCCAGTGCCCCGTACACGGATATCATACGGGGCACCGTCGATAATCTACGAAACGTCGCTTTTAAACACGGTACAAAATTTCCGTCTCTCGTTTTTTCGGAGAGAAAAAAAAAAACATCAATTTTTCTTTATTTTTGTTTTTGTTTTTTTTCTTTTTATTTTTTATACAAATTTCAGACTTATTTCGGCTATAGGTATACTACGCTTCTACATATACAACTTCGGGACGAAACATATATATACATAATATATAATTTTTTCATAGAAAATTTCGCGATCTATCTTATCACTACGATTTATTAATCGCTATTAATCTTTAAATAATCCTAAAACTATTTTTCTTCCCCACCCCTAATCCCTCATCCCTCTTCCCTTTTCCCCATGCCTCGTCAAGGCGAACGATTATCACACGAGATTAGCTTGTAATGACGTAGTAAATAGGTCAGCTGTCAAAGCGTCTGCAGGCGTGCGGGACGAATCGATTAAGACCGTTTTATTGTCGGTTCTTTGATCAAGTTTGCGACACCCGAGGAGAGCTAAGGTTTATATATATATTGGGTCTGAAAATCTGCATGCGTGCAATTCGATTTTGCGAATTTACATTCCTTTAACTATATTATGTATATATATATATACCTATACCTTTTCGGAATATAGAAGGGGGGGGGGGGGGGGGGATTTACTTTTCGTTATATAATATAATAAATCGTACAAATATTATCGTCAACCCTTCTCCTATACAGTCGGATGCACCGCATATCTATATACCGTTAGGTAGTTAGATAGCCGTGGGTATATAACCGGAGCTTTTGGTACATCGTGTTTATCTTCCATTACGCTTCTGGCAAAGCAGATCATTGTCGACACCGTAACCAACCAAAGTCCCCCCTCTATAGGTACCTTGTCTCGTCATAGCTATTGTAGGACATCGTCAGATTCTAGTCTCTCTCTCTATATGTCTCGAGTGTGTGTTTAAGATCGTATTAATTTAGATTACTTCCGGAATTAACCGCGGAGACATATACATATATCATACATGTACATACACCTCGCGATATTATATCCCCCCCCCCCCCCCCCCCCCCCCAATAATCAAAACGATCATCGTTAATCCTCGCGTACCTTGCATATAGTTTTCAAAAATCGAAAATGGAGTAAATTTGTTCGTATATAATATAGTTAGGTACCGAGAATTCTTACAGACGGATGCGATAGGCGCCGGTTGTTTTATTTTTTGATTTTTTTGTAGACTGATTTTTCTCGGTATAGTTCAAAGTTTAACTATACAGTATATATGCAGGTTCAGGTTCGTTTGACAGTTGCATATGGTTATGGGTTCGTCAAGGGGGCTTTGATCCGCCGCTATGGTTTTCACTCGGCATTAGCCCACCCACGAATATATATAACGCAAATATAGTGAATGAATAAATAACCCGGTGAGTAAAGATCATAGGGTCTAATAGTCGATTAGAAATTTGTGGAAAATTGATCTAGAGCGGATTTTATGTCTTATCGATTCGTATCGATATATTTCCACGTATATACGATTTATTAGCGATTGGCTACGATCGTCAGAGCATCTTCTAGATGCTGTAACATCGCGACTGGTACGGGAAAGGGATTCATATTTTGATACGAGGAGAGAGGGGGGCTCGACTCTATAGTCTGCAATTTGTATATGTATGGGTATAACGTATATAATATAGTATATCGCACGGTATATGTATATCTGACTGAGTGCGTCAACGGCATTGAACCAAGCAAGCAATTAATATCAAATCTAATCCAAGCACCAGAGTAGAGGAAGTGAGAGGCATTGCCTACGGCGAACAGATCTTGTACTAGCCTAGTCGGCGAGTCCTGAGGAATTAACTCATTACCGCGAAATTAATTAGGTTGTATGGGTCACAAAGGCCCCGCTGCATATACCGTAATTTTCCATACACTTAGCCAGAGATCTACATACGTACGTACATCCCTATGTACCTACGAGGTATCTCTCGTAAAGCTGCGAATCTTTATCCACTAATTAGTTTCCGAGTCATAGTCTGAGTATATTATATTCTTCTGTCGAATATCTTTTGTCGTAAGAATTTTCATTGGATAAAAGTTCATTTTTTTTTTTACGATTCGGGTAATTTCGTCAGTTGGTGAGTTAGAGTAAAAATTTCGTTACGGTCGGATGGTGGGCAAAGTCGGAGACCCATGCACCGAGTTTGCTTTGGTTTGGTTAACAGCGTATTATGCCAAGGTACTAATTTCACAGAAGCGTAATTAACTAATTCATCCAGTCCGTTGTAGCCAGTGCCATTGTGTCCAGCGTGCGGAATAAGCTGAAGGCGATAGAAGCTCGGTTGAAACCTGGAAACCTTGAAACCTTGAAACCTGGGCACTCGACTACGAGCCACGGCGAAGTTACACAGGTACGCTGAACCTAGGCATAACAATCGCCGGTTTCAAGTCGGAACTCGTTGCCCCAACGATTGTTTGACTTTCAACAAAGTTTCGCCTTCCCTTCCCTTTCCGCGACGAGGCTTGCGGCGCGGTCCGGTGCCGTGGGTGTAGTATACCCGCGTTTCTAAAGAATTCCTTTTTCTTTCTCGCACTTTTTCGAATAGAGAAACAACAAAGAAAAAAACAGACGAACGTAAATCCGATTATCATAGATAATTCAGAGCGAGGAAATAAATCGAGCTTTACGAGATCCAGTTTTTTTGTCGATCAAACATTCTCGATGATAGGGAAATACTGTAATGGACGTATATCAGCCGGTCAGGGTGAACCGTTCCCCAATGCACTCGATGCAGTAGGTAAACCCATTAATATAAGCTGAGTTATAAGCGGACAAATCTGCCCTCGAATTCACAAAATTTTCCACCCTGAAACGGACGCGTGAGTATATATGTATGTAAATATTCATGTATGTATACATACAATAATTAGTTAATCCGTCTGACAACCGCAGCAATATAATCAGATTATCATTAATCCCTGCCCCTCTCTGTATAAGCGAACACCCGCATATTACAACGTCCCAAGTTGGGTGAAAGGTCATCCTGCAAGTTTCCATGTGCCGGATATGCTCTGCGCAGGTACCTCTACCCCGATGCATCGCTATTCTCGACGAGTTTATATATGTTTTTTCGAAAATTACAAGCCATTAAATTCTAGTAATAACCGCGATAGATGATGCGGTATAAACGTGCCGGAGTTCCTGGAGGGATGGGATAAATTTTTCAATCATTCTCTTCCACCCGATTCAGGTTCCTTTTTTCTCTTTACGTTGGATATTGTACACGCGTACGTTGCCGCGAGGTTGTATTATGAACAAGAACTACGGTCTGTCACAAGTGAAGCAAATAATTTCGCGACCAGAATCGGGTAAGCTGTCCATTCCAGATATAGGCGAGCCTTGGGGGCCGGAAATGATTGATAGCGTCGGCTGAGCATGATTATTTTATTAATCGGTTTTCTTGACCGGTACGCCACCGCGGTTAACTTGTATACCTTTTTATACACCGAAAATATAAAAATCTACGGACAGGTTTACGAGCCGTACGAGTATAGGTATATGTCTCTAGCCTGAGCGGCTATCACGAGGGAATAAACTTTCCTAATTCCTCTTTGGAGGATGAAAATTTGACAACGAAAAATCGGATTTTATTGATGGGTTCAAGGCTCGAAGGTTAATTGCAAGATACTCGGTATTAGATATCGCGGATTTGTTCCTTTTCGAAAAATTCCGATTATCTTTTTGTCCTTGTAAAAACTAGCCTGTCAAAATACAACCGAAACCTATACGTACAAGGTTGACAGAGAGTGATAGATGTACCGGGGGTTGATCGAGGTCGTAAAAATCTTGCGAAAATCTTGCAGCGTTGGATGCTGCAGGGAAGAAAAAATAAATAAATAAATAAATAAATAAACAAATAAATAAATGAAAAGATGAAGAAGAGAGCGAAATATAGAAGAAAAATGGAAAAGAAAAAACGTAAGCGGCAGAACCTTCCGCCGTACGTACAGCAATGCCTCCTTCAACGTCGAGCCCCTGAAACGAAAGCCGCTGTTTCAATTAGCACCACTTTTAGCAGGCTTATTTAAATCCTAAGTGCACTGCACTCGACGCAGAGTCGCGGGTAGTCGTGAAACGGTACGCTGTGCATCGCCAAGTGGATTTGCATATCGTTCATTATTTACCCAATCGTCTAATTTCCCTTGTTCCCAGTTAAACCGAGCGAAAACTTGGAAGGCAAGTTCTGTATGGATGCACTGCCGGTCGCAGTGTACATACGTAAAAATAAAATGAAAATTAGACGTATGTACATATATTCCCGTATAATTTATATACGTAGCATCGATATCTTGACATCGCGGATATACAGTAACGAATTAATTAATTCATCAATTCTGTCGAATTGTGGAATAAATTCGTTGTACAAAATGATCCGCGCAGGTGGTTCACAGAGTCAAACTCTCGAGTTTAGGTTTCGAGCACGTTCCAGAGTCACACGGTGTGTATAGTTGGTGAGAGTTTGGATTGAATGGGTATTTAGGTGCTTTTGTGCGGCCGACATTATTCCATCACCTTCCATTCAATAAATATCATCTTAATGAACTCATGTATATTTGATTGGGCGCCTATCCCGTCGTCCTCTGCACCCCGCGTTATGTCATGGTATATGTACTGCACACAGACACACGTCTACGCGGATCGTATCTCGCTCTCTCATTTCTCATACAACGTATATAACGGATCCCTCGAGCATCGCGTTTCCATTTTATTTCGATTCCAAATTTCCAACGATATATTAGATATTTCAAGATTCGGCTAATCGAGATGCGAGATTCTTGAAAAAGTTATTCATGTAATCAGTCGATTATCCAAACTGTGATTAATGTTCTTGTTTGATGGGATCATGAGAAAGATCTCTTATGGTATTATTTTTTCGCATCGGTAGATCGGTACATGTGTATATAGGTACACGTCCTAAACCGTCTCGAAAAATGGTTGATCCTAGCTGTAACGTGGGACGTTTGACTCTACTTGTCACTACATAAGCCAGAAGATGGAGGAAAAGAGGAAAGAGGAAAGAGGAAGGAGGAAAGAGGCAAGAGGGAAGAGGGAAGCTGGGGTGAGCGATAGAGGAGATGGGAGTAACCGGGGTGGGGGGCAATCTTGCTAATGTAGCGCCCATCCCGCACACCCTCAACGAAACCACTACGTATAAATAACACGCCGGAGCCAGGGTTTCGCCCATCTACCCTATACACACACGCGTATAGTTCGCCTCGTGTATAGACGCAGACGGCGCATCCAGCATCAGAGTATAGTGTAGATACCGCGAAGAAGGAGAGACGCAGAGGTAGGTAGAGAGGTATACACGTAAAAGCAAAAGCTTCGGAAGGGATAAAATGCTACAGCCTCCTCACTGAATTGACAAAGATACCCTCTCCTCCCTCTTGTTTACCTTTACTTTAACACAGAGGACCAACGTTGCAGCGTACGTCATACATATACATACACGTATCAGTTTGTATTAGAAGAGCAGACGAACGGAACGAATTCATTATTCATTCATTCGCTGCTCCGATATAGATGATTAAGGTGTGTAATTCCTAAAACTAGATCGCGGATTAAATAGAGCGAAAAATAATCGCTGAAAGTTTTTTCGCTACTTCGTGGATATATACCTTTGTATCACATACATGTATGTATATACATACTTCATGGTGAGGTATATATACGCGTGTGTTCGTGGAATGGAATAGATTCCTGAGGGAAGGTGCGGAGGAGATGAAGGGAGGAGTTTGATGGGCTGTTTTAGTACCACTGTAAAAAGGCACAAATAGCTCGTATAGTATAGTGTATGGGAATAGGGTGCGCGTGGGGGTGGTCTTTCAGGAATTGTCTACGAGTGAAATTCATACTCTTATGCAGTTAAACTTTTGCCCGACTTTTAACCTATATATAATATATGTATATGTATAACCGCGAAATAGCTCGTATTTAATTCAAATTTCGAAAGGGTCTGTCCAATTAGATGGTCGTTGATCGATATACGTACATCTGTGCAGTTTATTTAAATTCAAGATAAAGAAAATGGGTGAGAAAAAAATTCGCATACCTCAATTCTTATTCTCTTGTATCAACGGTAATCTCTGAGAGCTCGGTGTATAACACCTTAATTGGCAGTATACGTCAATTGACACTCGTTAAAGTGAAGATTAATTAGTCCCGGTGGGTTTTCACCGAGTCTTCGGACGGCTTTCCAATTAATGAAATATATGTCGTTAACGATTTCAAAGAACTCGCTGTCATTTTCACGCGTTTGACACAGTCAAGGTTCGCTGTACAGGAACGCGAAATCCCGGAGGATTTTATTCAGGGAATAATAAATTTCACCCCATATTCTATATATCGCTGTACTTCTTGATTCTTGAACGAACATGAGCCACCCTCGGTTTTGACGACTCGCCGCCTTTCATACATGGTCAAAGTTTCTTCTTTATTTTTTCCCAAATTGAAAAGATGTGGCCGATTTTTTTTTTTTTTTTCAGCGGGGTACAACGTCATTCCGGAGTCCTGCAACATCATTTCAGGCTTCTTTTTTCTCTTTTCGCGTATTTTGAGGGCTGGGGATGCTCAGGCAGTAAACAGAAACGGGCTGGGGAGGGTTAGGACTTATCGTGTTTTACCCAGCTTTAGTATCCGCCGTTGACATGCATCTTTCACCGGGCATTTGCATCTAGCCAACATTTTATTTCAAGGTTTTATACACTGCTGCCAGAAAACGGCGGTACCGCACGGAGCGTAATACGCAGACCATCCCGTCTTGGTATTCGTATAATTTTCAGGGAATACTCAAGACTAGATACCCTAGGTGCGAGAGAATCCCGTAGGGTGCAGTAGATTTCTCTCGAGTTTATATTATATCGACACGTGCTTATATACCTCGTATAGTTTTCTTTTTAAATATTTAAATCCCACCTTATATGCATTTTAGATGGAAAAACGAGGAAAGGGAACGATTTTTTCTCTTTTTATCTTCCCATTTTTAATCCCGATATCGAGAAACTTCAATCGCTGCTTGACCAATCCTTTCTACCTTTAGCGCGGCGGTGCCACTCCTTTTGACATTTGCCAATTTTCTACCCATCGCCACCGTCCGTCATTCATTCCTCGTTCCACCTATCGCCCATTAGTCTAATCAACTCCTAGGCTCTAAATGTTTGAGTCAAAATCCTATACCGCTAGACTTTTCCAATCCGGGAATACGCTCGCTAATTTTGTGGAAATAAATTATGACTTTGTTTTTTTATTTCTTCCTTTTTTCCGCCTCAATTCTATATCGCAATTCGCTACTTCTATGTACGAGCAGAATCGGCGAGTAAATGAGGAATATTTTATTCACACTCTCGAGTCTGGGGCTTTATCCACTGTCATTTCTGATCAGCGCACGTCGTTGATCGGATTGACAGGCAAACGAGACTTTCCCCGGCTCGTTTTCAAGACTGAAGTTTTTCAATCGAAACGATCATATAGATTATCATACCGACAATTTTTATTCGTTATCGATCTCGGGATAAATTGACCAAAAATCGTATATCAGTTCCAATTAGAATCTAGACACTCTGCAATCTCGTGTGTTTATAGATCTCCCACATAGCCTCTCTCTCTTTCTTTCTCTCTCTCTGTACTCGTACAGTTGAATTTCACGTGCTCGAACGAGGAATAGAAGTAAAACGGCAGGGTGGGATGCATGGGGTGCGGCGTGGGGCGAAGGGGGATGATAATTGTAGTAGTAATTACATAAAGGAAGTGGAGAAAGATGGGGGAGGCGAATACGAAGGCTAAAGGGAGGGTACGGGGCAGCTGGGTCTCACGCGACGCACTAATTATCTCGCGAATAAAATCTCATTAAACCCCGGAGACAGAATCTGGCTCGACTGATGCTGACAACATCCCGGGGATCCTGCCTTAGCTAGCTAGGCTATAGCTACGCCACAACCGCAACGGTTCTCGTCTCATAGTCAGTTCGAATAATTATCGTAGATTTATCTCAACAACTATATATCTCTCTCTCTATAGTTGCAGGTTTAGAATTGTTCAGATATATTATATTAGCAGCGAAAATTCGCAATCCTTGAACGAATTTCGCGCAACAATATTTCCAGCGAAAATATTCATGTATGGTGTAATAATAAAACGATAAACGACACATGAAAGTATGGTTAAAATCGATTCTGCGGCGTTTCGGTATTTTTCTTATAGTTTTTACGTGATCGTTCGATGAAATTGGTTAAAGTGTATAAGACGTGATATCGATCCGCGCATCGAAGCGGCGAGTGTAAATGCAGAATTTTATCGAGCGAATCCGCGTGGAATTTTGTGGCGATACGATGTACGATGGCCTGAGTCAAACCACAGCTGGTTTTAAGAAATGAGGTAAAAAGAAGAAGAAAAAAAATGGGGAAAAAAATCGATCTGTACAAGCGTCGTAATGGTCACGCTCTGTAAAGTGGCGTGTAATAATACCACAGGAAGTAGAGACGTTAAGATTTTATAAACGATTGCCGTAAGAGAGTAGCGGAGACCCGCTAGGGTTGATGGCTGGAATTTATACATGGGGCGCCCGCATGGCGCGAACTTTGATCCCGACCTTGGAACTGAAAACTTTCAAAAAATCTCTAAGGAGTTGTATATCAAACCCGGGCAGCTGGCCTACAGCCAAAGCATTTAAGTTTCGACAGTACGTAGGTATGTACCTACTTCCATTCGCTGGTACATTTAATCCCTGCGATTTTATACACGCGGGGTAAAAACGGGGCTAAACTATCGCATGGAATTTCTCCGTTTAATACAGTCCCCGAATTTCATCTATACAATCAGTCGACTAATCATCGCGTTTGAATCGCTCTGTAGTAAGAAATACAAGCGAAAGCTCTAAAGGGCGGGTTGCACGGGGTGGTTAAGGGGAGTTGACGGGGGATGGGGGGTAATCAGTAAATGCGTCCATCAGCGGATTACGGGGACCGCACTCTTCCCTCCCTCCATCCCTGTGCTTTTCCCTCTCCCTTATACCCGGCTCTCACCCCTATGCCAAGCCGCAGCATCCCCGTCCACATTTTCACTATACAGTATACTAACAGTGGCGTTTTCCCTCATCCTTCAGAATCTCCGTATCCCTTACGAGCGAATGTGTTATTGGAATCATCGAAATGATTGAAAAGTAGTTTGTGTCTCCTCGCATCTTTGCGTCTGTGATGACGCGGAGTCTCGCCTCGTCGCGATGAAGATAGGGAGGGAGTTAGGGCTGATTGAGATTTGAGGGAAATTTTCTCGAAAGGGAATCGAATCCAATGTTCTGACATCCGAGGAGGCGTCGTTTTGTCGCCTTTAATACTTAGAGTATTAATAAGTACTGGCTTTATTCCCCATCCCTTTTTGACTTAGGTATATTCCCACCGTTTCAAGCCTCGCGAAAGTCTCCCTCCGGCAAGCTTGCCGCTCGCTTTCAAACAAGATCGTTATTTTTGTAATCTCTCTTTCACTCCCGACACGAGCAAAGAAATGGAAATGGCATACTTAGCGTAATATGCTTACGCGGTGGGTATAGGTGTACCCCGTATCGCTTATAGATACCAGAAATATTCTACACATTATATTATAATAATATACCTACTCGCGGGCACGCCGAGTCAGCGGATCTCTCCTTTCCTTATTTTCGACTAAAATTTGGTAAAAGAGATCCGCACAGTTTCTATTCACCCCAAAATTCATTTATGCGCAATCATATTCGACGGGGGATAATTGATGCTTATCTCTTTTTTTGTTTTCGTTTTCGTTTTTTCTATCGCGAAATCCTTCGACGAGTTTGAAAAGCCTAACGAGACGAATTCGATCCCGTTATGATTGGCGGGTCTAATTAGTCTTCTAAATATCCATACACTATCCGCAAAATAGAAAGAGAGAGAGAAAGAGAGAAAGAGAGAGAGAAAGAGAGAGAGAGAGAGAGAGGGAGGGAGGGAGGGATGGATGGATGGATCTACCTGCACGTAGACATGTATGAATTTATATGAATGTACGTTATATACATATATACCTATACGCAAGGAGAGAGAGAGAAAGAGAGAGGGGCAAGGAGGAGGAGAGCGAGTCACAGAACTGCGATATTTTCTAAAGCAACTTTATAATTGGCCTTCCGTCCCGCGGGCCACGAGCAGCCGGCAAGTCAGACCTCGGTAATTAACTTCGTTCATTAGCTGAAATTGTTTAACGCACCCCCGCCATCCCCCAACCTCCTCACTCCTCACTCCTCACTCCTCGCTACCCTCCTGACCTCCCCGCGAACCACTCGTCTATTTATGATATCAGCCTGCCAGCGGGGTGTACGCTGTACAGAGAAAGAGCGAGAGAGAGAGGGAGAGAGAGAGGGAGGCACTCCGAAACCACGAAAAACAGGGTTGAAAAAAAATTGACATAAATTTGGAAAAAAAAAAAATGCAAAAAAAAGATAGGAACGGATTATATTCTTCGTCGCGAGGTATAGACGCTGAACATCCCTTAGATTCGGACCCGTATATACAGTCCTCCCTGAAAATTCAGTTTCAATAATACACCCGATCCTCGGGGGTGAAGATGATACCATTATCTCAATCGCGAATTGGGGATTTATTGATTCATTTATTCACCAGATATATAGGATTAGGAAAAATAATCTAGATCTTGCTCGTTTTGGGGAATAAGGTGGAAAAGTAGACTGCCACTGCGCGTATAATATAATATAATATAATATAATATAATATAATGTCTGTATGTATATTATGTATATATTGTATATGTATGTATATATGTATATAGAGAGATATTATACAGCGATCCTACGTTTGAGCTCTTTTCGCTAAGCCTCCTCCTTTCGACGCAGGATATGGGCGGTAGTAGGGAGTTGTAGGGTGGGTTACGGGGGTGGTAGGATAGAGGCGGCCTTTAATTAACAGAAAGTGGTTCATTAGAGCTTATTCATTAGAGAGAGCGAGCGTAATTAGCAAACTCTACCCTTCCTCCAGACCTCCTTGCGCGTTTCACCCTCTACACACCCTCTTCCACCACCCGTACCTCACCTCGCTTTGCCTCGCCTCGACTCGACTCGACTCGACTCGCTCGGAGCTTTTACCCCTAAGCCCCTTTTACTCCTTTTCACCCCCATACCCTCGTCTTTAACCTCCCCGACCCGACCACGACCCGCGTACAGGTTCGGGCCCTTTCCTCCTATCACCCTTGCCTCTCGACTCTTTGATTATTGCCATAAGTATATGTAAGAAGGAGAAGAAGAAGAAGAAGAAGGAAAATATTAGGGAAAAAAGAAGTGCCATGCGCCCATTCGGAAACAAAATATCCACTTCGTATATACATGTAACTACAATATATAGAAACGCCTTGCAAGAGCTAAGAACTAAGAACTCGGACCATTATATAAACCCTGTACACGCAGAAAGGGGTTAGAGATTTAATTGAACGATAGGATATACGCTTATAGCTATCGCGTTTACGTCTCAGGCCAAGAACTCCGCGTATCTAAGATTATCAGAAGTTAGGTAAGATTCCTTAATTTCGGTCACGGTGTCGCGTGGGTGAGAGTGATCGTCGATTCGTTGGTGTATATATGTACCCACTACATCGACGAGAGAGAGAAAGAGAGAGAGAGAGACCTGTGAGTTTGCGATAGCGCGACGGGGTGAGGTAAAGTAAGGTAAAGATTCGAGATATCCTTAGCTCCCTGCCTAATCCAAATCTGAATAGTTATGTATTTTCGTTTCGGCAATTTTTCCCGACGACCTTTTTTCTTTGCAATAATAATCGCCCCGGTCAGTCGTATACGTTCTCCTGAGATCGTACGTTTTTTCTTTTTTCGAAAGGCAGAAAAGGATTCGATCCGTTTTTCATCCGGGTGATCCAATCAAAATTCTTAAACGACTCAGGTAGGTAGGTAGTTGAGGTAGCTGAATAGATCTCTGTGTATAAAATCCTGAGACGAAATATATACCCACCCTACGAAAGTGCAGCGAGAACGAATAACGAACAGACTTAATTAAAGGTTTGGGCAAACTCTGCCAAAAGCGGCAACAAATCTCCTTCTCCTACCTTCTCGCTTGATCTCCGGCAAACCTGATTCTATACCCGTGAACCAAATAAGATTGACGTGTCCTCGAGTGTTTTGTTTTTAATTAATTGAACCGCGGCTGCTATACCGCTATTGCTATTGCTATTGCCACTGCCGATGCTTCGGATTCGGACCCGGATTCGTATTCGTATTCGTATTCTGTTGCGCCTGTGCGCCAACTATCTCGGCTTCCAAATTGGGCGAACGAGAACGGACAGCATTCTATTCTAAATGCGAGTTACCCCGGTACAAAAACCCTTTGTCTTTTCCCCCTTCTATCTCTATATCGTGTGTATGTATGTATGTATATAACGGCACAGTTAATTCTGTATAATCAAACAGTCCCGAATAACTTCTATGGATTGAAAAGAAAATGAAAGTAAAAAAAAAAAAGAACAAAATTTGTCGTCTTCTTCTTAGGTACGAACGAATCATCGGCGTGTATACGACGATAATTCATTATCGAAGATTAAGTAAATTGTAAAATATAAGGGATGAAAATCTTTTATTAAGATTGTTTCACAAACTATAGAAATAACCGGCCCACAGGGTGCACCCGGACGTTATGTAATAAATCAGACTCATTAGCGGAGGAAAGTTCGTTTTTGCCAGCGGGCCGCTCATTAGATCGCCACCACTGCGCAGTAATTAGAAGTTTTAGTCCTTTGCTCTCTCTCTCCCTCCTCTTCTCTTCTCTTCTCTTCCCTTCTCTTTCTCTTCTTTGAACATTTCCCCTGGCAACAACGAAGCGAACAAATTATTGGCGACAAACTTGTTCACGTTTATAGATATATGAATCGCGAATATAGAGTATACATATGTATATATATATATATATAAATATTTTGTCTGATGAAAAGAAAAAGAAAGAAAGAAAAAGAATGTTTTCTATCGTTTCTAACGGGATATATACGCACACATGTATGACGTGTGTGATATATCCTCGTTGACAAGGGAAGCGGAGAGAGTGCGTTATAATACGTCTTCATTCGTGCGTAAAAACGACGGGTAATTAGCGAGTTGTGGTTTTTGAGCTAAAAGAAGAAAATAAAAACGGAAGAAAGAGAGAGAAAAAAATGAGAAAAAAAAAAAAATAGAACGAGAGAAACTAACTGAACCAAAAAATATAAAAAAGAAAAAAAAAAGACAGTGGATGATATAAAACAGCGGAATATCACGTCGCGTCCCGTTCCAGACATACGGACACGCGTATGCGTGTCCAATTAATGTGTCATAAGTTTGCATTACATTGTTTTATACAGACAAATTTATTACCCCAGTCCCGACGCGACTGACAGTTTTCACTCGTATTATACGGTATACTACCCTGCAGTACTGCACCTCATTTTTGGCTAATCACTGCACACTGCAGAAGTCCGCGGCGAAGTTTGATTCGAAAATTCTTCAATCATTGTTAGAGATACGCGGAAAAAATGTCTCGATTTTTTTTTTTTTTTCAACAACTTTTGTGGAAAATATCAGATCTCCAGATTTCTGGTTTACACAGTTACCTTAAATCTTTACCCTCCGGGGGGATGGAAATACCCTTGTACGTATATATTGTCAATCCGGAAACTGAGGTGGAAGAGGAAGTGGAAGTGGAAGTGGAAGTGGCGTCTGCATCAGTGTCGATGAATCGATATACCATCGGTGCGATTATTATCGGTAGGAGGCAACTCTCGTTAAACAAATAATTCAAGAGGCGCATCCACTCGTCGGGTGTGCGGGGGCGAGGAAGAGGCGAAAGGGGGTTTGAGGGTGGTTGGAAATTTAATAGGCAGGCCACTAATTGGAGTTGTTCCCTTTGAGAGAACGGCTAAGGGTGCGTTGCGCGTTGTGCGTTACCGCTATGATGTACATATACACATATATATATATATATAGATATATATTATATACACGCAAATATATACATATATATTTACACAGAGTATAATACATGCACGTATAGATATAGATATAATATATACACAACCCACGCGTTCGTACTTTGCGCAATCATCGAATGCTCAATTATCATGCACGCTTAGATACCTGCGTAGGTATATATATTTCTATATATATCAAACTCTGATTCTTTTCGTACATACATTTTTTTTTTTTCTTTAAAATTAGAATCAATTTCCGCGATCCTTATTCTACGGTACATACGTATCAGTAGTCTAGGTCAGAAAAAAATATATATGGGAAAACGGAAAGAGTTGAGATATCGAGCTGCATGAGCTTTTAGTAGAATTTTTTTTTTTTTTTTTGTACCTAAAAGAAACTTTTGAGCCGATAAAACTTGAAGAAAATTAAAAAAAATGTTTTTTTTTTCGGACCATATTCCTAATACGTATATAGTAATTCTTATTTCCCATTATACTAGGTTATGTGGATACTTGGAGTAGTTGATACACACATAGAGCCACGAGCTGAAAACTGTCAATTTTATAGATTCGAACTTCCGAATTTTTCGGGCCGATAAACTTTACGACGTTTCCTCGCGGATTTTCGATCGTCTCTTGGTTACAGAGTCGCGAATATTACTTCGCACATACATATATATATAGAGGATATATATATATCAAGGCTGTGAGAAATTTTAATTTATTTAAAATTCCTCGGTCAAATGAGGCTAATAATTCGTCCCCTTTTTTTTTCGCCTATTTCCATACGCGAGAGCCAATCATGCTAATGACGTAGGCGCGACTGGATTTAACAAACGAAGAAGAATAAGGGAAAGAATGAGAGTATAAAAGATAAAACTGTTCCGACTTGTTCTATAAAGTTTTATTCATTTTTTTCCATAACCTCGTTGTTAATTGGTTCGAACTAATTACTGAATAATGAAACCAACAACGCGTCGTCTATATCCGTATGCATATAGGTACAGGTATTATAAACGTGAATTAATTAATCTATATATGAATTGCGTTTCGTGAGCTTTATACAATTTCCTGGCTATTCACTATCGACACGTATACGATGGTTGTTAATCAACAGCGAGCGAGGTGATCAATTAACTAATATATCGCAAGTCGCGACAATGAGGGGCATAAGGGGGGCCACGGGACCCTCCGGAGACGGGGTGCAGGCCTTACGAACACCGGGAGGTCTTTTCTCTTTAGGATTAAATGTATAAGAGTCGAGGGGGGGAAGAGAAACGAAAAAAAGGAAAGAAATAAGGAGAAAAATTGCAAAACTGGGGAATAGGTGGGATAAAATTGTATATATGTATAAGAGATCTAGAACTTGGATGCTGCACGCGACGCGCGTAACGTGTATACTATGTATATGTATCTACGTACGTGGTACGAGGCTCTACCCACGTCGCGAGATAAAATATAAAGCTTGAAATATTCCCAGGACAGACAGCTTTCACACATCTCACATAATGACTGCTTTTTCTCATTTATACTTTACGCGAGGTAACACTAACAGTAACACATTAGACAATATTACTTTTGGGACGGTAGTCGGTATCACTGTTGCAGTATATCGCACAGGGTATACCTACACGCGTCAGTTTCCTTCCTCACGTTATACATACATATACGTCTCGAAGAAGGAGTATTTACGAAAAAATATATTCAATTTCAAATTTCTCAACAAATATAATCAATCTATAGAAATAATTACACATCATTCCGTTCATACTTATACGTCATCGAGAGAGATGAAATAAGGAACGAAAAAATTTCATCGATCTATATACACAGGCTGTTATTAGTTATACTATAATATATATATTGAAGATAATTGATTATTATTTATGTTTGGTAAACTCTCGCGCGGTGCCGCCTGCTGTTTGCGCAAAGTATGATTTCTAATTCATTACTATATATATATACATACGTATATCATGTATGTATAGACGATCTCGAATGCAGGAAAGGTTGTTCTTGTATCGTAATAATTTCCCTGGACGACTCTCTCTCTACAGTTCGTCGTCGGTAGGTAGGTAGGTAGCATAGGCAGATGTATAAGGGTGAAAATAGAGTATAACGAATACGGGGAGGGGTGGTGTTAGTCATTAGTTGATTGGCTCAGGAGTTTGTAACCCGTTCGAATCGTACAGTGTGGGATATATATATGAAAGAGGAAAGATTTTTCAAATTTCATAGCTCATTCCCTGTGATTTATTACACTTCTATATATACGTATACGTACATAAATACATCTATTTTTACAATAAATTATCACGGCTCGAATTTTACGATCAAAAATGACAATTCGTTTACTTCGATTCCTTGTCCTTGTTCTCATATACACTTATATATGTATATACATACATATAGTTGGCATGAAATGCCCCTTACATCAGAGGTGGGATTCTGAGAGGATGATAAAACGATTTCTTTCAATCTCTCCGGGGCCAATCACTCCGCGTGTATACCTAGATACATGCCTACACGCACACACATATACATATACACGTGTAACATGTGATCGTAGTCTCTATTTTTCCCTTTCTCGTGGTCGGGGAGAACCGCGGACGAAAAGAAGAGAAGAGAAGAGAAGAGAAGAGAAGAGAAGAGATGAGATGAGAAGGATCTCGCTCGAGTCGATTCGCGACCGCGGTGGTAATCCACTCACCCGACCGCCGATACATGCCGCGTGTACGTACGTCGCCGTACAAATACATAGATCGATATGGCTACATACGACGACCCTTTCATTCCTGTGTTAAAACCACTACGGCAAATTGTCCAGTCCCGAGTTGAGCCTGGCCCTCTGTACCGGGCTGGTATATCGCTTCATATACACTTTGATTAAAATATTGCCAGTTAGTATGATGGATTTTGCTCATCCGCGTCTCTTGATTCGCCCGTAAGAAATTTTCACTTTTTTTTTACACGCGATGATTAGATTATTTATTTCTCATATTTGTGTATATAGTTATACATATATATACCTACGCGGTAGGTGGATATCTTTTCGCGAGTATATAGGTATCGTGTTCGAATAGTTCCGAATCTGCGTGGATATAGCGAGTATATATATAAGGACTTAGCGAAATCGGTACATCAAATTCAAAGTTCGCTTTCGAAGCCAATTCTATGAAATACCCTGCAATAACTCACCATAAATGGCCAAGGCATTACACCTATTGCGATACTTTATTCAGTTCATAAAACGTTCCAGCTATAACGTATTGCGGTAGTACGTGCCTCAATTTCATCTGAGATACGTATTTTTTAAAACTTCACATCCGAATATTGCCACCATCCCTATAACCCCACGTCTCGAACGATTCCTCAATTTTACTTATCGCACGCGCGTAAACGCGGAAACAATATTTGACTAAAATTTCATACAAATTTCCTCTGATTAGATTTTTATTACACATTTTTTTTTTTTGTCTTTTTCGCTAAGCTTCAAACAATCGGGTATAGTAAATATAATATTGTTAATCAAATATTTCACATACGTGGGGAAAGCTGAGAGGTAGGTATGTACGTTGCAACAGTTTATACATATATATATAATGAATTAACAAAAAAAGAAAGAAAGAAAAAGATCAAAATGAACTCGTAACACGGAATATTATCTTTTAATTCGTTCTAATTTAACGTCGAGAATATAATCCACGAACCCCTTTTTCTAATTACAAAAAAAAAAAAAAAAAAAAAGAAAAAAGAAAAAATTAATTTCATTTCAAACGTACGCTCCGTTTCGCCCCATCAGCTCTTGGATAAGGTTTGAAACACGGGGTGGTGTGGGTTCAGGTTGTCGGTGGGAGTTTGGGGTGTTGGGTGGTCGGGGGCAGGGTATATATAAAGGCCTAAAAAAACATTTGCCATTTTTTCCCAAAGGTCACACATTCGGAATTAATTAGATTTCCTCTTTTTCCAACGACCGAACAAGCTGCAAGCTTTTCCACCCCTCATCGAGCCCCTTTGAATTTCCCTTTCATCCCTTATTTTTAATTATTTCACGCAAACCACACGTTAAACTTCGCCCCTCTCACCACCCCGCCACCCGAATACGGTGAACGGGGCAAGGGACAGGCCTGGGTTGTAAAAAAAAAAACAAAAAAAAGAAGAGGAAAAAAATATATAAAATAAATAAAAAGATGAAAAAAAAAAAAAAAAAAAAGAAACACCAAACCCCTTCGTTCAGACGATCACGCAGCTCGTGACCCAAAGGCGTTCGAAAATCAAAAACATTCGGTCACAACTCGCCCAATGTGTATATACCTACCTATACTTTGAAATGATTTGAAATTGAAGAATTTTTTTTCTTCTCCTCCCTCTCTTTGTATACTTTGAAAATAAAATTTCAATCAATTACATAGGATATATTATTACAACGAGTGGCAGTTCGAGCGTTATATAAGATATACCTTATAGAGTATAATATTATCTCGTTGCAAGATAATGTTTATTATTTCTTTTGACCAATATCACTCCGGGTGATGTGGAGTACGGTGAGGATATATAAATGTATATAAACCAGCTATATACGTGTATTCATACTCTAATTAGAAATGAGTTATATTTTTACACAGAGATTTGTAATAATATTATCCCCGCAGTTAGGTATACGGCCGAGAGTTGAATAAAATAATAAATAAATATGTAAATTCAAATGAATAAAAATTGAAGAGAAAAAACAAAAAATAATAATAATAATAATAATAATAATAATAAAGAACAAAATTAATGAAAAAAAAAAAAATGAAAATGAAAAATCGTGCGCCGATTTACAGCTCGGCCAATTTATTATCAGGACTTCCGACCGCCCCGCTGTGCACGCGGCACACCGTACAATTGTTTAAAAATCACATCCATGTACCCGCAGCATACTCGATCGTTGACCAACGCGATTGTTCATTCAATTTGCATTTTTTCCATACACACACGTAAATGGTGAAATTTCATCCCCGATATACGATTAATTTTTTTTTTTTTCTTCTTTTTATCGCCGTTGTATACGCTCTTGTTATATATATCCACGAATTTTTCATTTTATTTTTTGTTATTCCCCACGTTTTTTCGTTTCCTTTTTTTGTCCATAAAAAAAAAAAAAAAAAAAAAAAAAAAATTATCAGAACTATCGAAAATTTTCATGTGATGTCTCTCTTGTTACGTTTTATTGTTATTTTTATACACGTTATTAATAACACGCGCGTACGTTGCAAATATAATTCGATCTATACGTATATATGCGTCTATCTATATATTAGAAAATTATTCAAATTATACCTATACACGATTCGTATTAGTGGCGGACATCGGTACCTGCAGGTATATATAGAGGATGTAAAATAAAAATATATAACTAAAGAGTTGAAAACAACAAAGAGTGAAGTTTTTTTTTTTTTTTTTTTTCGTTTTTTTTTTTCTGCTCTTCGCGTAAATAGATTTACGACACGGCGACTGCGGTCGGAGTTCGCATCCTGCAGCACAGCCCGAAATACGTCTCTCATTTTTGAACTGGGTATATGTATATGCACGGGACGTTCTTTCAACTCCTCCGCCTCCTTTCACTATTGTTTCCAACATTTTATTTTTAAATCCTGTTTGGGTGCACGGTCCATGCGTCATTGGCAAATAAATTTTTACACCGACCCGTAAAATATCTGTCTCCAAACATCATTCAGGCGAAACCCGTCCCGCTTATATTCTCTGAACACCGCCGCAAAGTCTAGCAGACCGGAAATCGCTCCGACTCGATGTCTTAGCTCGCTGATAAAATGAGGGTAAGATTTTTCAGCTAGGAGAGCGAGGGGTAGGATAGGGATAGAGAAAATAGAAAGAGAGACAGATATATCATAGAGGTAACTCAATTTATACTTTTGCTACTGTCATAATTAGTCTAAGTATTTGACATTTTGGTAAAACTATAACAAAGCTATAAAGACAAGGTAAAAAGGTCCTTAAAAAAATAATAACAATCTTATACTAAAAAAAAAATCTAACATTATTCTGTATTACCTATGGGAATATAATATAGCCAATCTGCACGAGGGTTGAAGTTTCGAATTCGAAACCCTAGTCCCAGCCTCGCCCTGTATTACCACAAAAAATTTAAAACAGTATCACAATTGGTTTTTGTGGATAAAATTCTCGGTGAGAATAAGAAAAAATATGGAAGAATTACACGCGCAGTGATATAAGGCAGCGTAGCGAATCGTGGTTAGATTAAATTTCACCTTACTATTAGCTACGCAGGATCTACGCTTGTTTGTTTCAAGTGCGGTTGAAATTTGCGACTGTATATAGTGTAAATGTAGAAAAAAAAAATTAAGAATCGTATATAAAGGAGGGATAAGATGAACGCTGTAAGAAGAGAAAAAAAAAATTCTTTACCGCAAAGTGAACGCTTTACATTTTTTTTTTTCTTTTTTTTCCTCACTTCGAAACACCGGATGTGTGTCACGTCTCATTTCCACCCATTCGATATGACCGCTGCTGTGATTTTGACGAGTGATCGAGCGCGTAAAACGTACAAACTAAAATCTAAAAAGGAAGAATTTAAAAAAAAAAAAAAGGTCTGGCCTGTTGAAACTTTCGGCTTAATTACACGAGGAGGCAACAGCTATAGTAACTATGAATTTTTAATTGAATGCTCTGCTGCAGCTCCTATTATCTGCTCGAAAGAAAATATAACTTAGGCAGGTTTAACTGCAGTCAAAATCTCCGTAGATTTTTCGGATGAAAGTAAATCGCGTAGGCTGCGGCTGCATTAGCAGCTCTAAATTTCGAGGTGACACTCGGTACAGGCTTCTCAATTTTATCTTCGCAGTGATTAGACGGTGATTTTTTATCCTCGTGGGAACTGAATAGCGAATTTTTGATGTGTTCTAGCTTCTGGAAGAACGACGAGAACAGGTGGTACTTCTTCTCCTCTTTTTTTGGGGCTGGCGATGCAGGCGGCTGGAGAATAATCTCTTGATGAAAAGGCAGATGCAGAGATATGTGGGTCTGGTGACGCGGCTCTACGATATGATGATTCTGATGATGGGGATTGTGCGATTCTATCTCGTGTCTGATCGCTGGAAAAAAATTCAAAAAATATAAAAAAACGAGACGACGGAAAGAGTCGAAAAATACTAACCGGCGATGTCGATTTGATCCTGAAGCGTCAGACCGTCCGAATCGTGTGGCCAAGGGTCAGAAATGATTTCGCCATGATGCGGTTCCGGGATTATTATTTCCGGATGAGGAACGTGTTTGTATTCTTGTTCGGTCCATCCCGAGGATTTCAGCTCCTCTCTAAAAGTTTCTACATGTAGATATGCGATTCGGTGAAATTTCTAGATACTTTACGCATCATCCAGCGAAGTGGAACCGAGGAGTCGCAATCACCTGTGCAAATGGTCCAATTCCTGTGCGGTAGGTCCGAGCTTAACATGTTCGTCAAAGACTAGACTGACCGGCGCAGGATAGTAATGAAGATGATAGTGGTGAACGTCGTCGCGAGATTTCTTCGCCGCGGCTTCCTTTTTCTCCTTTAGTGAATGCAGGAAGTCCATGAGCGCTTTTTTCGGACTGTGAAAGAGAGATCGTGTGATCTAGATGCGGGCGAGTCGAGGGTTTCATTCGACGAGCTAGTGTAACCCCGTTGATTCAATGTTTCGGGTGAAAATCGGCATCAGCTTATCCATTAATACTCCATTAGCTTAATCGACGTGCAAACAGCGCGTCGAGTGGACGAGTGGATTGTCAGCCGTTTGACAAATAATAATTTCCGCCAATTCCCGCTCTCCGAAGCTCGCGGGAATCGCCGATTCAATATCGCGAGGAACTTGAACGGATTAATGATAAACGAATGTAGAAACAACGTTCGGCTCGGAGATCTCTGTGCGTTATTTACACTCGCTGCAGTTCGGAACTCGACGATACAACCTCTGTACATGCTCTAACTTTTGAACCCGGTTAAACACACGCGAACCGATCAAAGCCCACACGGCGGTTAGCTAGGATTAGCGCGTTGGGATTTGGTTAATTTATTGGCAAACCTCGATTCACCAATTGCAGGAGCAAACAGTATACAGGTACCTGGCCGGTTTGCGGTAGGGATTTAGCCCGGAAACTTTTTTTCGCGAATTAATTGAAGAATGCAGAGAGAACGGGATCAAACTACTAGGAATTAAGATTGTAGAAGAGTTTTACTTACTAATCGAAAAATATTGCCTCCGAAGCTGTTGTCGCTATTAGCAGCAGGAAGAAGGTCTGGAAAAATAGAAGAAAAAAAAAATAAGGAGTAAGAGGAAGGAGAGACGTGAAGAAAGAGAATAAAAACGGGATGCACTATAGTGTAAATAATGTTAATTACTTTGAAAACGAATCTGCTATCCATAATTCGTCGAGGTTTGGTCGCTGCAGACTGACCGGTGGTATACTGACCGCGTGAAATGCATAACAAACTGAGAATAGCTGCTGTAGTTAGATCCTCTTATATCCTCTAACCGCGCTCACTCTCTCTCTCCTAGATCGAATTTTTCAAGTCCAGTCTTCCCGTCGTCTAGGTCTGGGTCAAAATAGACGAGTAGATAGACAGGGACGGCGCAAGGGACATCAGCGTCGCAGAAAGCGTGTCTTACTTTATTCTGAACGAGTTAATGACCTCGGTGAGTTAATACTTGACATCCGCTGTCGATGTGAATATCTCTTAAAATGGAAAATATTCACAACTCTTCGAGGATCTTGCGGGTCTTTGATTTTCACGACTTAATTCTCGCCGCTTATCGATCTCTTAACCGGCTTCAGTTTCGAAAGTGAATCCTACCGTTCCCACCCTTGATCTATATATGCCGATTTTTTCAGAGCTGAAACTTTTCGTTGCAATTATCCGCAGGATTTACTCTAAGCGCAAGTAAGAACGTTTTTTCTTATTTTCTTCCTTTTTCGTCTCTATGCACGATTTCTCCTATACGAGCGATAACACGCATGTCTATCTTGTAACGGACAGATTAATCAGCGGACTGATAAATCAGGAGATATGCAGCCTATAGCATGTTACTTTCATTTGTGAAAATTTTTCCCCGTCATTCTCTTCTCTTTTTTTTTTTCTTTTACCCCTTTCGTTTCTTTTTTCGCTAAAATAATAGATACACGGGTTTCACTTGATCGATGAAATCAATAAGATATCCCGATCGATACAAGATACAGCCTATATATGATTGCTCTCAGAAGGGAAAGAGTTTACGCATGAAATATGTGTATAAGATTGAAAAATGGAAAGAACAAACCGATAAATATATACGATAGAGATCGTCGAAAGGTATATATTGCCGAGTATCTGATGGATTACTGTGCCAGTAGAACGAGTCTTGTTAATGCTGCGAGACTCTACTTATCGCTTGAATCATTACATTTATACATTAAACGGTGAATAAAATTTCCTGCAAATGATTCATCGCGATAAATTAAACGAACGATTAAAGGAGAGAGGATGAAAAATGAAGGGATAGAGAAGTAAGTTTAACTATTTGACAAATATCCAGTTCACTGCTTGATGACAAACGTGACCTAGAATTATTCGCTATATTTATTCCACTTTCACGCGGACTATCTAACTAGTATTCCTCGCAAGTATAAGTACATACTCATAGTTTCATACAATTAAACTCATTCCTGACCCGCGATAGGTGCGGTTAATTAAATGCCGTTTAAAAATCGTATGATTGATGTCACATTTGCACCTCGTAAAACGAATTCCCTTATGTATTAGCCAAAGGAATGAATAAGTGAAATCATAGGCTTTCACAAATTTCTTTTGCTCGATATATACCCGATTGTAAAATTATTACATGGCGGAAATACATATTTTTCTAAATTAGCGGATATCCTTCTCTTTTCACCGGACAGAATGATTATACTCAAAGTATATAATATAAATAAGTTTCCAACTCGTTTGGGGCAGATAATAATATCGAAATTATCATCGGGGACGATCCTTTCTTCGTGAAGTATGAGTAAATCGCGTGGGGAAATTTATCTCTGAATATAAAGTTGTCGGTTTTATTCGATCATCCGCACGTCACGCGTGAGTTGATAGTAGAAATGCATTTGTCGCGAGACTTATGCGGGGTCAAGATGCCAATGCGAGGTTTTAAATAGCCGCAAATTGACCGACGAAGAAAGCATAAACCGCGGATAATAATTACGACGTTTAACAAACGTCGAACTTTCTACTAATTAACAATCGATCATCGCGTCTGAATAACCTAGAGGCGGGGTAAAATTCGAGCGAGTGTTAAATGCATGGAATAAGAATGATTCAGCGAGGAAAATAGTAGGTATATACATATATATGTATATGTATATGAATCGGAAAATGAAAAACGGACTCAGGACTCGAACGAGCCGGGCTAATCAAATGAGAACGGTTCTTGTTTTAAGTAGAGCTCCAGAGTGTTTATTTTAAAATCCTCGAGGCTAATTGACCGCAAGGTTCTCTGGACTGGTTGGCTACGACTGGGTCAAAAGGGGCTAAAACGAAAATAAATATGAACTCTCTTCTCTCTTTATCTCACACTTTCAACGCTTTTCCGCAACTTCTCTCTCCGAGCACTTAATAGGAGGCAAAGGGGGCATACGTGGTAGGTACAGTACCTGGACTGATGCTTATTTAATAATACGACTTGTACAGCTATACCTACAGACGTCACGTGAACACATACAACGTATCCCTGCAAGGGACGAAAATTGATAGGAAAAAAAAAATTCTTCGAAAAAAAGATTTTTATTTATTTTTTTTTTTTCACAATTTTCAACTGAGGTATATATATACTTTGCCACGGTCTATACCCTGTACGTATGTACGTTGTAAATTTGTAATCCAGTTACTGTATATACCTACTTCGTATTTTTTTTTTTTGTTTCTTTTTTTTTTTCAAAGACTCAACACGTTTGCAAGCAGGTTTAGTGTAAAAAAAAAAAAAAAGTGGGAAAAAGAGAGAAAAAGAGAGAAAGAGAGAGAGGAGAGCGTGACGCTCACGCAAACCTATAAATTAGATTTCACCGTTTATTCGCGTTGGTAAAACCTGGACAAGTGGAAGAGGGTTCAATGTATGTGAGCGAAGGGATGGTTTTGAGCCACGTCCAAAGTCACGAACCTTCGGGAAGCAAAGTTTGAGCCGATAAAAAAAAAAGAAAAAAAAAGATGAAGAGAAGTACGTAAGTAATGGCGATAATTATACATTGATAACTCAATAAAACTCGACGACGATATAATTCGCGGCTCGTTAATGGCGAGAGATGGAGAAAAAAAAAAAAATCGATTCAAATATAAGTATATAAGAAGTATTAAGGTACAGGGAAAGAAACGTGGTATGTATATACGTTTCACTTGTCGGTGTTCAAAAGGAGAGCTGACAAAACAAAGTAGGTATAAATGTATTAAGTTTCAAGTCCTCGGGGTTGTAGCATGGAAAGAATACCGAATGAGAATGATGATGTAGATTTTTTGGGTGAAGGTGGAAAAAAAGAAAAAAAGAATAAAAAACGAATTTATGGTAATTGGTTTTTGATCATCGCAGTCTCCCCCAACCCCGCGAGATATTCCTCAATGAATACTAATTGATAGACTCGCGTATCTGCGACGATTACATATTGTATAATTACGTATACGTTTATGTAGACGTATACATATATACATGTATATGATCCAAGGTATGTAAAATGAAGAAAAATTCTCGTCAGCTAATATCAATGAAATTTGAAGAAAAAGGAAGAAAAAAAAAAAAAAAGAGAGAGAGAGAAACAGAGAGAGTGAAAACAAGAGGAGAAAAAGACAGGATCAATTTTGCAAATTTTCCCGAGGACGAAGCGTGTGTATTTTTCAAACCCAAGACCTCATATGGCGTCGAGGTACTGTATATATTTAACCAGCCCCCTTCTATGAGCCAGAAGAAGAAGAAAAAAAAATAATCTAATATGGTATAGTACTGCAGGTTTGGCATAGCGTTCCCTACAACGTTGTATTAAAGTAATACAATAAACTACAGTTTGCGGTGCTTTTCTTTAGAGTGTATATATGTATTCGCAACCTGGCAGCTCGTGCCTTTCCACAAAAACGTATTTATATAAATAAATAGCCATATTCAACAGTGAGAAAAAAAAAAAAAAAAGAGAGAAGAAAAAAAAATATATATATCAGAGACTCGCGAATCTTTTACGTGTACATATGTTATAATAATCATTACCGTTTCAGAATCAACGTATATATTTACCTATAGGTCAATTTTATCGATATTTATATACGTATGAAATTTCCTCAGAATCAGAGAGAAACGAGGAAAAAAAAAAAAAAATACACGTTTCGTCGAACGTCTGCACACGCGGGGCAACTTTTTGTTTAAATACAAAAGCTGCTATAGGAGGATAAAATGAAAAAAGTATCTCTACTCTCGCTTTTAGACAATATATTCTTAAATGAATTCGTTTATTTTTACGAATTGAGATTCTTTCAATCGCCTTTACGATCGGTGATCGCGAGACAGGTTTTCACCCTGCGTTATACCCGCGAGTCTGTCCGGCAAATTTCTGCAGCAACGATCGCATGTATCTCTTTCTCTCTCTCTCTAGAATATTATATTAGCTAAAAACTCGTCGCCCGATTGAATCTGCAGTCCGTTGTAAGAATTATCGATCTGTGAACGAGACGAAAAAAATTGCCAATAGATTTATGATATGTGACGAAAATCAATTCTTCATTTGTCTTCTAATTGCAGTCTCGATCGAGGGGAATAAAAAACCGCATAAAGTCATATCAGCCGCTTAGAAACTCGCCAGATTATCTTCGAATTGTAATTAACCGAAGTATGGGCACGCTGAATCTAGCCAAATACAGAAGAGACGGGTTCTTCTTTGTGTATCTGTACTATCGTCGGCTTAGCGGATGAGAAAAAGTGAGATAAAGGATAAATAAAAACGTACATGTATACCGCGTATATATGTAAGTGTATACCTAGGTGGTCGAAGAGATTCCGGTTTACCAAATCGAGCGAATTGTGTGGATAAAAAGTGAGGCTAATCGTTACAGGGGAGGGGTAGCCCGTTTAAGGATAACTAGCCTCTCCTCTTGATCCTTCGATTTATTCCGTATATCCCCGACGCATTATTCAACAATTGAAATAATCGCCGGGTCATTCGTTTCATTGCTTTATCGACGGTGGAATAATTTAGAAATAGAAGGGAGGTAAAATTGAAATTAAAAAAAAATTGAGAGAGAAAAAAGATGAAATAAAAAATGAAAAAAAAAAAAAAAAGTAGAAAACGAGAGGAATAAAATAATTCGGATAAATATTATGATTAAATCAACTGAGTAAATAGCCCGGATTAATTAGTCTCGCGTTCCTCGCAAAGGACGAAGGATTCTCATAGCTCGAAGCACGTGGGAGGCAGGATTTTATAGCGAGCTGAGAGAGAAAGAGAGAGAAAGAGAGAGAGAGAGACTAGAAGCCTAGAAACTCAAATTGATAGGCGAAAAGCAACGAAACTAGAAATTAATCAGTTTCGCTTGATATATATATATGTATATCGTTAATTAACAAAGTTGCAAAGTTAGTGTGAAGTTTAAGGAGCGCGATTTGTTGCCAGATATTTTTATCGAAAGCTCGTGAAAAGGGGTTGATGAATGAAAAAATGAAAGGAAGAAGAAAAATGCAAAATTTAAGAACGAATTTCTCCGAACAACATTTTTTATTCGCGTATACATACATTTCACACGCCACATGTATTTCGCGACTCTAACGCGTGCGAGAGAGAGGGAGAGAGGGAGAGAGGGTGAGAGGGCGGGGGCGAGAAAGGGAGACTGAGGGGGAGCGGAAGATATGGGGATATGAAATTAGTTCAATAACTGTACGCCCACGCCCTACCTAACGACATGCAAGACACTGAAACAGATTTTGCCCTCGTTGTGTCCTATCGTTAACCCCCCACCACAACCAACCCTTATCGTTAGCGAGGCGCGTAGGTGGGCGTAAAATCTAACGGAGTTAACTACACCCCTATACTGCACCCGTTTCCTCCCTTGAATAGCGATACAGCGAGGTACGGAGGAACGGGGATAGAAGAAAAAAGTTGTCTTATAGCTTTTTGATTTTTCTAAAAATGAAGCGAAAAAATGAAAAATAAAAAATTCTAATCCATTTTATATACGCTCAACTCGAGAGCCGACGTTCCTGTAAGGGTTGGTTTAGGTCAGGTTAGGTAAGCCAAGGGAAGATTGAGAATTATCAAACAGTCGTTATCAGGACACGGAGCGATTCACTTGTTTGGCATCCCTTAGGGGGCTAGCTAAGGGGTTGTTAGCTGACCGTGTAACAGGCCTCACCGGGACTACTCCCACACTACCATCCCCTCACCCTGTCCCGTTCCGTACCTACGTACCTTCCACCTATAGATATACGCGTCCATATGTATACCCCAGGTATACCCACTTCGCTGTTCGCGGACGATCCGCCCTCGCCCCTGGCCCCCGTCCCTTATTTCCACTTCCAACCGTTTCCAACATTTCCAACATTTAGTCAAGTCCAGGGGTGCAGTTCTCGTTCTGATTCTGATGCTAGTCGACGCGGGGATGAACAAATATTTTACTACTATTAGCGGTGCTTTCATTCGACCCCACCCGCCCCTCCGAACCTCGCCACCTGTATTCGCAGGGTGTACGGTGTGTCGAATCAAGTTTTACAAAGGCTGAATCATTGTAGACAAATAAATATCAAGTTGTCAGCTCGAGTATGGGGGATTTTTATTTCGCTTCATATACAGGTGTATAATATTCGCTGTATGGGATATACACGTACGTATATATGATGGGACGTGGGGGGATTTTTATATTCCAATAAATGCCGGTGGGTAGGGTAGACAATTTGTGCTTCGGTATATATAAGTAATTTACAATAAATATTTGACTCCGGTAAATCGGTACGAAATAGCCAAACAATATAACGAAAAGAACTTCCCCAGTTCACCCCCCCACAGTCGATTTGTCTTATTTGATCAATAAGCCATTCAAACACGTTCTGCAATACGACGAGTAAACACTAAACCACACAGTCACCTGGCATAGCTTGATTGGAATTGAAAACACACCCTTTATACCCTCTCAGAATCATGTATTCATTTCTTATTTCTTATATATACCTACTATGTTACCTACTTGCGCTTATCGATAATTGCGATAAAATTTACGCCTCGCGATATCGATCTCATATCGTCAGATTTTCTTCATTTTTATTCTTTATATACTCTGACTAATGTATTTCGTATTACCAAGTGGCGTGTTCCTAGTTCTTCTTAACTCACGGCTCGGATTCGTGTCTTTCACTCGTTTCGTAGTCCCCTTTGCGAGTACCGGGACCGATGAGAATAGGGGACTAATTTTAATCGAGCGTGACGCGATGCAAAGCACTAGTGCCGTGGGTATAGGTAGAATAACGATCGCCCGGGTAATATATTAGGAATTATTCCATACATTTCCCTTGATTTTTTATTCTCTTATTTTCTTGTTTTTTCAGTTTTTTTTATTCTTCTATTTCTTCGTCATATAACCGTATTCGGAAGTTGCAGAATGGTTGCCAACGTATTTCGAATCCTAAGGGCGAGTTTGGTCAAGTGTACCAGTTAGGTAGGCGCACGGTCAATTGACCACTGACCAGCCACCGCCTTTTCATACGTGAACCAAATACGCGGTATTTGAAATATATAAACCGACCCTTCGGAACGAAACAGATCTTTGTCCAGACGGGGGAATTTATTATATATGAAAAGAGACGATATTATATTCCATTATAAAAAGTACAATGCGATCTTTACATTCGTATATCTTTCATACCTCAGATTATTCAGTCTTGAATTTACAGCAAATGGCAAAAGCGTCCAGAGGATTCGTTAGACATATATTTACACATGTAGGTACATATATACGTACGGGGAAAAAAGACTGGAGTCACGTGTAGAAGAAAATTTATTAAAGCAAACCATGGGTGGGTTTTCCGTGGAGTTTCGCCCGTATGATTTCGGATAGTATAAATGTAAATGGTCGTTGTTATGTGTGTGTAAGCAGCACATATGTGGGTATACTGGACGAGCCGTTTCTTAAATTGGCATCCAATTTAAATTGCACGCTAGCAGTCCTGGAAGGAGTCGTAAGCCCAGAGTCAGAAGGACCGTATCCAGGTTGTTAGGAGAAGGTATAAAAGCCGAGTAAAAATCTTGAACAAAAAGAAAAGCAAAAAAGGAAAGAAAAGAAAAAAGAAACGCATAGGTGATAGGATTTTTGAAGAAATGACACAATTTTGCAAAAGTAACGAGAAAATAGCTCAGCTGGATCTTATACAATTACCGATATATCTCTCCAAGCCGCTGATATCTCGACCTTTCTTTACCGCGTCTCTTTAATACTCAAGTCCTACACAGCTTGTGTATCATTTATGCGAACTGGCCATGCGAGCAAATTATAACAGTGGACATTGTTTGAAAAATACTCTCCCTCTTCGATTCCGGGATAACGGGTACGGGACTATGTTCCTGGACATCATTATCCGCTAAGGGATTCGCTAAGGGGAAGTGGATGGAGTTTCGCTTACATATATATATATATATACATAGGTATACGTATAGAGAGGCCCCGGGTCACAGGTCGTATATGATATGTATTATAATCATATCTACATCTCTCCTTCTCTCCAGACTTCGCGAATTCAAATTTACATATCATGTATAGCTCCGTATGTAAATGGATATTTTTATCTATTTCATTCTTCGATCATTAAACGTCATTTTTATGTCCGTAAGTATAGACGTCAGCCAAGTTAGCTCGCGTAATCCACGGGGTGTCCAAGGCGATCAGATCGAGCGTCGATAATCTCTCGTCGACACTAATTGGTCCGAATCGTTAATTACTGAAATTGTTAACGAGGTAGATAGGGGTGGGTACTACTCGGTAGAAAAGCCGTGATATTTTCGTGTATGTATCTGGGTGTAAGGAAACAGTGAGCATGAACTGAACTGAACTCGGGTTTGCCTAGTTTTTTGATTTCCCTCCATATGACATGTCGTTCTGTCTCGTTCTTCGATTTTTCGTATTTCGTATTCTTTTTTCGTTCTCCTCATTTTTATAGGATGAGAGGGATGAGTGCAGAAGCGATTTAATGAACATTATGCCTCTTAGCCTATATATACCGTGTCACGAAGCGAGAAAATAAGGAAAAGCTGGTATAAAAAAAAGGAAAGAAAGAGAGAAAAGAAAATAAAAAAGGAAGGATAAAAGACAAGGTGAGGGAAAAATAGAGGGCGTTGATAAAAGCGCCTTTGTGGGTCAGAATGCTTTTAATTTCTACGCTGTTAGCGGGGATTAGAGGTTCCTGAGTAGTCAGCCAGCGTTATAGTATACATATATACACACAGACGACGCGACGCGACGCCTATACACCAACGTTGCACATAACGTGAAAACGACACCAAAACCCGAGCCCAAAGCTAAAGTCGAAACCACCTCTCTATACCAAGCCTCGCTAATTCGAGTGTTCAGAAATGGAGAAGAAAAAAAGATGAAAAAAGAAAAGAAAATAAGTTAAGAAATTGACGAGTCATTAGCTACGGAAATAATTGACCAAAAAAAATGGTCACCAATTTATAAACGAAGTTTGAGGTAATCTGCCACGTGTGTGTTATATTTATATATTTATATATGTATATGCATGTGACACGATGAGTTATTTATTTGAAGATCGAAGAAAATCATCTAACCAATTCGTTTCCCATTATCGCTGGATAGAACCAGCCATTAACTCTTAATACAGAACCAACGTGGCTTTGCCATCGGGGAGGCAAGTCACGCGTTTCCAAGACCGATAACTACCCCTCTGTTGATGGGAATCTACTTTACCGAGCTCAGCAATGCGGGGGGGTTTGAGAGGTGATAACGGAATCACCAAATGACAAGAGAGGGATGAGATAAACTCTTTGACCTTTGATTCATCGCATTATAACATTGCGAGTGAGGACGGTGTATGGGTATTGTTTTATTGTCGAAGAAACGGGAAGGGCGAGGTGAAAAAAAAAGAAAAAAAAAAAAAGAAAAAGGAAAAATAGATCCCTTCGGTATACTCCTGTTATACATGCATCTCGAAAAGTGGAGAGTAAAGGCACTCGAAGAATTAGCATGTGAGTAACAAGGGACTTGGAAGTTAAAGAGGAACCTGGAGAGGTAGAGGGGCGTATAATCACCCTCAACCTACCTCCAGCCGTCCGGCAGCACGTTTTCCCAATTAGAATTTTTTATTTCGCCTTTCCACGCTCTAGTATATAGCTACAGAGTCCCGATAATGAAAGAGGACGTGGTAGAAAAAAAGAAGCAAACCTGCGTTAAAGATATCCGAAACTGTATATACGTATACGTATATTATACGTCGGCATATATACGTGCATATGTCTAGGGTTCCAAAAGGGTTTGAAAACAACAACAACAAAAAAATTCAAAAGAAGGAAAAAGAAAAAAAAAAAATGGAAAAGAAATAATAAATGAGGAGGCAAGGTCGTTAGTTATGAAGTAACAAGGACCGTTATAATAAGATATCGAGAGGGGTGAGGAACAGCACCGCGTAGTCCTGCAGGACGATAATAATTTCTGTATTATTGGTAGGTATTGGTATATATATATATATATATATGTATACACAGGTCCGGGGTGGGGAGGAGGATGCGAATTGGCGAGGGGTAAGCAAAGGGGAGAAATGATGGAAGGGAAGGGAATAGAAGGGAAGGGGATGCTTCGTTATCGGTAGCCCTGGAGGGACTGGGGAGAGTCCTCATTAGGACCTCTCCTGCGTGAGCCTGTCGGAAGGGTAGTCTCGAACCCCAAAGCCAAGCAACACCTCAGTCAGTCCGGCGCCCTGCCTCAATTTGCAAAACATTGTTTCGCATTATATTTACTCAAAAACACCCCCAAAGCGAATTCGTCTATGGGAAAGAGAAGGGAACATGCGACCGAAGAAGAGAAGAAAAAAAATTGGACAACGATTTTTGGTCCGGATTTCACATAAGCTTCTTTTTTTTCTTTCTTTCTTTCTTTCTTTCTTTCTTCCTTCTGTCCTTTGCTTTGCTTTGCTTTGGTTTAGTCTCGTTTTCTAGACTCGGCTAACGAGGTGGTGTGAGATAAAGATAAAGAGAAAATTGAATTCCATTACGGGACTATTGGGTACGTGACGTCACGAACCTCGGGCAGAATGTCCGATTGGCGTAATTTCCCATATAGCCAGAAATTCTATCAATTCTATTCTCTTCTTCTTATTCTATGTTTCGGAGAACCGTTAGGCAACTAATAATTGGTAGAAATCGATCGCTACGAGTCTCGGATGAAAGGGGTAGGTGTGTACCAATTAGCGCCACTGTCGGATAAAAGAATATATATATACATATATATATATAAAAAGAGCCGAAATAATATGTATAAATTGGGATTTCAAATACTGAGCTTTTTATTTTATTTTTCATTACAACATTTCATCCTCCTCCTCCACCTCCACCATCCCCTATGCCAACGTTCGTCATCTCCCCCCCATCCCCTGTGTTTTTCCATATCTGAACGAAACAGGCTCTGGGGTTGAAGGTAAAGGGTAGTGAGTGACGTTCATCCCTAGGTGTTTCGTTATTTGATTAAAATCCCAAAACCTGGTTTAATCTTAATTCGTTTAACTAATTCTCGCATACGTGGGGAGAAAGAAATAAAAAAAAAAAAAAAAACGAAAAAGAATAAATTAATCCGACAGTATAGAAGCAGCAGTCATGTGAACGTTCGAACCCTCCCCTAATATCTTCGAATATATCTATTCGTGTTTTTTTTTTTTTCTCTTCTCCTTCTTCTCGCACTTTTTTTTTTTTGGTTCATTTAATTTCCAAAAAAAGGAAGAAGAATAAAGAAAAAAAGTAAAACTCGCAAGTTATACCCGAGGAATAGTGTGCAAGCGAAGATGGTGGTGCTGCGGGGGCCAATTAGAAGATTCCTCCTCGCTCCTTCGACACCCCCCCTCACCCCCTTGCCCCTTCACCCACCCCGTAGACCCGCAGTGTAGATTGGATTGGTTTAGATTGGGACTCAGTGGCGTTGCCTCGCTGAGGTTTTGTCTATAGTTCTGCAAAGGATCGAACTGGACTCTTTGAAAGCACCGAGTAAATGATATAGAATTTTTCATAACTGACCATAAATTCACTCCTCGTTCCATAAGTTTGAATAAAAAATTTTACTCTTCAAATTATACAATAATCTGAACCACCCTCCGATATCTCCTCACATATTTTGCCAGGATTTTCGCAAAGCTACGCCAGTGCGACCCCCATCAGACGGGTGGTGGCTCGTTAGTGACGGATTAGTGATGTACGTGTGCTCCACCTCGCCTCTACCTACAACTCCGACGACTCGCCACCCTCTGTGTACCTACCTACTCTCTCTCTCTCTTTCTCTCTCTCTCTCTCTCTCCCTTACCGAATCCCTAACTTCGAACTTACAATCTAGAACCCTGAAGCCACACGTCGTGGTGGAGGTGGAAGTGGAAGAGGAGGAAGAATGAGCCGAAGAAATCGGGGGTGCAGAAATATCGAGATCCTCGTGGTCAGATTGTATCCTGGGAGTCCTGTGATCAGTGTATCCTATGTCCGGGCAAATACGAGGCCGAATGACGGTGGCGAGAGGTTCGGTTTAACCTGTTCCTTTGAATTTCCTCGATCTCGAGGGTATCGAGACGCGCACGTTGCACAATGCATAATTAAGGACCTACATCCCTTTAATCCTTCACCCAGGTCTATATTTGCGTGCGTGAGACTCGATGTTGGTTCTAGAGTATCCTTTGACTTGGTAGAATCGCTGGAGCGAGTCTATGTACACCCGTCTATCTATCTATCCAAGTCTATCTAAATATATCAGGGAAAATATTGTTCTAATCGGACATCAAACACGCGGCTTCCCAACGGTCATTCGATGGGCGATTTTATTCCTCGTCAATTTCCTTGGAGTAAATTTTCAGGACTTGATCAGGATATTATAGTCCGAGGGATTTCTTCCCGCTTTTTTCTACTGCTCGCTCGGTTTTTTTCAACGATTAACGAATCGATGCATCATTTAGCCACTGTCCGAACCGCGCAGCGGGCCTTTGGACGGAACCGGGAGCCTGCAGATACATAGAACGAAGCCAACACCCCAGATCAGACATTCGCTAAAAGCTAAAAGCTAAAAGCTTTCCCATATTTCATTATTTCTGGTCACAGTACTACACTGTGGCTAATTCCCTCGTTTACTAGTCTGTCTGCGGGAAAGAATTATGGTTTCTTCTCGCTGATTCTTATTATTCCATGGATCTATTTATCCCACGATAGACGCGGATGCACCCGTAAGCTATTCTCATTCTCAGACTGATTCGGGGAGATCGAGAAGTTCAGGTATCAGAAGAAGAACCCATGTATCTTATGGTGGTATCGCGTACATTCTAGCGAGATAATAGAGTCACGGTTATAAAAAGATTGTTTAAACAGATTAAAACGTAATTCAATTTAGATTCAATTATTGATACGCGTTTTAATTAATATCATTAAACCTAAGTGGCACAACGGTGCAGCGGGGCAAGGAGAGAAATGAAAGCGAAGGGAGAAGAGCGAACTGGGCTTGTGTAATGGGAAAGGGGGTTGAAACCAGGAGACGTAAAACTATGAATACGGGGAACGATGATTACGCCTGGTAAAAGTAAATTAGTTTCGAGGAAAATTTCGCCAAGGGAAAATATCTTTTCGAAACAAAAAAAAAAAAAAAAATACAAAAATTTCCCTAAAAAAATTACCCAATTTTTTACCCCCTTTCTTTCTTTCTTCTATTATTCTATTATTCTATTCTTTCGGAATCGCGTATACGTACGCGTGTATATAGATGTGCATAAGACTAGCTAGTCGTCCGTCTCACAATCGGCTCAGGGGTTCCTGTGTAATTTAGATAATTGCCTTTTTATTACCGTGGGTATACATATGCAGTGGAATATGAAGCCAGCGACATGCGAATAACATCGACAACGAAGTGCCGTTGTACGGGGGCGGACGATGAAATGCTGATAAATAATTGAGTGCCGATAAGTATAGGTACCTACCTGAGCCCACTTATTGACACGCGACCTCATCCCCACGAAAGAACATTCGTCGGCCATTATTCACTTCCCACCCACCTTCGAAAATGTATTTCTTATTTTTTCCCTCATTCTTGCTTCCTTTTTTCTTTCTCTCTTTTTTTCTTTTTCTTCCTTTCTTTATTATCCGCATTTTTCTTTCCGCAACACATTTTTAAGGTGAGACGATTTCAAGTCACGCCGCAGCCGCGGGCTACGGTATTTAATCTTGTAGTACCTACCGCTCTACGGGAAAACCACAAGTAGTAGTACCTAGAGTTTAACATTATTTTAAATAGCGCAAAGCGGAATTAAAAGTTTTAACAGATATACGCGATTCCGTGTGGTTTGATAATGCATTACCCTCCCCCGCCCCATGTGTCGCAATTTCTCCAACAAGCGCATAATGGGAACTATTCGAACGGAATTTAATGCGTTTGTGTTTCTTTTTCCCACTTTTCGTACTCGTGCAATTTTTTTCCCACACATTTCTCGGATCGTAGGTACAACGTATTCTTTTTTTTTTCATTTATTCAAGGTGGAGAAGAGCGGGGATCTGCGACAGACGCGAATGAATACGTAATGTCGAGTTATATCGACGGTATCGATCGGAAATACGAATCTAACGGGGATAATAATTTCGGACGTATAAACTCTTCGTCGAATGCCAGTCACAGATACACCTAGTCGATGACGGGTTAACCGATCTTGAAATAATTAAATCAAGACCATGAGGCTGACAACTGTACAAAATAAGATACTTGAGATCCGGCTTATAGAATCGCACAGAAATACGTAAGACGTGAAAAAAAAAGTAGATAAACGGGGATTAAGCTGCTTTCGCTTTCAAAAATCTAAAGACGCGTTACTCGGCGTGAAAATGATAACAGGTAATTAATAATCATCGAGAGTTTATAATTCCGCGTTAATTTTCGCACCCTGCATTATGCTCGGTATAAAAGGTGTTCGGTAAGCTTGGGGGAAGAGGATCCGAGAAAGGCTGACGATCACGATGGTGGTGTACCTACTTGTGCTGCAGAATTCCTGGCGTGGTTTTGAAAATTAATTAACAAGGAATGTTCTAGAATCTAGTCCGAGCTGGGATTAATTCCTGCAGGATGAAACTATGACCGTTAACGAGTTGGCGACATGAAAGTATCTTAAAATACCGGCTGGCGGGATGCATAGCTATTCTCGATTATGGCATGCCGAGCTGATACGGCTGTCTATCTATCTGCGGATTATCAGAAACCGGAAATTGCTGCGGTTTGGGTAAACGAAGCGACGAAGGAAAAAAGAGAATCGAATGAAATGAAATCAAGATGATTTTCTCACGTGTGTGAATCAATTTTTCGGTTCTTTCTTCCGATTCTATTCTAATTTTACGAAAACTAAATCGACGATGACTCCTATAGTTTCCAGAGGACAAGACGAAGTTTCTTACTGTATAATTTTCACCTTTTCTCTCAACTTCTCTGTTAAAATGAGGCTGAAAATTAATGACTACGGGAGTAGAAGCTGAAGCTTTGGTTCGTTGTATAAATAAAACTATGCAAGTGAACTCGGTACCCTCGTATAAAGTTCGTACATATGTGTGTATGCGTAATCTGTATGCAGGCTATTTCATTTACCACATCGTACTGTACGCATAGAGCAGTAGGCGGTTTTATTTAATGATGTCTAAATTGTCATCCGTTGGTTAAGTGCGACTGCTGCACCACCACTATACCAACGGTAAAATTTTCTTTCGAGAAACACTACGGAGAGTGTTACAAAGTTCTTTAACCCTTCTACCAATTTTAATGACCGTATGAAGAAAAGAAAATCCGACAAATATCTAGCAAGAAATATATTCGGAAAGAATAGGAAAAATATCGGAAAGCGCATAACGAACAGAGAATAGGAATAAAAACGGGGAGTGAATTTCTACAAATTTCTCAAACGGGTTTAGAGTAGGTACGAAGAGGTTCTCTGAGTTTGGTGGATGGGGCAATGGGCGAAGCCTTCTCGTCGCCTGGGTCTCCTCTCGTGTAGCAGGAGCGTTTGTAATTATAATGACGTCATTAGAGTGTAACCCGCCCGGCAGCTCGTTCGCGGAGCTCTGTCAGTAAAACAGTATTATTTGTCACAAAGCCGGCAAACTACTCCGTTTATTATTATCATTATCTGCGCCCTTATACTCGTCCGTAGCGAAATTTAGCTTCTAACCAGTACGGAGAAACGGGGAAAAAAGACCTTTCCAGTTTCTTGTTGAAAAACTGCGCGCGTATATGCGAACTGTTGCGCCGTAAACGGAGAAAGTGCAGTCGTACGGCCAAGGTTTATAACAAACGCCTGATTTGCCAATGTATCACGGGGCTGGGTATAGATATTAAACGCCTCGGTTATATATTAAACTATAAACTCTGCGATATTCCGAGCTGGCTTTTCGGGGGCAATAAATTATGCTATATCTACGATATTCGTATATCTATCTTCGCCTAGACCAAGCCACCGAATAGTTTCTCGAATACCAACTAACCGCTAGCGGATAGCTGATAGCCTCTAAATAGTTCCGATTTAACCAGAAAGCTATCTCCATAAGCGAGAAACCTATAACAGCTCCTAACTACGAACGGGATTCAAAGATCGGCGATAGGGCTGCCTACTATACTATATTTCCCCGTACCCCGTACCTAAATCTACGATGAGGGAAAGGGAGTAAACTGCAGGGACAGGAATTCGACATTGACCGAATAGTTTTGATCCTTAGAAAACGTTATTTTTTTCTTTTTTCTGTCTTTCTTCTTATTCCGATCCGGGACCGTGGGATCTGGTGATTTTTAATCACGTCTTTTCGTTCTCCCCGTTTCTATGCGCAACACCTGCCATTTCCTAACCTACGTGTAACTAACTACCTGTAGACGTTAGTCAACGGAGTAAAGACGGGGCTGGGGGTTGTTTAACCACTCCGTTAATTGGCACTAATTACACCCTCTAATTATTGTGCTCGGAGTCGACTTGGCGAGAAGTTAAAGGAGCAGAGGTCGACTGTTTTCGGGGAGGAAAAAAAACGAACGGGATATAGAGAGGAGATACGAGAGGGCCCTGAATTTCTATTCAAGATAAAAACGTATAAGCATCATAGATCTCACTTTTGGAGCTCGGCTTATACCGCGTTGTTCTAAACCGTAACGGGTAGTTGGATTGAAACGCGAATTCGCTTGGGAGTGGCTAGGAGCTAAGTGGACCTATTCAGAAACGCGAAATTAGTCAGTGTGGTCGGACGGTCGATGTGTGGCCGGGAGAGTGCAGGCGGAGGCTCCTACTAGAGGATAGAGGATAGAGAAGAGAGAAGAGAGGAGAGGGCTAATAGCGGGCAGCTATTAAAATAATTTATGCGTTCTTATTGTACGCTAAAAGCTTGGCACGCCGCGATGCCAGTAAAGGTTCAAAAGGACGCGTATCTCCCGCTAGGATGGTATACCTACGAGGTTACAGCCATCCACGTATACGCAAAAGGCGTAAAGAACTTTTCCTACGTATTATACGACTCCCCTATATAAATTTTGAAATAGTATAAGAATAATAGTGAAATTGTTGCTAATTTATTATATCTTCTTTTTTTGTATTTTTTTAATTTTTTGCAAACCAAGCCTTTGACCATATCAGATGTGGAACTCTGGGATGAAAGATAACGCCAGGAACTCCTCGAAGATTTAGCTGCAAAGTGCGCATAGATACACGTTCAAGTACCACAGAGTGAAGTATGGGTCTTTGAAGTCTGCGGAAATCGCGTGTCTCCGGTATGTACATCGGGTATGAAATAAATGTTGAATATGTCTGGTAATTGAATTCTAGATTCTCTAGGATCCGGTTGAGAAGTGTCTTGGAATTCCTTACGAATCCGAATCCCAGACCAGCTGCATTCTGCATTTCGGTTTAGTCTAATCAGGTTTCGTAATCGGCGACAAAGCTAATCGAATAACTGAACCGAATCAAGATTCGCGATGTTAACTCGCCCGAGTTTGCACCGTGCCAAACGCTTTACTTTGTTGAAAAAAAATTAGGAAGATAACTTTTCGAAAAAACTAAAGATAAAAAAAAAAAAATTACCTGGAGAAACGAACGAAATGGCATTCGAATTTCGAGCAGATTTTTGACCCTGTATGAATAAATAATTGAAGCTTGGAAAAGGTCTCATCCCTGTCTGGTAGAGGATGGTCCATCGGACTGGTGGACAATACTTGTTTCGCTAATTCTCATCCCTGGTATAGCCTACCTTTTTCTCTAACGGTTCACGAAACTTTTCCTATCCATGTATATATGGGTATAGCATCGTTCGTAAAGCTTCACAGCATTTCGTGGAGCAAAAGCTCAGGACGGCGAACAGAAGAGGATGGTAGATATATGTCTGCGGCCTACCCTCGGCGAAGAGGCTTTACTGCACTGCTGCAGACTCCGAAGTTCATCTCTAGGTAACTACACACCCTGAAGCAGGGGCAGAAAGTACCTATATGAACATCTATGAGAATATCTATCCGTCTGTTAGCTCGAGCTCATCCCTTCCCCGTGTTTCATTCTTCTCGTTTAACTGACCCTTTTTCCCTCGATTTATGTACGTGTGTATAGGTATGTCTATTTTGCAGGAGACGAGGAGATGAGGATAGAAGGATAGAATATTGTTTGTGGATTTACCATTTGGAGATTTTCATGCAAGGGGGATTTTCGTACTTTATAATAAAATTTATGGCATACGAAGGCTGCTGCTGCATGTAGTCAGACAGGTATGGGAAACCGGCGGACTCTTATTCCGCCCTCATCCCTGGCCTAAACTCTAAGGCTTTTCCACTTGTTTTTGCCGATTCTAAATATAATTTTTCTGCTCTTATGGGATTTGGGGGATACGGAATGGCGCGAGTTATGGACTGGATTCAGAGGGCAGTTTTTCCTTTCCGTTCAAATTTCATCTCACTGATATCTCGATCTCTTCAACATCCCCGAATAATTTACTTCACGTATACTACTGCATATAATCGCGCGAATATTTGACGGTAAAATCAAATCGATTAGAAGAAAAAAAAAACTAAATGGACAAGAATAATAAACGGCGTTTCGGTAAGAGTATATTATTAAAAGAAAAAAAAAGTCCTTAGAAATAAAACCACAGGGTGCTGTTAGCCGAGACTGCCGGCTGCAGCAACCGATAAAAGCAATTTTTCGTCAAAAATTACCAAAGTCAGATAATTTATGACCATTATTATTTCAAGTATAGCGAGGTTGAAATTGCGCCGACAGCGTTAGTTCGATCGCCTTTCCCCGGTTCTTCTTCATTACTTATTTACTTGTTAATTAATAAATAAAAGTCATGTTCCCGAAGCGTTAGCGATGTATTTGACTAATTAATTTCGCATCGGTATTGCGCGGTAGAGGTGGGTATAATTAGGGAAAACAGAGTCCTTGAAATAAGAGCGATATAGGAGCTGGGCAATTCGCTGACCACCGACGGTAGGCTTTTTTAATTAAGTTCCATATCGTTAATGCGGGAATGAAATGTGGCTGAAATATAGAAAAATGAAAGATAATATATATGAAAGAGATGGGGGTAAAAGCGAGTCGCATTTTCGCGTTAATTTCCTTCTAGCTACTCGAGCGAGTCGAGAGGCATACATACCAGCCGAACCATTCTATTCGTATATCTGGGTAGTATGGAGATGTATAAGTTGTGCCAAACAACGGTAATGATCATTTGATACCTCGCCTATCCGAAATCTCCCTAAACACCGTACTAAATCCATAAGACAGAAACTAAATTTAAAGCCCATTTAACGACACACTAAATTAACTCGATATAGCGCCCTTATATACCTAACCAACCTGCCTTGTACCATGGTGCACGTGCTTTTCGAAGGAGAGAAAGAGAGATAAAGATAAAGAGGAAGGGGGGAGAGGGGGAGGAATCGCCTGCCTTTTAGTCTGCACATACTCTCCCGTGTCCCGTGTGATGGTGTCCCGTTTTCAACCCCTCACTGCCGCGTCGCGCCGAGCCGCGCCGCGCCGCGCCGCGACGCCACCCCTATATGTTAGACGCTCAAGTACTCCGCAGATCCCCTTCAGATAAGCTCAATTAAATTTACCACAAAGTTTATCAGCGATAGAGGTGGGTAGAGGTACCTAGGTACATACGTGACGTCATATAGGTACTAAAAAGCGATTTTCAAATTAGCTCTCGGTCTATTATGTCGTTTATATATCTAGGCACATATGTGACGAATCATTATCTTATCAATTATAATATTATGCAGAGGGTCAGGATTTAGTTTTAACCATCATTTTACGTCTCAATTATTTCTCTAGTTCTTTTTCCTCATCCTCGTACCTACCTACTCGTAGTTATTCAGCCACTTTCTAAGGGCAGAAAAAGGGTTGGGATAATTCTTCAACAATTTTGCATGCATTTTTACAACCGTAAAGACTCGAGTGGTGTAGATATAAATCTTCAACGCTTTTTCCCTGATTCAGATTTTCAACATTTCATATACGTTAGTCGATAAGAAAAATGGGAAGAATGGGAAAATATATACTGATACAAATTCGCAGCCATGAGAAGAAAAAGAAAGCGAGTGAGTCGAAAAAAGTGAAGAAAAATGGGTGTATAGCAGGTACCGCAGTTAATTGGTATCGGAACTAATTATTGGTCTCTAAAACCAGTAATTCCTTCGTTCTTACTTATCCTTGGCGTGTTTTCTACCAGGCTAATGATACCTCGACACGCAACTACGCCACCATTGGTAGGGCAATGGCTATAACAAGATAAGAAAATTATTTAAAAATTGCAGCTCCGAGTATAGTTACGAGTACCTTGCGGATAGGCGGACGACAATTTAGAAAGAACAAAAAAAAGACAAAAAAATGATCAGTGATCAGTGATGATTATTTCATTTTTTTATTTCATTATATTTTTTCTTCCACTTACTTACTTACTTACTTCTTCTAAAAAAAAAAAGATGAATAAAATATGAAGTGAAAATAATTCCGAGGTGACTAATGTAATAATGACAGATGGGGTTGAGTGCACGCGACAATTCCACATATGTGCTTATGATCAATAAAATAAATTCTCGTTGTAAATGATTATCAGTCTTTCGTGTCATATTCCGTAATTATCTGTGCTGGCAATCGAAACTATAATACAGGTGATAGATGATAAGCCTTTCGATTGCTGTGGAATGACAAGGGTCAGGCAACCTTGTGCATATTTATCAAACCCATACTTATCGTGGATAAATAAATTTGGAAAAAGGGAAGAAAAAAACGAAAATAAGAGCCGTAGAAAATTTTATTCTTCTATATATATGTATTCTCAATTATATAGATTCCAAGTCTTTCTTTCATTTTCTTACATATATAATGATACTCGTAGGAGACGATGTGTCAGTGGATCTAAAAACCGGCGTATAGGCAACGGTGGGTTGGTGCGATCGTGAGTATCCATCGTTTACACTGCTAATCAAATATTAATTCGTGCAACTGTTCTGGAAGTCACGCGATCTTGAATAATTAACGATCTGAGCGGAATGAATTTTTAAATTTTATTACCCCCCCTGCAGATAAAAGACTCGCGTAAAAATTCTGCGGGGTGGCTTATCACGTCGCTTATACGTACACCGGTGTGTACCTCTATACCTATGACATTCGTATTCCCATAAATATTTGAACGGATAATTATTATCGCTGAATATACGTCGAAGTGATAATTCGTATGAGTATAAATATATATGTCTCTATCGAAGGATGACGTGAAAGAAATTTCGTTTGCCAAATCCTTCCGAGATCCGACTAGCATGTATAAAAGATAGACTCGAAGAGGTAATGTTTTCCTATAATTAGGTGAAATAACGCGGTGCAAGCATCCCTCGACTGAAATCTCCGTCCTTCTCTCTCTCCCAACGCATAAAGTACGCATTCAGCGAAACCGCTTAGCATTCGAAGCTCAGGGGATTTTGAATCTCTGGTAGAGAGTAACGAACGCAGTCTCTTAATCTGATAATAATTTACGTAATTTTGGGAAAACGCGCGGCCCCGTATATAGGTATATAGCTGTATGGGTACCCACACGATCTCGTATTCCTAGCCTCGCCTTAGCCACGTGCTCTCTTTCCCCTCTCTTACCGAACCAAGCGTCATAGCGTCACATGTCGCTAACTAACTCTAACCCCTTTCATTTTCCTCTCTTCTCTTATCCCTCTCTCATCTCCTTTTCTCTCTCTCTATATCTCCCTCAGGTTGTACGTGACCGCACCTTCGCCGCTACCCCGCTGAACATGGGCCACCTTCGAAGGCGCAATCAGTTCTCGTAATGCTGCGATTCAGGGTTCATCAGAGCGGCCATTTTCTCGACACCCCTTATTACCGCCATTTTGTCGACGCTGCGAGAGCTGATCTAGACTCTTGCACGGATGGTGGTGGTGGCTGTGGCTGTGGCTGTGGCTGTGGCTGTGGCTGTGGCGGTCCATCCCCAACTCCGATCAACGCCAATGTGATTAATGACGCATTGTTTGAGGTGAACCCAACCCCCCAACGTATACCTAATTGCTGACGATGCTCTTGCAATCTTATTTTAAACTCTGACTACATACACGTTCACCGACATCCTCCACAAGGATCAACAATTCCACGAGGAAGAAAAACAAAAAACAAAAAACCTGAAACATGTCTTTTTTTTATTTCGGTTTTTATTTTTATTGTAGGTATACGAGTATCTTTTCAGCAGAGCCCTTCTCTCGATTAATATGGGCATAGTTTGATCGGTATAGGCGACAATAGGGGAGAAAGAGAGAAGCGGTGGAATGCGATAGAGGCAGGAAGATGAGGGAGGTAGCTGAGCCAGCTGATGCAGAGAATTGTGGGGAATACCCTATTTAAACGGTGACTGTTACAGCGACGAAAGGCTCCCCCAGTACGAGAGGCGTAACAACATGCAGATTGGCTCAATGAAATTAGAAAGATAGATGTAAATTTAGCCGTCACCGGCGCGTACGTCCTAGTCAAATGTCGCCATGGCTAAGCCAGCTAAAGGCTGCTGCCACTCGGAAAAAGGGAAGAATTTCTATGTAATACAATTCCCGAATTTATCTTTCCAAATTTCCCTTGTCATTAAAAATTTGGAATCGTTAATAATCGGCGCATCGTATATTACCGCGTTTACGTCCCTATAGGAAATTGTTCAAATAATTTGCTTTTATCTCCGTTAAACTATGCGCTGCATAGCAGTCACGGCGGATTCCCGCGATTCCATATCTCTTACTCATCGCCTATACTATAGCCGAGCTATTAACCACCCTCAAAGGTCCTTCGCAAAGCTAAGCCACATATAATCCTTGGCACGCGCGGCGAGAACTGCTTCAAGCATTCTTGACGATTAGTTAAGGAATCGTATAGCCATGATATATTCCAGAATCTAAGAATATTAATCCATTATATATTCGCACCGAAATTCTGTATTTCACCATTCAATTATTACGCCACAATTCGAGGATCTTACTTATGTGTGTATGTACGCTGATTAAAATTAATTAATAGTACATTTTCACCCTCTGATTCGCGCAGGAGATATAACAAACAAATTCTCGCTATGCTGAATTCAATTGACTGGGAAAGTTTCTCCGTTGAACTGCAGGGCATCCTTCCGGCGTATCTACTTCCGGATATTTCGGATAATACTAGACCACAGGAAGCTGGTATGGCGAGGTTGAGAGAGGCGACATACACCGGGTAGTTTAGGTCAGTTTAAAACCGACTACCTCTTTGGTTATGGATACTGGTATTAAATCCATATCGAATGATCGCAAGGATAACCGCGCATATCTATACGTTCGGGAGAATAGGTTGAAATTTTTTTCAATCCCTGTATCCGCAGCCTTTCGTATAAAGTAAACCGCGATTTTTATTAACGATGGCAATATCGCCGCGGCACGGAATCAAAAAAGAAAGAAAAACGTATGGAAATCGGGATTACGCTACCCACAGCAATAACTAGAATTCATTTTGAGGTTTTTCTATTCTTCGTCAATTGAATGAAAAAAAAACTAAAATAAAAAATTCTCTCCTGTCTCAATCTCCCCGTCCTGTTTTATTTTTTTATTTTTTATTTTTTACTTTTAGCTCTTTCTCTTTCTCTTTTTTTATTATACTCCGCAGAGGAAGACTGCTACTCTGCACGAAGCATCGAATAGCTGAGGGTGGGGGTTGGATAGGTTTTTTTTAACCCATCAATAAAAGAGAAGCTTTTCCTCTTCGGGCAGTAGAGAGTATTTGATTGCAAATGCGAAGGCCGAGTAGGTACACGGTTTAATCCGCGTCCTGAATAACATTAGAGCGAGAGAGATACCCGGACTGTAGAGAGAGGGGCTAACAATTTGAGGGCAGCGTGGGGGTCTGATACCAGGACCACCCTTATTTAGTACCGAATGTACACTTGGCAATAAATTATTCTGGCTTAGGGAACCGACTTCCACCATTCCCGCTCTATATTCCTCTTTATCTACACGTCCTTTCCGGGAATCTACCGATGTGCCAGGGAGCAAGTATCCTCCTCTCTTTCTAATAATTGTCGCCAACGATTCTTAATTTCTTATTCTTTCGTCGACGAGATCTAGATCTGCGAATATTAATTATTCCTCTCGTATAGAGAGAGGATCTTCCGTTGTCGGTCCAGAGGCTAATAAATCTCCCGTACCTTCACCCTAAAACAGTGGAGGGTATCTAAACGTATTCGAAACTCATCGTCCAGGGGCTTCGTCCTAGTCTAAGGAACATCATCGTTCCGGAGAAATCCTTGGGTAATGGTTGAAACGTCAGCAAGTCGTTTGAACATCGACGAAAACCGATCACCAGGATCACAGCGGGATCACCAGGTCCGGTTAGCTCGGGGAGGAGCTTTCATCCCTCGTGGATATATAGATTCGACGACTTCCTATTCGGCGAGGACCTCGCGACGCCCTTATCCAGTCTCTCTTTTTCTTTTTTCTTTTATTATTATTTTACCTTTTTTTCTTTCGTTTCGTCCCGCTCATTCTCTCCCTCGGCATCCCCTATCCTTGATATATACTTTTTTTCGAACCAGCTCTTTTTACAATTCCGTGGATTTCCGATCGCTCCCACAGACTTCTGGGGAACTACCGCGCCACGCCTGTTCGGTGTTCGTACGATCAGCGGTAGCGATGCTCGTTGGGATCATTTGATCAAATCTACAAACCAAAGCTCTGCTACTTCGACCCGGAGAAAAATCCTCGTCCCGAGGACCGGCAGTATTGGGGGGAGAGACGCACCATACCATCTTTTAGTTCTTTAGAGGGATTTGCTCTTTCGCGATTTTTATCGACGACTAAGGGAACGGCGACGACTACCACCTACCACCCGACTATACTTCGCGATTCTTTGTCTTTTTATATCCCTACGTCGACAGTGACGATTCCAGGGGCTTTTTTACCTCCCCTTTATGCCTCTTTTTCTTTCTTTTATACCCCATCTTCTATCGCGAGATCCCCGACGATTACTTATACCGATGTACCTAACAGGAATTTTCTTTACTTCGTATACTGAGATTTTTGAACATTCTTTTTTTTTGTTGAAATTCTGTGTAAACGAACGCGAGTAATTATCTCAACTTTCAATTATATGTGTATATAACTTCACCCGACGTTGTTCCATCGGAGGATTATCTCTATGGGTGCTTCGACAAATCCCTAGAGTTTCGATAGCTGCAGGATTTTCCACCACTCAAAATTGACTGGACGTGGATTATACGCGGGGAAAAACGGAGAAGTCGAGTGGTTCGGTACGCTAGGATTATACGGTTGATATTTTGAACGATGCAGGTATATATATATATATAGAAAAATAGTGAAAAAGAATCAAGCGTCAAATAGAGTAAGAAAAAAAATTGAAGGGGATCAAAATCCCCGTGCCGTGATATCCATACCCCAATACTATTGTTGACATCAACGTAGGCATGCATCGGACGAAGCTGGTGGATGATATTGTCCATCACCCATCACGTACAGGTAAATTTGTTAATTGACAGTTACCAGCTGACGTTTACCAGAGACCAATAATACGGCGATAATTGATTGGAAAATTTTAATTGGTCAATTACGTACCAAGGCATCGAGCTATGCGCGCTAGATTAATAAAATATTGGCATTACCAAATTTCCTCCCCGGCTCTACGCGCTTCAACCCTTTTCTCATCAACGCGTCAATCCCAACCGGCCCCTGATTAAACATTGACAATTAATTAGCGCCGACATATCCGCCGTTTCCCGTTTCCCGTTTCCCTGGGAAAATCTGTTTAAAAAATCGGAGAATCATCCAGTGCGATTAAAATCGAATTAAAAATCGACAGATTCCTTCCCCGATCTTAAATACTCGGAAAAATTCATCTCCCAATTTTTGGCACAGGCGCTTCTATCTATCGGCCAAAGGCTACGATATCAAACAAGAATTGACACAATCTGCACTAGGTATACGCCGATTATATACCCCAGGACTGTTACTACAGTCGGTGAAGCAGAGGCCCGCCCCACCATCAGCCACCCTCGACTTTGTACCAATCATTGCAAAAGGTCAGCAGCGGAGGGTATCCTTAGACCGGTGAGATTTTTTTTCCTCGCGGTGGACAACGCGATTATCTGCAATTTTTTAACGATGCGAAATTGGAGTTGGATTTTTTTTGTCGTATTTGAAAAAATTTCTAGAAGCAAATTTCCATCGGATATCAAATGGACGTGGAGGTTACGACCTCGATGATAGATCAGCCGCATTAATGCACTACGTATATCTTACGCAGGCTCCCCTTCGACGCTACTGCAAGCTTGTATTAAAACGACGTAGGTGTATGCGGGTACGCAAATAGCGACGCGGATTATGCTAGTAGCCGCACGATTACACGATCACTTTATGAACGAGTGCCTCGCCGAGGACTGATACATTGATATACGGTACTAAAGTGCACTGGAGGACAGGGGAGGAGATGGGAGATCAGAGAGACTGGCGGTATACAACTCTGGTCTTTGTGCTGTTCGGACTGATAGCAGCTAGCGGTCGGTCGAGCGGTTATCTCGCTTCTTGATCAACTCGGAAGTAGATACTTGAGAATAGAGGGTGAACACTTTAGCCGAGCAAGGGTAGAGCTGTCGAAGTTTAAAGTGGCGATAATAATTAGCCCGCGTCATTGAATTTCGCGAAGAATTCGAGGGCTCGAGGACTCTCGAGAAATGACTAAATCCGAAGGGATAAATACGGGGAACTGATTAACCAGGAGTAATTAGTCAGCCTAGTTCGATATGAAGGTGAGTTGAAACGATGACGAATAATCCAACGATAATATACTAAGAGATTTCTATCGCGTTAAGACACAGACGAAAAACGAGACGCGTAGAAACTCTTGGGGCAGTGGAAATCGCCAAGACGAAGACGAGCCGGAGAGAGGAACCTGGGCGAGTAAAACCGAGTTCTTGTTATCCTGCGCAGGATATGCTATAGGGATCGGAAACGTGTGGAGATTTCCGTATCTTTGTTACAGAAATGGCGGAGGTGAATATTTCGAGTGCATAATATTCTGTCCTCGAGTGCAATTGCATGCTTGCACCTCAGTCGGATGTGTGTTTAAAATAAATTAGGTCTCTGGCAAAGTGTGTCAACTGTCGTTCAATATTAGCGAGATCGAGAGAAGGGGAATTGATTCTTTATCAGATTACATAGAGAGAGAGAGAGAGAGAAATCCGAAATAATTAAGGCTTATGGATAATCCGCGAATATCAGGCTCTGTGAAATAGCGAAGAAAAATTTCAAGGGCGAATCAGCGGTAACCAATTTACGACTACGCTTAAAGAGAATCATTCAATAAAAGTCTTCTAGGATATTTATCGTCGGTTGACAGACGCCCTAACAGGAAGCATTTGTATTTCACACATCTACTCGCTGCAGTCGTATAACTTAAGTAAAACAATTTACTAATAATTCCACCCCGCATTTAACATCGGATTTGTATTCGTCACGTAGGGGCTTTTCTCGTGCCGTATTTACTGATGCTTTTCCTATGCGGGATACCATTATTTTTCATGGAATCTTCGATAGGACAATTCGGCGGCACAGGGTGCATAACGATGTTCAGAACGAGTCCAATTTTCAAAGGTCTGTCAATTTTAATTCCTTCGGAGATCAAATTTATTCGTCAATTTTTCTCGCTTGGCTGATTGAATTTTGATTTTCTTTTTTCTTCTAATTATATAGGTGCTGGTTTTGCAATTGTTGTTGTTAATTTAATATGCACGATGTATTACAACGTGATTATATCCTACCCTTTGATGTTCCTCGCGATGTCGTTCAGGAAAAAATTGCCCTGGGAAGACTGCGACAATCATTGGAACACCTACAAATGTCTGAAGGTGAGATACCGAGGCAGTAATAATTTTGAAAGATAAGTTTTCAGAGAAATCATCGCGGATCTTTATTCCGAATGTTTAGCTCGGCGCGGATGTGTTCGGGCAGAAAAATGAGTCCGACCAAATCGAGCTGATTGAAAGAACTAAGACCCCAGCAGACGAGTTTTTCCAGTAAGTGTATTACAAGCGACGACAAAGATATGATTTCTTTCATTTTTCGTCACTTTTTTTCCAGCAATCATATCCTGCAAATATCCGAAGGCATCGAAAAGATGGGAGGAATCGTGTGGCCCTTGTTCACCTGCAATCTGATATCGTGGATAATAGTATTTCTCTGTATATCAAACGGCGTGAAAAGCGTAGGGAAGGTAATAAGCATCGACAACTTTCACTCCGAAATTATTACTCACACGTTATCAATGATTTTCAGGTAGTTTATTTCACAGCAACATTTCCATTCGTCATTTTATTCATACTTTTGATAAGAGGCGTCACTCTACCCGGTGCCTACGACGGTATATTATTCTACATAATGCCAAATTGGTCGCAAATAACTAATCTCAAGGTAAGGTATAATCATTCAACGAAATTCTACAAACTCCACAGTTTCCCGATTCACATTATTTCTCATATTTGGCAAGGTCTGGGCAGACGCGGCTCTCCAAATATTCTTTTCTCTTGGTCCGGGTTGGGGTGGGATCGTCAATATGGCTAGCTACAATCCATTCTACAACAACAATCGTTTGTGAGTGTAAAAATCACGCCGTTATACCAGCCGCGGTCGATAACGTGAAAAATAAATTACAGAGACTCGATTCTTGTCCCAATTCTAAACTGCGGGACTAGCATATTTGCTGGCTTCGTCGTGTTCTCAGTTCTCGGATTTATGTCTCATCAAACAGGCCTCCCTGTCTCCACAGTCGCGACCGGAGGTACGAAGCCCAGCTCGCTCCTAACAGATTTGGAAATCTAATGATTTTTGGAAATGATTTCAGGCCCGGGGTTGGCCTTCGTAACATACCCAGAGGCGATAACCATGTTGCCGATTCCCCACCTATGGGCAGTCCTATTCTTCCTGATGTTGTATCTCCTGGGAATGGATAGCTGCGTAAGTATTAATGAATACGAATAGTTTCTCGTCGTGCGAAAATCCATGTCTCATTATTCCACAGTTCGTTCAAATCGAGGCTATAATATCTAGCGTAACGGACGCTTATCCAAAGCTTCGAAAGCACAAGAGACTCGTAGCCTTCGCAGCGCTTTTCATACTGTTTCTCGGTTCTCTGGTTTTCGTTACAAACGTGAGTTTAAACTTCTTCAAATTATTTTCGCTCGTATAAAAAAAATCCCGATTATTTATCCAGGGCGGAATGTACGTTCTACAATTACTGGACTGGTACGCGGCGTCGATTTCCGTCATACTGATATGTCTGATCGAAACGATCGTAGTGGGTTGGACATACGGTGAGAAAATTTTGTCTTTCGACTCAATATACCGTTTCCAAAAATTTCACTGAATTTATTTAACCGTGTCCGAAGGCTGTGACAATTTCGTTCGTGACGTTGAATTTATGATTGGTGAAAAGATACATCCTTGGTGGCCGCTATGCTGGAAATACATAACGCCGATTATTTTATCGGTGAGTGATCCTACGGCTTGAAAATAAATAAATCGCAACACCGTCTTATCTAATCTTCTAAATTATTCTACTCTTTATATCATGTACAGTTCATTTTCGTAACTACGATATTATTCAATACACGGATAACGTACAACGGGGTAGAGTATCCGGAATGGGCAGTTATTGCTGGATGGGGTTCCTGCCTCGTCAGTATGGTTTTTATACCCGGATATGCAGTCCTTCATTTCTGCGGGACTAAGGTAAACACGAAATTTCCCCGACTTTATAATATTCGCAAAAAGATTGAGAATTATTTTCTTGTTTCCGTTTTTTTTTTTTCTTTTTTCTTTATTTTCTTTTCTCTCTCTCTCTCTTTTTTGTTTTTCGACAACAGGGTGGCTGGAGGGAGAAACTTGTACAGGGGACGAATCCCACCGAAGAATGGGGGCCGCAAAAGTTAGAGGATCGTATAGCCTGGGACGAGCATAAAAGACGGCTAAATAATGCGAGAAAGAACAAAAGTTTAGCCGCAAATACGAACGGGGTGAAAGTCACGAGAGTCTGAGGGTGGATATATATTTATATAAAAAAAAAAGATAAAATAAAAAATTAACACATATTATATTGTTGAAAAAAACAAGAAAAAGAAGAACTTAAACGTTATAATAGATTGTGTATTAATTCCAGCGTTATTTTTCCACCCCGAAGTAGGCTGCGAAAGTAGAATCGGAGACTGTGAAAAATTGTCAGTTCGTCAAAATCACCGCGTTTTTCCTTAAAACTTGTATATAAATTTTTTCAGAGTTGTTAAATTGCACGAAATTCGGCAAAAAATCACGTAGCGAAATGCATGTCACGATGCAGACTGAAAAACGGTCTGCAACGGCTAGACGTAGGTCGAAAAATTCTTTAGACAGTCAAGATGACCGGGGTGCCGAAAACGAGAACAAAATCGGCGAAGGGAGGATGAAAAATCGGCGTAGAAAACGTAAACGAATATCCGAAGAAGATTTAGCGCTGACTCTAAACTCGGGCAGAGATCCTCACGCGAAATCATTGGAATGGTGGGAGCGAGAGCCGATAAAATACGCGTAAGTTCATTCGAGAAGAAAAGTCTACAGGTTGGATACAGATCGGCGAAATATTAGCCGAAATTCAAACGCATGCATAGAGGGAATTCTCACATTTATTCAGGGTTAAAGACCCGGCTGTGTGCACGGCAGAAACAAATTCCTGTAAATCTACCCTATGATTTAGTACACAGATAAAAGGGGGAAAAATAACAGTGCGATCTTTACCTCACTTGTCATTCCAGGACACGAAATTCCGCGACGTATTTATACGAGGGAAATAATCCCAGCGAAAATTCAAAGACTGATAATAATTGCTTGGTATAAGTCTAGGGCGATGGGAATCGATTGGTTCTCCATCGATTAAAAGGGTCTTAAAGCATTCTCCGTGATTCGGGGCAGTGTGTATCCGTATACAGGGAAACTAATACCAAATATACCCAGAATTTGCGTGTCTATCGTGCAGCCCCGTGCCCTTCCCAGGTGTCAGAGAGCTGTCAGAATGTCTGTAATAAATAGCGAGGGGTAGGAGCTACACGTATTCTCGTATTTTCGTGTGTGGGTCCGTTTCTGACGGTCTGTAATCCTCGTGCATAGACGTAGATGCAAACGCAAGACGTACACTAGCCACGCTCGACGATGTTGCATTGTTCGATATAACACGCTCACCTCTGGCAGCTCGGATAGAGAACACGTTGAAGGGGTGTGGAGAGAATAGCAGCGAAAGGGGGTGGGGGAGGGAGAAGAAGTAGACGAGGAAAGTTTACAAGGGTTGAACCTGAAAGTTTCGAGGTACTATTCCGCCGGCATTCTTGCGCGGACGACACTGAAGCCAAGTCATAGCGATTCTCGTTTTAAACTTTGGAGGAGAGATTTTTGAGACGAGGTACAGATATACGTCGATTTCGAGTAAGCGAGAATAAGAAGACGAGGAAATAGATTTTTCCGAAACGCATCAAAGGGGAATAAAACCGCCATGTCACACGCCAGTGGTTTTTGGGCGACTTTAGATCTTCTCAGCGATTGCCAACTTCCCATTGACCCTTTCAATGAAGATATTAACGACTGGTTGGAGAGCGTTAATACGAGGGTCAAGATGCAACTTGAGAGGGATAAACTGGCCAGAGATACTAGCTACGATAAAACACGGAGGGACGAAGAGCACACGGATTATGGGAGCATGATAGACTGCAGGTATTAATTACGTTGATCGTGTTCTACGGCTAATTGAACGATTAATAACAGCCCGGCTATAAACAAGGGTTATTGATAACGGGAAATATTTTTGTTCGTCATTCAGGTAATGTGCTTATTATCTTCTTTTTTTACACGTCCCATTTTACTTTTTTATCGAGCTTATCGGCGGCCACAACTATGGATAGGTAAATCCCGAATTCGTTCGTTGTACGACTCGGATGATACGTTGAGCTTCCGTCGCTTTCGGTTCTCTGCCTTATCCGCGAAAATGTAGTTAGGAAAAAACGAAATTGGCCAGATCCGCAGAAACCTGCATCTCGGCGAAATCTCCGGCACCGACAAGAAACTACCGTAGATACGATGAAAAAATGTTCATTTTCAATCTAAAACCGAGACTTCGGATCACGATTCAATAATAAAGAAAATTTACTAATTTTATAACAGATAAAATCGTCGGTTTTTCTCACGGGTAGGTATTTAAAATGATTATTGACTGTAATATAAACACGGTGTTAGACAAATCGGTCCTTTAATTCTCTGCAACAGGGCGAATTAGGTCGATAAAAGGTAAATGACTCAATAAGATTGGCTGGATGTTTATTGTCTAATTCTATATTAAATTGTTACGATATTGATTAGGCCAGGTATTTCACCGTGATAAATTATATTTTCTAGGTTTAAATACTTCCGTAGATAGATATATTAATTCGGATTGTATTTGGTTAAGGATCACGTTGTGAGGTCTGGTTAATTATATTTATATTTGAAGAAAAGTTTTGCGCTTTTAAGAAACCAATTGATCATCCGCCCTCGCTTTTCTTATGTCTATGTATCGCCAGAATCGACCTCGTTTTCTTTTTCTTTTTCTTTCTTTTTTTGGTTGCTTTATTTTTTATTTTTATTTTTTGGTGCCCCGCAAACCCGCGTATTAATAACCTGCTGCCATGCGGATGTCAACCTCGCGGTGGTGGTTCGATCGCTTGGAAACTTCCTTGCAACTCCTTCTGGGGTATAGGTATCGGCTCATTGTCAGTTTCCCGAAAACCTTCGACGAGAAGGACACGCACCTTGTCCTCTCTCGAATCCCGAGGATATTTATCCTTTTTTATTTAATAATAAAAGAGGATGTATGGTAGGTATATACGAATGCGAGATTGTGAGAAGAAAAAAAAAGAAAAAGAATCCTTCGAGTAGTTTTTAGTTTTTTTTTGGTTTTTTTTTTTCTTCACTTTTTGTATAATGAAAATATTATATTTTGCAACCGATCGGGCGCAGGCTTCAATAGAATGAAAATATACGGACGTCTTGACAAGTGACATGGCAATTTGCACTCGATCAATTCATCGCTGCACACCTGCAGCAGTAGAAACACGCGATAATAAACTATAGTATAATAAGGTAAGCCGATATCAACGACAAATAAATCTTCTATTAATGGTCATAAATGAATGATAAGTGAAATTTTTAGAATTTGTTAAAGAAAAATTCAACAACGAAACACCGCTCAGCTGATTAAATAATAATTATCATACGGGTTTGGGTATTAGTGGCTGAGTTAAAATTCCCCTAAGGTTTGAACCACTTACTTATCTCTAATCCAAATTTAAGTTCGTTAACATATATACAGCGATGCTTCGGCAAACACAGGTCCATGTACCACTTGTGTAAATTGAACACAAGATAAATATATGCAGATTGTAGGTGGTCGAGAGTATCGGTACACACACTTACGTACTTATACCTAACTCATTTTTGAGATCATACAGCAAAGTGGGTATGCAGTCTTTACCTGTATGAATTGAATTTTTCATTAAATATTATTTTTTACTTTCGTCTTCCGGGGGTTTGGATTTTCAGAATTTTTAACTGTCTATATTCCGGCTCTTCGGAATGAAGTCTGAAAATTTGTAATCGTTGCAAACTAATTTGGAACTTCAACACAGCCCCGTAAAAATCCCATTTCTGTCTATTATTATCATTGGCATCGTCATAATTACAGGATAATTAATCATTCGCGTAATTTAGACGTACAATGGTCTTGTGATAATTTGTTATCACGACCGTCCGTTAACCAACTTTTGTCCCAAAAATTGTGACAAGAAAATAAAATAAAGGGAGAAAATAGAGAGCCTCAATTAATTATAACAGTTTATATCTAGATACGAGGATATAATAGTGGTTCAATTTTTGTTCAAAAACGAGTAACAAATCTATCTATATATTTATATTTATATATTTTTCATTTTTTTCTTTTCTTTCGCTCTCTTTCAAACTGCTATATTTTTTACGAACGGACGAGAGGCATTCATTGATTCCTGCCATCAGAATGATTTTCTGCGAGTGTCAAAGGCGAGGTAAAACGACTGAACGAAGAATAGGAAAATGGGAAATAAAAAATTGAAAAATGGATTTCAAACACGCATTTCGCTACGTCCGACAGATATGATATAGAAAATCATTCGAGGAATAGAAAGACCGTTTTTCCCACCTATATAGGATGATGCGGACAGGTAATAATTTACACCTGGGAAAAATTGAGGTAAAAGGGTTGAAAAAAAAAGAAAAAGAAAAAAGAAAAGAAACGTTTCAAAAGCGTGGATATATGCTTTTATAATTATTCCCACAGGATTAAGCTTGACAAATTGTGTAAAGTGCCAGCGTGTCACGTCAGTCTTTTCTCATTTCCTGGACTGTCGCTATTATACACTGGGAAGAACAAATCGCTCTTTTTTAATAATTTCAATTATATCCGAGCCTCCTTTGTCCGCTTTTTCTTTTATGCATTATACACGAAGAAATGGATCGTCCATTCTCTCTGTAAAAAAATTTTTCTCCACTTTACTCGTTTCTCATATATATTCTTATCAATTTTTCAAATTATTATCAAACTTTTTTTTTATTTCCGAGTGGAAAGCCTCGGCTGATAACTGAAGAGAATAATAATAACGCAACACGTTCAACCCATGACACGTGGTGTTTACATCGATATTCAAGGATCTCCTGAGTCTAACTCATGGGGGAAGCTAATTAATTAATTCGTCGAAACTTAACCCTCAGCTGTATATATATACTTTCGGCGAATTAGTCGCGACTTATCCTCCCACTCCCTGTCTTTCCTCTCATTCCAACCCTTAGAGATTAACATGAGAAGTACATTATACGGGAAGGATGAAAATTGCGATATGTAAACAATTTGTGAAATTTTCAACAACAATTTATCACACCAAGTCGATCTGAGAAAATTTTCGACAGAGTTGGCGAACACTGATATACCCCTCTTTAACGATATTCGCGTGACCCACAATTATTAGGTTCGCGTTAAAAGCCAGTGAAATTTCTTCGACACTCAGCAGAACTGTATCAATTAGCTAATGAGCAGGTAATTAATGATCGTAATTGGATAAAAAAAAAAAAGTTTCACGAGTATTTCTCATCCTTTGAACTGTATATGAATTTCTGAAGGATTCACCTTGTATATTCTAACTTATTCCCTCCGTCAGTTTCTTCCCCTAATCTATATGCAGGGTAGAAACTAGTCTAGTCATATGTTAAGCGCGTGTTTAGTTATACGTTTCGTGATTACGGTCGATTTCGCTTTACGATATACGCTACTAGTCAGGTCTAGTCTTCTATCCTCTAACCCCGTCGTGTTCCTTCCGAGGTCTTCCCCACCGGGACAGTGGGCGACTGCGACGGTTCGTCCTTTTTTAGCCAGATTGAGGGTGGATAAAAATTTAGTCGATTAAAAGTGACGGGAGGAGCAACATGGTTGAGTTACACGAGTTTGTCCTTCTCAGCTTCTGGTTGGTAATCAAAAGGAATGAGACAATCAAGGGAAGAGTAGAACAAGCCGAATCTATCCCAAATTTGGAAATATCTCCTTTTTCCACCCTCGCGAAAGACTCCGAATATAATCCGCACTTTATCCTCAAACTGTATAACAATTATTGATTGTAGTTTAGCGATTAGATATACACGTAGGCGTATGTAACTCTTAGAGGGTTTAGATATTAGATCAAAAAGTTTCGTTTAATCAAACAAATCCATAGCCACGTTAAACTAACTCCGTACCTAACATACCCCTAATCCCTAATCCTGCAGACGTTGTATCATAAATTCTGACTAGAATGTCCCTAAAATTAGTCAGGCTGATAATAATTTTAACATCGAATATACAATTTTTGAATGAATGAAGAAAAAAAAATGGAATTTGAAAATACGAGGGCGTTTATATACCCCGTGTGTAGATTTAAATAATCTTTTATTTATTCATCGTGTGTAAGTTGGATTCGGATGGATCATAAGATATTCGGGGATAAGATTCCCTCCGTCTATGGCTTTTTTGGTATCGTTTAACCTTTTGAATCTAAAGCTCTTTACAAGAGATAATCGGGTCTGATTTCGTATCTTCCGGATCGTCAGGTTTTGAATTTTCTCGGGGAATCGGCGATACCTTTACTCTTACGAAAAACAGATTCGCGATAAGACGTTCGAGTGTAAACAGTATTTTGCGACAAAAGGATAAGAAATTTTGATCATTCCCGGCTAAACTGGGACAACAGTTGAACGAAATTGAAGAAATTTTTCTTTTACATATATTGTAGCAATTTACTTTAACAGCACAACAAAACGATTTAATATAATACACTAACTCGGGGGTTAGGGGCTGGGGGTTGGGGGTGGAAGTGGTTCTACAGCCATTACTGACACGTCACGAATTACCAATCAGAAATCACGAAAGAGTCAGCCTGAATGATATTCTTGGTGCTTGGCACGATGAGGTGTCGTAGAACTTATTCCGACATTCTACCCCAGGGTTCAGTTTCGTGTGAAAACTCTTCGCACGCCAGTCGCTGTAGCGTTTTACGCGAGTCAGATACTCGCGAAAAATTTCTATCCCTCGCGTTACCTTTCCAAAAAAAGAGAAGAAAGAGATCAAGAATACCGAGTCAAAGAACAAATGGAAACAGGAAATTCCCACGAGTTTTACTTCGTGATTAAAAAAGTGCGTATATCTCCGTTCAATTTTTTAAGGAATTATTATTTTATCATCATTTAGTGGATAAATAAAATTTCGGCAAACGCGAGTCGAGCATAAAAGATCGGTGAGGATTACGTAGATTTTAATCGCAATTATTTAACTTTAGAGACTTTATTAATTGATATACTTTGTCGGATTAGTCCGGGAGAAAGAATAAAAAATTAATGAGGATAATTAGCCGTATGTAAGACGCGTCGAGGGATTATAAAAGATAATTGAAAAAAAAAAATTGAGAAGGGAAAAAATACAGTCCTGCGAGACGTCGGGGAAACTTACCCGCGTCATAATAACGTCAGAAACAATAATAGCTGTTCGTAGTTTATGTCGAGAAAGATCAACAGATTTCCCGATCGGTTTCACGATATTTCTCATCGTTATTTACTCAGCCGGCTAAAACCTGTACAGCGGGGTAAAGTATATTGCTGACTTGGAAACGAGGTCCTTAATGGTTATACCGGTGGAAAACGTGGGATAAAAATTTCTCTCCACAGAATAATCCTGCACCCTTTTATCCCGGACGAGAAAAAAAAGATTTCGAACATGTTTTTTTTTTTTCAAGAAGAGGCAAAAAATGAAGTCGAAAAATGTTAACTCGATATATTTTTTTCTTTCTCTCTTCTTGAATCCTCAGCTTCAGTTATCCTCTCGTAAGAACGAGACTGGAGATGCTGATGGGAAGCAACGTAGTCCGATTGACAGACAGAAGATACATGCAGAAATTGATAACCAGAATTCGCCAGGACTACGAAGCCTCCCAGCAGGAACGCGTCGAAAAGCGAATGGTGAGTGGAAGCGTAGTTCAAATTTTCGTAAAAAATTGGAAACTCGATAATTGTATACTCCGCGGTGATCAGATACTTAATTGCGTGTTAAATGTGGCGGAAAACGGCGAGTCTCTCGACTCGTAATTACAATGAATTTTAAGAACAGTGATTATCGAAGTGTAGAAGCGAGATTCCACCCCGGGAATAATAATACGTCCGGGTATACCTAGAGCGGACGGGATCCTGGCAAGGTTGAAATTCGGGTTTCTAGGTATTATCGTATCGAATCGTACCTCCCTCGACCGGCTGAACTCATGCATGTTTGCCCACCGTAAGATAGAAGGATTTGCATGTAACTGTGAAAAGATTCGAGGCTGTCGTGACAGGCGTGACCTAAATACATCGATACCAAGTGCTTTCAGTTGCCTAATCCCGAAAGTGACATTATATTTTTAGAAAAGCAAAAAACAAAAATCAAAAGAACAAAAAAATTACCAAAATATCTGACCATTATTTTTATCCAATTGAGCGAATTTTTGACACTCTAATATATTTTATATACCAGAGGCTGGATATCGCATGCGAGTAGTCAGTTTTGCGGGGAGAAATATATGTTTAGTCGAGAGTCGACAATTTGCGTAAACTGAATAAGTGTTTTAACGTAAACGAAAGCGGGGGCTAAAATTGCGACTATTTAATTCCGAGGGGTTATTATGCTCACGAATATGATCTTGACAGTCGAATTAACGATGTAAATGGGTCCTTTGCGAGATGCTTCTTATAAGGCAAATAAGATTATTAATTAGGCTTTACTAAAGTGTCGTACATTTTAATCAATTTTCCCTTGGCACTGGGATCGTCGTTATTATTATCACTGTTCGTATTATTAAGCAAAAGAAAACAGCGATTCCAATCATCCCGATTACCTGGAATATAGAGATACGGGAATTTGTTAGAACGATAAGGTTATATCGATCTGTACCCACTTACACCTACGTATGTACATACCTACTGCTTCTCGATACATCGCTATTCCCCTTATTTCAAGACGAACGAACTAATGCGGACGAAAAAAATGATTCTCGAACGATTGATACCCGTCCAAGAGGCGCCTGACGAATTGCGGAGCTACCCGCTCTTCCAGCTTTATCTTTACTGCGACGCTATCATCGAGGAGAAACAAAGAAAGGTGTATTTTGTCATAATCCATCCATTCTTCAATCTAATTTTAATCGACTAGAAATTACACTACATTATTATCTGATCTCTGCCGTTAGCGCATGCCGAAAAAGGTTCGAGTGACCAATTCTCTCTATCAGCTTCTTTATCCGGAAGTTAATCCCGACGAGGTTGAAGACCGGACCGAAGACGACGATGTGTATATGAAAGATGTCGTAGTTAATGGAGCCCACAGATTGGTGAGTCGCTGGTGGATTTACACCATCGATTATGGGGATTAGAAAGGAGGAAAAATACTACCAATTTTTTTTTTTTAATAAACTACAGGTACCCATGACACCCGAGGAAATAGCGGCTGTAATCAGCGAACAGGAGACCGAGAAGGACATTGAAAACGGGTACTTACTAACCCAGGAAGATTACGACAGGCTTTACTTCGAAACCGACGCGATTAAAGAACTGAGAGAAATGCAGGTATACTGGGTGAAACACTTGTGGCTGTAAAAATACTTTTTTTCAATCTTATCAATTTTATAGAGCGTTGAGGAGATGTACACAAAGGCTCACGAGATTGTTGGCATACTTTACTCCTACGCGGACGAGGGTAGATACAAAAAAGCTGCGATTGAAAAACAGCAGCAGAAAGAAGCACAGGCTGAAGGCACGGAGCTTTCCTCTTCGCTGGCTGGAGACGAGGATAAAAAACCGAAAGAAGATGAGGAAGTGGTTGAAGACGGAGGAAAGGCGGCAACTTTAACCACGGATTCTTGAATTTAATTGAAACCGTATGGAAAGAGAAGGCTCGAGTCGTCATACACGACTATTTTTATTTTCACTTGCCTCGAAAAACTGACTAAAGTATTTTTATTCTTCAGACTAACAAAACCGAAGATATGATCGTGGATATACGAAATAAGTGAAAGATGATGAAACATTTTTCAGACACAGAAGGATTTAGGCATTATCCTGCCAACTGCACCGAGATATATTATTTCATATTCACGTATCAGATATATGGGGAATGATTTCATTGTAAAATAGCAATAGTCTAACGTGTTTATGGCATAAACTTTTAAGATGTATAAATATTGTGTCAAGTATAATTTGCGAGATGAAAAATGACGCGATAATAAATCGAAATCAACGCGATTGAAAATTCTTACAGGTGAATAAAAGTAAGAGAATTGAGAAAAATGAAAACACAATGGGAAAAGATTCATAGAAATTCTCGGTCGATCTAAGTACCTCCAGTATCATCGATAAGTGGTTCGACTGCGTGTAGAAATTACCAACGCCTACAAGGTTTGTGCGTTAAATAAACTGGATGAAATTTATTCAACGCCTTTCAGATTTTAATCACAATTTCTCAAGCTCTCTTATCAACCGTCAAGTATAAGCCCGAGAGTAGAATTATGGAAAGGTGATTCCCTTGGTTAAGAAATCTTCTTAATTTGCGGTCTGATTGCCAGTCGTTAAATTTCATTAATTAATTTATTTATCAATTTTTATTCGCGTTCAAATAATTGTCTAGAAAATTTTGCGATAATTTGTTAAAGTGTAAAGTGAGGTGGTGTGAGGCCGCACCTGGTGCATAATACAATTGCTAAATACCAAGTAACACATTTCCCCGTTATATTCTCTTGTCCGAGTGAAACTTTAGCAAGTAATTAACAAGCTGTGTAATTAATGAAGTGTGCAAATGCCAGGATTAATAATCGATGGAATTAATTTAAAAAGCATGGAGGAAAAGTATAATATTGGAAATAAAATGATTTCTAATTATACTTTGAAAATTAATCACATAAAAATTATTCCAAGAATTTTTCAGCTCTATCCTTTCGTAGAAGTCGATAACATTTTACGTCAACATCTAAACGTGGGATTTACAATTAGAAACGAATCGTTAATCAGTTGATTACCACTCGGGATAATAGCTCCGACTTTTCGTACGATGAATTTGACGAGTAAATTTCGTTTCTATTCAGCCTTTATTGAGAACGAATGATATTGAACACAGTAGCTACACCAGGACCTGATCTGACCTGATCTGAAAAGGATCTTCTTCCGGTAAGAATTGGAAGTTTTAGATTCAAATTGAAATTTAGATTTAAATTTAAATTCAAATTCGGATTGAAATTCTTTCTTTTTCTTACGGAATAAGTATATATACTGTATAGAAGTAAGAAAGTCTCTGAGACACGAGGCGGTACGAAATTTGCCAAGTTTGAAGAGGAAAGAATGTGAGTATAGCTGTAGGAAAGTGAATAGAAGTAAAAAATTGAAGAAAATAAAAGAAAAGGTAGACGTAGGAAAAGTATAGGTAAAATAAGGAAGAGAAGTGTCAAGTGCAAAGAGAAGAATAACACATATGGTATCTGGATCAGGGACTAGAGTTTGAAAGACTGAAAGGGGATCGTATAATTTGAAAAATTGACAGTCCCTTCTTTCACCCCCTGCACCTCCGACAGCAGTATTTATTCTCAGGTAATAAATTCGGCGGGAGTTGAAGGAATAAAAAAAATGACAAAACGCTTGGAAAGCGAAAAATTGACACGGGTGCGAAGTTATGGGGGTTGCAGAATTATTCTCTCGCTATATGCTCAGAAAACGGGGATTCGGAGTTGTCTCTAGATAGAAGAAAAAAAGAAGAAGGAAAAAATTTCAGATTATGATAATTATTTTACTCCAATATATTTATGAAAATCAGCTGTCCTCGAAAATTATTATTCTATATACGAATTATGGAATCGTCGAAAAAATTGTCACCACATACGTCACTCCGCTATAACTGACTTTAATTTATTTTCACTGCAAATTACTTTATCGAAACTTATTCGTATGCTGCATTCGACACTGTGCTGAACATTCGTACTCGATTAACAAGCCTGCTGCAGTAATCGATTGGAATTAATTAACGCTATTCTGTAATTTGTCGAACTAATGTGAGAAAAGTTAGAGAAATCGGGAGAGGAAGAGAAAGAAAAGTTTGAAACGTCGCGGAATTTTCTACACCTCGATGTATTTCTTATTCTGATTTTAATTTAAACTTGATTTCCGAGAAAACACGCGCTTCTTTTGGCTCGTTCGGAATTATTTCGACGATTTGACATAAGGGTTAAAGGGAAAGGGAATAAAAGGGAAGAGGAAAACGCGAAATTTGATATTCAGGACCGACATCTGAGTTCGAAAAACAATATCCCAGGTTAAAAAAAAAGACAGCAGCCTCCTTGATCCACCTGTGATATTCATCCCTTATATGGGGCTTCGCTCTCCCTCTCCTGTAGCCGACGCACCGACGCCTATATAAAGCGTCGCGACGCTTGCTCGACGCCAGAACTCCAACGATTCACACCAGTGCAGACGAGTTTTGCTCCGAATTAACTACAACCGATTCCGAGTTTGTTATAAATAAAAAGAAAAGAAAAAGAAAAAGAAAAAGAAAGAGGAGACTATGTAAGGAGACAAATCGAGGCAGATTCTAATACAAAACTAATGACTAGTATTTCCACTATCGACATTATTGATAGAGAAATCGCATATAGGATAAATCGGGAATATTTTTTTATTCTTAAACTCTAATTATTAACAAAGCAAAGAAATTTTGACAGAGGAATAACAAAGGCAGATCTTCTTTCTAGAAATACATTAACCTACTCGGAGTGGTCCAGCTGATTTTCTACGAGCTTAAAGTTCCGCAAGCTCATTAGCGGCAAGTGAGGGGCCAGTGATTACAGTGTGACGAGTGTCTGACTATTCCGAATCTCCTATACCGTCGTCATATCCGACTTTATAATTGCATTTAAATTAACAAATACCGCAGGGTAAGTATGCGTGAAGATTTCGTCGATCAAGTATACTTAATCCGGGTTTAAAAAATACCAAAAATTTCACACTTCCCTTATCGATCTTTCCGATCTTTATCAAAACTCGGAGTATCTATCCGAATTGATAATTTCCCTCCGGTGCAGAAATAATAATTCGCGAACTCTATACCTATACATCAGCGTCGTGTACCTTGTAACGTAATTAATGCTGCCTTGCAGCACTACGAGCTGCACCTACTTATACAGCTCTGAAATTTCCGATGTAACGTAATACGAAATCGATGTGCATTTTCTCCGTAGTGTATTATGATCTCGCGATGAAGGAGTTCGATTTTAAATTTCCATTTTTTTATTTTTTAACGCTTTTAAAAATCGCGTTACAGATGTGGCCGCTTATCGCATTGGTGATAGCTTTGGTCGATGCAGTTACCTCGAGAACCGAATCTCTGGATTTTAAAACTATCCAAAACTCGATGCCTCTAAGATTGAACGGCGTGATTAATAGACCGGATGTTGAGCAGCTTGACAAGCTTGATTCTCTTCAGTTTGCCGAAGATCTGTCCGCCTTGGACGCGGATAAATATCGAGGCGGTTTTGAACCGTTTAAAAAATTGTCAATGATCGACGAGTTGGACGGAAGCACAGGTGGGTGTTGATTTAGAATTAAAACGACGACGAATATCCTGTAGAGAAATTATTTGCCTAAATTAACTCTACCGTAGGTATAACGCGAGGCCAGACCAATTATCGATGTAATTACTCGCAGATTTATTCTCCCGTAAATTTCACCGGTATCTATACGCTTCAACCAATTAGCCGAAAACTTTTCGCGGTATAGAATAGAATCGATATAAAATAATTCATTTCGATTCGGGGGAAAGAAAAAAAAACTATATCGGAATAGTTAACTCCACGACGATTGAGTTTGCTGACAATTCGTTTCGCCGATCGGATATGACAACTATACTAATGGATCTAATACTAGCCCATACTCTCTCTCTCAGAGTGTGTAGAGCTTAGGTGGTGATCGATCGAGTATTTGAGTAACTTTTAATAACATTAAACGCTCTTTCTTCGCGTTTCAATCTCTCGATTGCAATGCTTGGAAGCTTCATAGAACCAAGACGGCTTTTAGACTAATGAAATTGCACAATTTTTATTGCTCATTTTGATCGATCTCAATCTATCTCTGAATTTCTTTTTTGTTCTCAGTAACTTTTCTAAGGGAGATTAAACGGGAGGGAGGAAATTTCCCATTTTTTAAATAACGGAAAACGTTATTAACTTATGGACATTAATTTTACTGTAAAAGAGACTCGCGATTTGGAAACTCTGTATTAACAAATATCATCCCTCGTCCCTGCTCCCTTCGCTCTGATTTCGAGCGTGGGATTCACTTAGCGCAACGTCACTATTCTTTGTCGACCTTTGAACCCTTGGAACGCCCCCGCACCCCCGAAATCGATATAAGCCTCTGCTGCTAAGAGACTATCGCCTCTCTCTCTTCTCGCGATAATCGATAAACCCACGATATCCCCTATCGGCGATAACTACGATCAATCGATAATTAGTCCCGTAAGACTATCGGCGAAGCGAAGCTTGTATATCTAGGCGTCGATCAATCTTTCCTTATGACACGAGCCGAGACCCTTTTCTCGTTTCCGCGTCAATCTCAAATCTCATTTTCCCTCCGATTAAACCTCACGCTGTATTGAGTTTCTCTTGACTTTTGCCAATCCGAGTTCACTCGACCTCACAACGGATGCCAATATTTGCAGACTCGTGGTGGTATGTTCTCAGAATTATCGGCACAGCTCCAGGAGCAAAGCCTCGAATTTTATTTACGATCATTCAACTTTGCAGTGTGCAAAAAAATAATAAAAACAGTGCAAATCCTATATTCTCGAGACTTTGCCAATACGCGATCGACTATTATCGTCAATTAAAATCAATCGACTAATTCGCGATAGAATAAAGGTGAAACGGAACAGGGTAAATTTCAGATCAAAGGATCCCCTTGATTGAAGACGACGAGGATACTGACATAGACCAATTGTCCGCTTTCCTTACGCAACTACTTCAAGAACCAGGCGGATGGGAAGCGCCGCTGGTTTTGGTTGACGAACCGATTTCGTGGGAGGGTTCGATGATTGAAAATTCACCCGATGGATCAGAGCCGGTTCCTGCACCTTGGAAACGGTCTCGTTACTACAGACGTTATCCTTGGAAGCGACAAAATCCAAGGTTGAATTTTCCCATTGAATGAAAAATGTGTATAATAAGAGAATATCGCTTTTATCCTCTTCGGTGTTACGTCTTTAATTTTTGTTATACATGTATTTTAGAAGTCGATACGATGACAGTGCTCGTTATCTCTGCACACCCACGCGAGAAGACGTTTTCCAGCTGCTAGTTGCTCTCCACGATGCCCGTCAAGGGAATAAATCGCGAACTGTAAATTTTTGCAACCGACGTCGTCCCGCTGGTGCGGTTTTTACAAATATACGCTTTCTGGGACGCAGGAAATAGAGGGATACCCGATCGGGCAGACTACAAGGGACAGACGTCTTTCCGCATATCTTAATAATCATATTTATCATTTATTTGTCAAGTTATAGATACTGCAGAAGACACGAATCGTCAATAAATAATTGATCGAGACCTATACACCCTTCAATAATCACCTGTTGGAAAAATGATTCGATTATCTTGTTTGAAACTAAAGTACTATTTCCTTCTGATGAAAAGAAAAATTAGTAAGATTCCAGATTTCTATTGAAAACAATTATCAGTCTAATAATAATGAGGAATAAATAAGATTATTGTGTCTATTAAAAATATGAATAAATCAATGAAATTCAATTTGAAAATTTATTCAAATCTGCGATGGGGGGAGTTACAATCCATTTTTCCTAAACCTATATTTATATACAGTATACAGTAGATGAAATAACTTTTATTCAGTCCCATGAGACATCGGAGCCTGAATCCCTTCTCTGCATCGTATATGATAAATAAAAAAGGAATTTTTTTACTCGGTTCAAACAGATCAAAGTATTTTCAATTTCGCCCCATTTCAATCCGTAGAGGCTTAGTGTACCGAATTGGGGAATATTCTCGATTGAAAAGGCAATACATACTTTAGATGTTTTTTTCATTTCCTCGTACATTCGAGCGCGGAGCCAACAGGTGGTTGGGTACCTTAAAAGCGGATAAATTAAATAAATATATATATAAATCCCCAAAATCGATAACGGATGAAATAAAGCGGATATGGTGTGTCTTTTTTATACGAAATAGGGAAAAAACTGTAACAACAAATTTTATCGTTCAACCAAGAGCTGGGACTAATTATAGCTCGAGCATGTAATGTAATACGAGCGAACGGATTAGATCTGGGATAACAATCTAACCGAAAAAGTCAGCTCGTATTTAGCAAGCGATTTGCGTAAACCCTGCCCGGAATCCTCTTCCAGTTCCCGAGGAATCTGTGACGAAGTATAAATCCGCAAAGGTAGCTTGGGTCATGTCGAAGATAGCTGTAATGAAAAATTAGACACGAATTATTCAGACTAATCCACCAAACCTTTGAACCAATTTCACAGGTAGATACGGAAATCGTCGTACTTCGAGTTCCGGCTAACGAAGTCCCGCAGTATCTTCGTTTCTGGCCACTAAACGACACGTAGTCTTTTCTGCACAGTGTGCTGTTCTCCAAGTCGAAATCTAGGATAGCTAATTCGAGCTGACAGTAGCCTGGCGCCTTATAGAACCTGGAAAACGTTATATTCGGTTATTCCAGCCCCATGGTAGCTCGAAGTAACGAAAATACTTGCCTGTAGCACTGGTTCAGGTTGTTGGAATAGGTGCTCGGATAATATACCGAAGTTATGGTCCCGTCGATCAGATTAACAGCCTGGCAATTAGAGCTCGAAGGGTAATTGATCAGCGCCGAATTTCCGGTTTCAGGAAAAATCGGGATCACCGATATAGTAGAGGAAACGCCGGTGGTCGGAGTGGACGTAGTGCCGGAGCACTGTGCGCTCTTCAGGTATACCTGCTTCGCGGCTTTAACCCAATTTAGGAATTTGAAAATCCGGCAGGAATTAAGTAGCTGTAAATTTTCGCTGGTTTTTAAAGCTGCGGCCTGGTGAAGATTCTCGGCGTTCCTTTTCGCGCGCGAATTAGAGGCGGCCCCTTCCTTTTCGTTGGTACTTCTCTTGAAGTTTCTGATCAAAATTGGACTCTGGTATTCCTGCTCGTTTACGAGCCTCAGATAATTCGTGGAACAGGCTACCTGGGTTACTTCTATGACAAATCCGCTGAATTTGTTCCGCGGATATCCGAGGTATTTCACGGTTATTGTCTTCGTCGCGATATTGTCGAACGACGATGTTATATTTGCGCCCGTTTTGCAGCCGCATATCCTAGCGCCGTCGATCTCCACGTAACCATAAGCACAGAACTGGTCGTCGGAGCCAAAGTTGAAAAATTTCAGGTACATTTGTAGCTGGCAAACGCTGTCCGATGATCTTCTAATCGTGTATTGGCACTCGTAGTTAGTCGAGGAATAAATAAGCGCAGGGAAATTGGGACTTGTTAGCAGAAAACTGTTCGACGAATACGTGGAACCGCAGCATTCCGACAAACCGCTACCGTAATACGTGCTCGTGTCGACTCCAGGACTGTAGAAATTATTGTTAGGATAGTAGTTGCCATTCGTCCCAAAAAAATAGCCAGGATTTCTGTTGCCACTGACTCCAAAGCTCAGGTCAAATTCGCTGTTCCCGGTATCTACGTTTCCAGAATTTCCTACGGGCGAAAAATTCTCCTCGGGATTATACTTCGAATTACCCGGATAATAAGTCGGGTTGTTGTTGATTCCCGGGCTGCAGTTTGGCGACACAGGATTGTAATTGACCCCGGGATAGTTGTTACTTGCAAAGGGGTCGAAGCCGGCACCAGGAGTCGCCGGATTCGGTGTTCCGTACGTAACCCACCTATTCACCGATTGGTAAAGCTCCGGCGAAGTTTGTGGATTTTTTAACGGATGAATAAACGTTTTTCTAGTTTTGTGGAAAAGTTGCTGGAGGAAAGGAGCCGGATTCTGGTGGGATGGAAGGATCAAATTTGCCGGAGGTTCCGTGGCCTGTGATTCCCTCTCGAAATGTCTGATCAGGGCTACCCCACTTGGAATAGTTTCCGATGAGATATTCGGCTCGGAATTCACCGGGGCTTTTCTCGCTCCGCTGGTCGTTAGAGGCCTGATAATTGGGGCTGGTGGCAAATACAGGTAAGATGTAATCGAGCCGATACCATCGTCCTTTACGGAGTAAGCATGCCCGCAATTTTCATCGTGGAATTGGTGCTGTTCATATTCGGGTAGTTGCAGATTACCGGAAGGATCCTTGACTCGCATAGCCAGCCTTGACGGAGGCTGATCTCCCCTGCCCTGATCTTCGGCATCGAATTGAACTCCGGGTCGAAAAACGGGGTAAGAATTTTGCAAATTTCCTTTCTTCTCGGTGTTCGTTTCTCCCGAAAAATCCGTTTTCAATAAAGAAACGGAAGTGCTTTGATTCTGGCTCTCGTTTAGCTGGGAATCCGCGGCGCAGGGTAAAGTCGTTACTAGAATCCTGAAACCCCTGGCTGTTGTGTTCCCGTCCGAGTGGAAAATCAGCTTCAAACTCCTGTCCTGACCCTTGAATTTTCTGATCCCGATACTGTTGCCGCAGTAAATACTCCCGCTACCAACTTTAACATAGTCTTTATCACATCCCTTCGAAGCTTCGAGTTGAAAGTCGAGGAATTGCAGGTGAAATTCTTGATCGCACTTCGCGGATTGACTTCCTTTTAAAATATAAACACAATCCTGATCGTCCGGGTAATCGTTCGGATAATTAGGGCTGACGAGAGGATATTGAAAGCCGGAGAAATCGCCTCCGCAGTTTGACGAATGGTCAGAATATTCGCGGCCTTTTTCGTCGCATAGATAAATTTGAAAGAAATTAAACGAGATGAAAAAAATCAGGATTTTCATTTTGCTAAAAAAACGCGACGACTTTTTTCCGGAGTTGAATCGTTCTCCTAATTTTCTTTCGAAGGATGATCGCGTGTCTGGGAACGACTGATCGGTTCGAGCGTCGATTCCCGGTTCTTATGATACTCTTTGTTTAGCCATGTCAAATATTTCACCATTATAAACGAACCGAGTTGTTTGCCGAGTCGCACGGTTTTTGAGGAAAAGGTGCGGCGGCAGGATGTGTGTAGAAATCAGTCGTTAAAAATGGAAAAAACGTCTCACGGAATTATATCGTTGAGTAAATAATTCGAAAAATTAGAATAAAAAGCGCGAGTATATATTTTCGGGGTGAATAAAGGATAATCGGCAAATTACACAATGTCGCAAAAAGTGATGTTTATTCATGGGATTCTTACACCTATTGCAAATTACAAATACTGAAGTAGGAAGTAATATTCTTACGTAATATCATATACCCATTGTATATAAAACGTCGAAATAGCATCCGAAATAATCTACATTGTCAACAATTCCTTATTTCTTTGTCAATTAAGTAATAATCTCTAAAATTATTCCAAACTAGATCACGGCCGGCTCGGCTGATGTTATAATTTCGAACCTATCGCCTTCCTGTCGAGTTGGGCGTAGATTATGCCTGCGGGCTTATCAACCGGAAGATAAACTTCTTGATTCTCTCCCTGAACCAACTTTGGAAACTTACTCAAGTCTAGAGTGAAGTAATGCTTGTTTGGCATCCTCATTTCGATGCTCTGAATCTGGAACGAGATATGATTATTATTAAACGAGCGGTAAAATTCCGAGCAATAATCACCTCCGACGAAAATTCCAATTCTTGAATCAATCGCGATCTAATTACCTGCTGGACTTTATCCAATACGCATTTCTCGGCAAGGTATAAAGTGTTTTGTACGCTCGGTGAATAGATCCCGGTCTGCGGTGGTCCAGCGAAATTGCTCAGGATACAATCCTTCACGGTTCTCCATACGCCGTCAAAATCTACACCAGTAGCTGTGGAAAAATCCCAAGAAGCGGTGACCTCAGTGCTGAATATGCGGTCATTGGCATCGGGCAAAGTCCTGTACTCGTCTTGAATGAAATCGGTGAATGAACTCTGCGTCGTTTTTAAAACACGTAGATTTTTCAGCCCTCCACGAATCCTCGGAGACTCTGTGGAATAAAGAAACGGAAAAAATAACGATACTGAATCTTGAAAATAAAGTAAACTATTGACCAATATCCGCATATGTGTCAGCGATGGAACAATCGTCGGTATTAGCTCTGACAATGAGTCATACGAGTGAACATCCTCATCTTTGCGCAATACTTCATTGCCGCTGGCAATGGGAAGGAAGACTTGGCCCAGATTATTTCGGGGAGATAAATTTTCGACAAAATTTATCGATCGATGTAGGTATCAGTTATGTCTGTATCTACCTGTAATCAATCGGTCAGATTTCCGACTCACCATTTCTGAGCTGGGTGACTTGGCAATATCTGGTCACCGTCGGTGTGAAGACAAAGGCGTGATTATGAGGTTCGCCATCGACTCTGTGACGCTGCCAAGGGTATTCTTCGACGTTGACATTGACTTCGGCGACGTGCCGGTAAGTGTAGAGGAAATGGGCGCATAAAAGAATTCCGAATTCCTCCGGGGTTTGGACCCCGTGTTTTTTGGCTAGTAGATAAACCGTGTTCTTCTGACTATCGGTGGCAATTATGTCCTCGTTGTCTCCCTCGAAGTAGTCTTTCTGGGTTGTGAGTCGGAGATGCGTGTCGACTTCGTACTCTCGTATTTCGTGAACGGCGCCTTCTCTATGAACGTATAATAGCTTCACGTGGTTTTTTCCATATCCGTATGACCCGAGCTCGTATTTATCGCTTCCCGTCTCTCGAGTCGCGCTGAGATTAGGCTGGACTTGATTTTTCGATCTTGGAATAAACGGCTCTTCAGTCTTGAGCAACGATCGTGAAGACGTCGGATTCGGGGGTCCGGATCTCCGCCCATTTATCAAACCCAAAGACCCGTTAGCCAATGCTCCAAGTTTGCTCATTTTTCTGCAAAAAAATGAATCACTCCAATGAATCTGCGATCGGAAAATGCACAGCGGAAACCGCGGCACGCGTCTAGCTCGGCGATTCTAAGATGCAAATTTGTATCGCACATAGACGGATAAAAACCGGCTTTATCAATGTCGTTGAGCTAATTAACGAAGCTATTAAATCTTCCTCGCATTTTATCACTGCAATAATTAGACCGAGTCGTTAATTACGGAATTCTCGTTCAGACTTGGTGATGGAAAATTATAAAACACGATGAAAAAAGGTTGAATTTCACTCTTTTCGTACCTTGACCGCGAATTGCGGATTGCGAGTTGCGAATTGCGACTGGAACAGCTGATGGATATTCTGTCTGAATTAGAATGTAGTTTTGATAGTTTGTTACAATTATTCAATTCGATTGAAGAAATATGCACTGAATAGAATCGAATGCCTGACTGAGGCTGACTTACCATTTGGGGATATTGCCTCCGCTTTATATAGATGACGTCTGTGTTGTCCACGCGCGCTTACTCCCCACTACCATTAACATATTGCTGACCCGGTGAACCCGGGGCAACCGATAATGACATCCGAAACTAACTGGATGTAATTCTCAATCAGAATCGAACGCGTAAATCGTTCATTAGTACGAGAAGCGATAGTTTAGAGGTGCCCATGGCCTCTCACTCTTTCGATAACAGTCGTCAACCCAACATTCGCCAATTTGGATCCGTAAAATATGTGAAACGCGATTAACGAGGTCGGAGGGAAAAGTGATACGATTTAATCAATTTTTTATATAATTTTATATATAATGTCCACAGCGATACGGTAATTTGTTGTATTTCTGAACCCTGGATTTTCACATCGTCAAAAATTGAGGGCCACGTGAGCGGACAATCACGTTGAACTATGAGCCGGTATAAACTGGTATAAATAACGCGGAGTGTATGTATGTACGTATTAAATTATTTTTGAAAATGTCTAATGTTAATAACATCGCAGTGATTTCTCTTATCAATTCGCGTGCCGTTCGGACCTCGTGAACTTTGCGTCAGACGGATACAAAGTGCATTAATTGCACATCGAAATCTTTATTGCAAAATATAAGATTAAAATAAGAAAAAGACACGGGAGAATTCTTTTCAATATCAATTAGGTATATGTATACAACGTTGCGGAAACTGTACGAAAAACCGAGCACAAATGATACACATATACGTGCATGTCGATATTTGAATAATTGCTTTACAGAAGTTTACAGACTTGTCAATAATTCGTCATATATTATATTTTATATCTCCCTAGCTTATGAGACACTATTTGATTCTCAGTATTCATTGTTTACTCAATATCATCAAATCATCCAGCTAGACGCAATAAAAGTGTGTCATCGGCGTTGTAATAAATTAATATCGCCGTTAATGATTGTCGGCAAAATTCGTTTCATTCGGAATAAGAATCTGAATGGTTAGAGATCGCGCTTACGCTCGGTTTACTTTATCGCAACTTTTTTTTTGTCTATTCAATTGCGTAGATTCTTTGACATTGACTTATCGCTGATCTCTATACATATATATGCTCGAGCTGTTTATCCCCGCGATTTGCGTACTCGCGCACAGATTCATTTCCAACGAAACAAATACTTTTGAGGAAAGAATATTCACAAAAAAATAACCCTTGATCTGCGACTTTTGTTGATAAAAACGCTTTGGGGGGTCTTCCCAGCTGACAATAATATTATTGTATAAATTAGATAATACTTATACATCGCGTAAAGGGAAAACAGAAATCTCTAACAAGATACGATCTGTACACTGTCCAGGGTCATTTATAATTTCCACGAAAAGCAGATTCTGTTGACCAACAACTAATTCTTGTTTGTCAGTAGAATTTGTTTTTTTTTCGTCGTCGTTAAGATAGTTCTATAATTCACCTCTCTCTCTCTCTCTCTCTCTCTCTCTCTCTTTTTCTCCTTCTCTTTATAATAATACATGACGTCTTCGAATGAAAACAACATCGTGTATAGTTTTTCGTAAAGTATATAATGATAAAAATAATAATTTTCTTTGTTAAGAAACGGGAAATTTTCGAACACTATAATAGTATGAAAAAATCGATATCTACTGCACGCGGGGATTAAAATCGCGCAACATTCATCAGGGAGAAACTCGTTAGTTGGTATAATTAAATCCGCGTAACATCCCCGCATCGCGTATCGCGTTATTAGTCTAATAAATATACGCTTCGATGTGAATATTTTTCTTTATTGTCTCGCCGAGTGACATCTGCGCCAATTAACAACGTCGCTTTCAGGTTAGGCTATTTTCCAGAATTAATACAAAATATCCTGAAATATTTATGTCACCAATTTGAAATCCGCGTCGTCAAATCTCCATTTCGCTTCTAGCTATCCGTCTACGCCTCCGCAACTTTGGCGACGGTCCCGAATACCTGACGAATAAAATAAATAATAAAGAGTGAAACGCGAAAAAATTAGGCGTCCATCGCACCCCTTGATCGAAGGCAAAGAACCCGTCAATCTACGAAACGGTATTTCTCTCTCGATCAAAACAGCTCTTCCTGTTAAACGACCGAGGATTTCTGCCATGGAAACTGGATCCAGGACGGAGTCCCACCTGGGAAAATATTCGTAATGAAAAAAGAATCGGCTCGTTAGATTTTCCGGGCTAGTTTAGAAATTGGCGAACTTTTCTTCAAGGTAAGTTTCAGCCACGGTTACTGCCGCTTGGCCTCTTAGGTCGTTGGATTTAAAGCGATTTCCAATGTCCAGACAAGCGATGACGATCGACTGTGAATAGGAAGGCAAGAGATTGACTGAAAACTTTGATTAAACCGAATTTTCTATGCGAATCGAATCATCTACCTGCGGAAAAGGCGCGTATGTATCGTCAGCCAAGTGGCAAATGGCTGTGGCTACTATCGCGTTGATTTTTTCAAACTCCGTGAGTATCACAACCTTTTCACGACTCATACGCTCGGTCATGGCTTCGTAGAAAGTCCAGAACTGATCTGAGCTCGTGTAGCTATCGTCAGATGATGAAGTTGTTAGTTGCGTAATAATTATAAATATTTACGAAGTTTGTATGTGAATAACGCATCTTGTGTTATAACACATACTTCGAGCAATTAAGCGTCAATTTATCTACGTCGTGGCTTGGCTTTTGGAAGGAAGACATCACCGCGGAAGCTGTAGCTCGGGATATCCTGCCGCATGTATCTTTCGCTTGCGAAGATGCGAGGAATAGGAGGATCGAAGGTCTTTCTGGACTCGGTCGTAGGATGTGAGAAACTGCGGTCACGATCGTTGACATAGTCTCTGCTGACTGAGAGCGAAATTCACGTCTGCGATAAGCAGGTGAGGTTTAATATAAGAATCTTTTTTAATTAGATCAGGGTAATTATTTTCGTCACAGTTTTATATCTCAATGATTCGATATTATCGTGCTATGCCCTCGCTCTAGTTCTTTTTCTTTTTTTTTTTTATATCAATAATCTTATCGTTGTTTGTACGTCTAAAAAATTATACCGTGTTTAAATATCGTGTTACGATTGTGACTTGTGAGACGTGGTATATATTCAACTTAATGGACATTGCAGTGAACTGAAACGAATTGTTGAGTTCAATATCTTCAAGATTTCGTATCAAATGAAAATTATTGACCCATATCTTCGTAGAATGAATCGACAGTTTGTCTCGGTTTACCGGGATCGTGTATTTACCGAATCCGATCTTCGAAAAGAGTGAAGAAAATAGCTCGTCTGTCAGACAAGGTGTTGCACCGAGCCATGTTGCAGTATTTTGATAAAACGGAGATTATCAGAGTTGATAATATCAGGGCGAACGCGGCGTAAGGTATCCAATACAAGGCTTCAAGAATGGGGATAAACGCGCTTGATCCTGTCGAGAAAAAATCCATAACTGCAGGAATTTTTAGTTCAATTAATAATGGCTCGTAAACTGTAGAATTCAAGGAATTCATTTCCATCAGTAAAATAACCGAGACATTTATCCCAGATACTAGATATCGATTTCGACGCTCTCTCTCCTTGACAGTACGACTCTAATTTTCAGGATTCCTAAAAAAACGCATATCAGTGGTTATAGACCTGAAATAAAAGGACTGGAATTTTGAAGCGGTCAAAATGCTTAATTTACACAATCTACACGATAGTTTGAACGCAGACGCGAACAATCGAAGGTTTGAATTTCGCGCGTGTATAATTCGGCTTTCGGCTCTTCGTACCCAAACGATCCGCAAGATGGCGGTGGCGTAGTTCGCCTCGCAGTTCGCGTCTCGATAATCGGAGTTGTCGCGTCATAATCGTAGCTCGAACCGCGACGAAGATAACAGACGAATTATCGCACGATTTGACAACACACTCGTATGAAATATGGCCAGTTCGTCAAGGTGAATAAAAATAATTATAAAGTAACAATTAGTCGATATAAAACCCGGCCAAAGACCGGGCCAGATGCAACGCAGTTGTCGACGGCGTACCCTTGACGGGTGTACGAGTCGTGAACCGAATCTCACGTCCCTAAAATAGTGAAAAAAACAACTAACCTCGAACCTTTCGCAACCCCGATCCTTCTGTGGCTGAAATCCCGTGATATTTCACGAGTGAAAACGAAAATAAAAAGAAATATAAAAAGAAAATCCAACCTAACCTCTTCTCTCGCTTTATTCAATTCGACAGAAATGACACGAACAAGGTGTGCTGTTACGCTCATCCGGACGCTCCTCTCATCGAAGATTATCGCGCCGGTGATCAAATCTGTTCCGAATGTGGCCTCGTCGTAGGAGACAGGTAATTATAGAAAAAAAAAACTCCGACTTGTAACAATCGTAACCAATCCCACGATGAATCTAGAGTCATAGACGTCGGTTCGGAGTGGAGAACTTTTAGCAATGAAAAAGCTGGCGTAGATCCTTCCCGTGTCGGTGGGCCTGAAAATCCGCTGCTTAACGGGTCAGATTTATCGACAATGATAGGCCCCGGGACTGGCGCAGCTTCTTTCGATGCCTTTGGTGCTTCGAAATATCAAAATCGTCGCACGGTACGTTATTGGGGATAATTTATTTAGGCAGGAAGTTCAGGGCCAATTATCAAGTCGTTTTCCTTCCATTAACAGATGAGCAGCTCGGACAGGGCGTTGATTAATGCATTTCGTGAGATAAACGGGATGGCGGATCGCATAAATCTACCCAAGACAATAGTCGACAGAGCAAATAACCTTTTCAAGCAAGTTCACGATGGCAAAAATCTGAAGGGAAGATCTAACGACGCCATAGCATCGGCCTGTCTTTATATAGCATGTAGACAGGAAGGTGTGCCGAGAACTTTCAAGGAGATTTGCGCAGTCAGTAAAATAAGCAAGAAGGAAATAGGCAGATGTTTCAAGCTCATTCTCAAGGCGCTGGAGACTAGCGTCGATTTGATTACCACCGGGGATTTCATGTCCAGATTCTGCTCCAATTTAGGATTGCCTAATATGGTGCAGAGGGCCGCTACTCACATCGCTAGAAAAGCAGTTGAAATTGATATTGTCCCGGGAAGATCACCGATATCTGTAGCCGCAGCGGCCATCTACATGGCTTCGCAGGTGAATATTACTTCACAATTAGACTTGGACTGGTTTGTTTGAGGGGAGAACTTACTCGGGCTGTTTTATGTCCCTTTTTACAGGCTTCGGAAAACAAGAAATCCCAGAAAGAGATAGGGGACATTGCCGGAGTTGCTGATGTGACTATTAGGCAGTCGTATAAACTGATGTATCAACACGCAGCTAAACTTTTTCCTGAAGACTTTAAATTCGCTACTCCTATCGATCAGCTTCCTCAGATGTAAATTGTATTATGCCATCAGCCTCGGTGAGTGTTTTATTTTTCATCCTAATTCATTGTATTCTGTGATGCTGATTTGTCGACGTTTTTTTATCCAATCGTTAATTATTACAGTTTACATTCCTACGATGGCGCACCAGCTACTTCATGGATTCAGTCGTCGATATATGAGATTTATTTCAACTACCTATCCATCCTCTTTTGTTTTATTTATATCAGATTTATCATTTTAACTGATTGCTTAGAATCCGAAACTCTGAGTATGAGATTTCAGAGTTTTTATTTTTTTTTTCAAGGAGTAAGGCGCGTGTTTAACTTTGTATTATTTAGGGGAGATGGCTAATCTTCTGGTATTCTTTATCCTCGATGAAAAGTATCGAATGCTTAGAACGTTTATTATTATGCAGCTTGGATGTTTTTCAATGTACGTAATAGCCAACCGACTGAAAGTTGGGAGGGATATCAATCGGACTTCAATAATGATTATGTATTCAGAAAATTCTTATTGTGGTAATCGTTAGTAATCTTGCTAACGAAAAATAAGAAGTGGAATTAATCAACGGAGGCGTTAATAAGAACGAGAGGATAAATCCTCTAAAATTCATGTTTCTAAGAAAGAAATGAATGAATAAAAACAATATATAAAAAATTATTTATATAGGTACCGCGGTTTCGCATAATTACCGTCAAACCGTTACTGGATTTAAATTAAACTAACATTTTATATCTACATATTCCAATATATGCCTTTGTAATTATCGAATATATTTTAAAAAACACAAATAAGAGAGAAGAAAAAAAATAGAAGAAAAAAAAGATAAAACCATTAAACACTTGTTAAATACGAAATTTTTCATTGTAATTAATATCGCCTGCTATCTACTCTCTATTAACACCTCTATACTCCACTAACCCAACGAAATCGCGTGATAATAAAACTGCGGTAAATGTTTGATAAGAATTTATTAAAATACAATACAAATCATTGAGTATAAAAAAAAAGACTAAAAATTCAGCTCTTGACTCGTGCTCGGTCTAACAGCGTCGTTATCTTCTTCCCATTCTTCGTCGGATCCCTCAGGAATCACTTCCATATGTATAGAGGTAGAATCGGGATTAAGAAGGTGGCTCTTCTTCGATCGTTTGTCTTTGAATCTCCCAAGCTTTAGTTTACCTCCGAACTTACGCTTCCGCGGCAGCGTGGTCGGGTCTGGAAAATAATTTGACAAATTTTATAATCCGCTTCTTTAACTTCAATAGCAAAGAATTTGACAAAAAACATCCACTCACGATCCTCGGGAATATTCATTTGCTTTCTCAGCACACCTCGGACTTGTTTATTTATTATTTCTCTGCAGTGATCGTCGAATCCAACCGGCAACCAGCCCATCTTTTCATGGCACTTTGTGTCTGCCGGTGGATCGGGCAGCTTGGCCAACATTTCTTGAATCTCGTTAACGTGAACGTCGCAGTACTGAAAGTGGATATTATAACATCATTGAAATAATCGCTCGATCTTTATAATAATGAAAAAGCGATAATAAAACGATTGATACTTGATAGAACATCTGTCTGGAAGGCGGAACGGTTCCTTCCTGATAAATGTACACATTTTTGTGCAAATGTTTTTCCTTCTTTCTATTCTGCTCGGGTAAAGTAGCCGAGAGAACAGTGGTCTTTGATTTGGAAGACGGAGCTAATTTATACGGCAGAATGTAGTTGGAATAACTCCGTTTGCATTTCACAGTCGACTCCAAGCCATCTGAAACAAAAATACAGGAACAATATTAGATACATAAAATGTTGATACAGTTTTATCTAACTTACGCATTGCCTTCAGTCTATAATCCAGGGTTTGGTATATTCTAGCAGTCGGATCTTTTCTCGGATCATATCCCAGCTTGACCCACATAATCCTCCAAGGACCAGTCATAAAGTAGTAAGCAACAGATGGGAGTAAAATCTTGAGCTGTTCCCCCGTGAATTTAGTTTCATACATCAGGGCGTTCTTGGACCACACGGGCCTCTGCTCAAAGAATTTCCTGACCCTTTCGAGGTGGAAATTTTGCAGGAATTTCACCCTCATCGCGTTCTCTATTCCCTTGGGTGGGTTCGTCGGTACATCTGCAGATTGGAAGTTGATGAAGTTGGAGTATCCTGCTCGCCGTTTTCGCGTCTTTCCTATAACATTCTCTGGGCATGTGTCAGTCCCAGTTTTTGGTACGTATAACTGCACATTATCCATCCGACTGAAAGCAGCAGGTGGCAAAAAGTAGGGTACTTTATTCTTGAGCCATTTATAAGGCGGCACATTAACCGGGTATATGGATTCGTATATGCATTCGTTCTCCTTGGGGTCTTTGGTGCTCGGTGTGATAGGGAGAAATTGAAAGTCGCATAGATCTGAAATTCGATAAATTGCGATCGCATTAAAGCCTTGATTATTTTAGCCGGAATGAGAAGAATCATTCACGACTCACTCATAAATCTAAATTCCGTATCAACTTGACCGAGAACTTTCAATTCGGGAAGTGTGTAGTCATCCTCCTTGGACAAGTCCTTGTATTTGTGTTTCTCAAAAAGTGGAGAGCAGTTGTCTTTGGATTTCGCTTCACAGTTCAGTCCCCTGCTGCAATTCTTCTTCTCAGTCTCCCCGACTTTATCCTTACAGCTGACACTGCACTCTGCAATTCTGTCCGTTAACTCGTTCAATAAACTCTCCACTTCCATCTCTGTATCAGACTTTGTTTCCTCTCTAAAACCGGGCTTGGAATTTCCTTCAAACCCGTTATCCTTCCCCGAACTAGAACCACTCCCTAGATTAATGACTTCTGTTATTTCCGATGTAATCCTCTGCCGATCTCCATCCTCAATCTGTTTCTTCTTTATCCTTATCCTCAGCAGAAATCCAGTCGTTACATGCCGATCCCCGCATGCTGGCTTACAATAACCATCCTCAGGCCTGAATCTCAATTCCAATCTTCGATTGTGAGCATCGACTGCCTGCAGATAAATATTCAGAATAAGAATACAAGTCAGTTTTCAATTCGTCTTACTCTGTCGAACTACGGACCGTTGATATTGACGCCAGACCGCCCAGAGTTTCTATGGCCTTATCCTCGTTAACGACATTCCCCGGGTATTTGATGCACAGAAATTTTCTATCGAATCTATGACCCCCAGGTAATACCGGGCCGATATATTCCCTTTCTGTTTCATACTCGTTGTCGGGTGTACCAGCATCTTCGTCGAAATTTTGCTGGGGGGAGGGGAGGGAAAGAAATTGTTGACAAGGTGATAAGTTCGAAGAAATGTATACATCGAATTATAAACGGAAATAAGATGCAGTTATTGTAATGAAAAATAAAACTAACGTCTTCTTCCGTATCGTTGGGAATATTTCCGAGCGAGTCATCGCTATCGGCTTCGTATTCATCGGCGTTAAAATCGCTGTCAGTATCATCGTTGCCGTAATTCTCATCGTCGCTTGAATCGGTCTTGACGCTCATGTCGATGAGTAAAAAAGTGCGAAATATTCTAGCGATTATTCATTTTATCACGAGTTTTTAAAGCTGCGAGCGATGCTGGAAACACGGAAACATTATTTACTCTTTGAGGTTAAGTATGGCGACAGAGGCCCCTGGGACAAGTTACCCGCATCGCTCGAGTGTCGTTTGGGTTGCGGTATAACAGGCGTTGCGAAAACATACTTGATGTGATTCATCAACGAAGCGATGCAACTCGAATAAGTAAAATTGAGATTTGTGCGATATTCTGTCTAGATGTTTATCTATAAATATGAAATATAGTTTGTACAGATTATTCATCCTGGTACATAACATATTCTGTGATTACGATTAAATTGCGCTGATTTAAACTGGGCTGACAAAGCGTCTGTTTATCATGAATTGGAATGATAAAGGTGACACGGCGAGTATACATACATAATAATACAAGTTTTCGTCCAGTGTATTTCGCAGCGATAGATAGGTGTGTTATATTGTTACATAATAATTACCGTAGCATCGCAAATACGAAACATACTTGCGTTATTGTGATTAGAACGATTGAGAGATGAGCGCTATAAAAGCGATAAGGAATTGATAACAGACTAGTTGAAACGCATTGTATCGGTATCGACACGAAAATGGACAGTTGTGATAAAATAACCTGCAGTTCAGAGGTTTTCGAAGATACTAATACAACGACTGTCGTTTTTCCGTCCACCTCAAACGAATTGTTGCCCGGTTCTTGCAGGAGGACGACGTCGTCGAGCGATAAGCTTAATTCTACATCGGTATATTGTAGAATTTGTCACGAAGGTAACGATTCTTAAATATTCATTGAGTATGACGAAAACGACGAGGAAACGAATATAAATTTGAAAAGATATGGAATAAAATGATTTCGAGAAATTTAGAAACGAACCGTTTTATCTGATATACACCTGCAACTCTTTTATACTATTTTGTTATCTGAACGAAGACTTTGCTATCGCGAATAATTACTCAGAGACAGAGACAGATATCTTGGTGTTTGTGTTCGGCTCTATTATCGCTAAATCAAGGCTGTGAATAGTTTGACATTTTTTTTCTCTCTCTCGTTGTCATTCATTTATGAACGACTAGTATTTACTCTTTCTATTAAACGCCGAGTTTAGATGAGAGTTTAGAGGAACTGGTCGATCCCTGCAAATGTGCTGGATCTTTGGGACTAGTACACGCTAGCTGTTTGGAGAAATGGTTGTCAACCTCGAACACAGATCGGTGTGAAATCTGTAAATATGTTTTCACTATTCAGAGAAAAAACAAGCCCATCACGCAGGTATAGATCGTAAAAAAATAAAAAAAAAAAAAAAAAAAAAACAAGAAGGAAATAACATGGAAAGAAGGAAAACAAATAATAATCATTCCAGTGGTGGCGAAGCTCGAGTGTTCACGGACCCCGAGGAATGGCTGGTGATGCAATTTGTCTAATGATTCTGACGCCGTTATGCATCGCTGCGACATATTTGTGCGCTTTAGGTGCATCCGCTTATTCGCGTCTAGGATATTGGGAAGGAACTGGACTCGCGATATTATGCTCACTTTTGGTAATCACGTATTGTCTGTGGCTGGGAATCACATTGAGGTGAATTGAAAGAAAAAGAAAAAGATAAAGAAAAAGAGAAAAGAAAAGATGTGTGATATTATATCTGTCCCCCGCGATTGTAGATTTCATTATAAAATATGGCGCCTATGGCGTAAGCAGAATCAGGACGTTGTACTTTTGGTAAAACACAAGGTCGACGACAGCGAAAACCTGAGCGAAAAATCACCCTCTGGAACGCGGGAAATTCGTCAGGATAGAAATAATAACCGAGGTATGGATGGGTACGCTAGTATTCAGAATCGTTTCATTTTTAACGTGTCATTTAACCACGAAGAGGATCCTGCATATACCCTGCGGTATCAGACGAGCTACGTCTGATAATAAAGAAAGAAATAGTGGAGAAAAAAAAAAACAGTTTTATACGGACAGATTTTTATAAATAAAGCGTAATTGCAGGATAAGATTTCCGCACTATCCAATATACAATAAATAACATATATTAACGTCTAAGGTATTAATAATTTAATTTTGTATCAGATTTATTAGTGTATGATTTTTTTTATTTTTTAAATAGGATAAGAAAGGGCTGAATAAGATACGATGATATTGTGTGATCAGTGTGAATAATGAAAATAATGTGAAAACAAGAAAGAAAAAGAAAATACAACTTGGTATTAAGTCGCTTTTTCCCATCGTATGATATTTGCTAGACTTCAGAGTCGTCTCTCGCTCTCTCTCTCTCTCTCTCTCTCTTTGTAATGATAAGTGTATAATTTCCCTAACTCTGGACAATGAATTTTTAACACATAGGTAATAATATCTATTCATTATCCGAGAAACGATATACTATATCCATGTATTACAGTGCCTAATTTTATCGACTTTTCGTCCTGCGCTATGGGAAACATCGATAATAATGATAACCAATGCGTTGGCGAAAGTTTTCCTATATACATCATATAGAAGAGTTTAGAAATTAAAACCAACATACTACGTATCAACGTTTTCATAACCGATTCGCATATTAGCAATCTATTTGTATTTCGTATGGAATAAATTATTTCTAGAGAATATGGGTCGATACAAAGAGAAGGGTTGGATTTACGAGTTTCAAATTGTTGGGTGAAAACCAGCAATATTAATTATCGTCAATACTTCTTTCTTCCTTTTCTCATCTTTTCTCGATAGATAAGAAACGATTCATGTTTGCGAACGGAACTTGTTCCAGACTAGCAACACAAGCCTCGATGTCTACGAGCCCTAAGGTACAGGATATATTGATATAACATAGCTGTAGAAAGTTATAACTGCGTGGGGTAGAATTATGCATGTAGACTAAGGGACATAGAGCAGCTGCTCTTCTCCTAGATTATTTAAACGTATTTCCTATGCCTTGTCCTGCTGCGGGGCCCACATAAATCTATTTCGTATATACTCACGTCTACATATCCATGAATTGGAAAACTAACTCGATCTTATTAGCATGCGTTTTTTTTTTGTCACATCGTTTGTAAAAATCGAACTCATATTTCAGCTGAAATATCGCGACGTGAAAATACGATAAAATTTTTATAAACGTGGCGAATTTTAGCGATAATTAACTTTTATCGAATAATTTGTTTGAATAGTTGATCATTGGTCGTTGGATTATATGCTTACCGTCACAAGCGCAAACTAGCTCGGAATTATCTCGAGGTCGTGGCGAAAAACTACAGTATAACAAGTCCTTCGACAGCTAAGGTAACAATTATTATTATAAACTTCCTCGAGAGAAATAAATTGAGGAAATTAACGACGGTCTAGTATTCGACGGATCAAGGTCTTGCCTAGGACGTAGACTGGGCTTAATTCCACCGCTTCAAAACCCAATGAATATCACAGTACTGATTAATTAAGTACATACATACGCATATATACGCTAATATAATGGAAAGAAATAAACGTCGGCGATGATTCGGATCAGAATAATGAAAAGAAATTGAATGACGTGGCATAGGTAGTACCAAGGCCTTCCCTGCTCAGTGTAATTATTTATTTATCCTTATATTTTCTTTGCATAAACATCGCGGGTGCAGATCGGTGTTATTTAAGTAAAGTTTATTCAAATCGTTATCAATACTCATTATCCCCGTGACTCATGTGATATTTAAAAACTTTAATCGAACGAGGTTATTCGGCGTATCTACTGGTCTACCACAGTTCTTAACTTTAATTTATAAATCATAAGTATGTAGTATGAATAGTTGACAATACCGCGAATCGGGTCAGTCCACGACTCACGACCCTCTCTTATTCAGCGTATCTATATGCATATGTATTTCCATACGACTTTCCTTTAATTATTGTCTTAAATACTATCCACAAGGTTGCTAAATTCTATTTTTAATAATCGATCCCGTCTGTCTATTATTTTCACTTTTTTTTTCTTTCTTCTATTATCCATTTTCTGCAAACTGTATCATAATCTTATTTACGGGGTTTGTGGCGTCCAATGTGGCGAAAATTTTCTTGCTTCAAGTAATTGTCATCTTTTACATCTCCGTCCATTTATTTTCTATCGGAAAAAGGATTTGACGGTAGATATGTTTTCGGGTTCAAAGAACGTTTTCATGAATTTGTATATAGAGTGGGATACAATAAACGCGTTTACAATACATATTTAGTCGTACAGAGCGCTTGCGCGTATCTATGGAAACAAGTAGTACGGGTAAACCTGTAGTCAAACGTAGGTTGAGCGACCATAATTGGAAACGTCGTATAAAAGCTTCGTTCTAACGAAACTAAATTTCACAGTTTACAGATCGCCTGAGAAAGCTTCTCGGTTGATGAGGTTTCTTAACTCAAGTATCAATCGTCAGTAGTTCGCTAAATATTCGGGACGAAATCAAGAAATAGAAAACTTCGATAAAATATACTCCATACGCGCATAAGCTCGGACGACGCGGACGTGATAAATTTCTCCAATAATAATCAAATCATAAAATTTTATTCGATTTCGACAGCGAAACCTATACAGGAATAAATGAAAATTTTCCGACTCTGAAGTTCAGTGAATTTCAACGAAGTGCGAAACAAGTTGTGCAGTGAATCGATTCTTGAGAAAAAAAAATAAATAACAAAAAACCATCCCTCATAGACTCGAATTCTTTTTTTCTTGTCGTTCTTGCATATTCTTTTATTTTCTGTGAATGTTGGAGAGAGAGAGAGCGATTTTTGGAATTTTAATGACCGAAGTACATTCCGGGGTCTGATGAGTTCCCCGATTCCTTTGGTTCAAAGTCAACCGATTCAGAGTCAGGGTCGAAGCTCGAATAGACGCGTGAACTTGAGGTCACAGTACTTATTAACGTGGCAACTATTAGTGGCAACGTGCGCTTGGTGTCACAGGTGGGGACTGGCCAAATATCCAGTCATGTGAGTATGCTCATAAATGGCAGTTCCATCGGCTAAGGGAAACCCCGTACCAATAAACGGACTATGGGCATCTGCCTGGACACTGGTGAGTAAAACTATCACCTTATTCATTCGATTAATGAAAAAATTGGAAAAAGAAACAAAACAAAACAAAAAATGAGAAGATAACACGCCCAATAATCTGAGACACGAGATGATTAGCCTGGGCCAAATTATTCAGCGTGTTTTCATCAGGATTTCTCGTTGAAATTTTTACAACCTCATCTCGGAGATGCTTATTCATTTATGGGGTGATTCTTGACAGAAACTGCAGTACGTATCTTGAATATACAGAAGCCGCGTGGAATTGGAATAAATTGTCGTACAGCCTAACGAGGATATTTTCGAGAGTCGACAGTTATTTACTATCGTTGTTTATGATCTTTTATACGTTATACATAGTCGCTATTGACATGCGATGGTTAAGTAATTAGCATCGTATCTGATGCGAGTGGAAAATCGAATAATCACTGAATAGCCACGCTCTATTTGTTCATTTTTCAACGATTTCGCGGTTATTGGCCCTGATGCGATTCGATCTCATATATACACGATTATCGCACTTTTCCAATGGATCACTAAATCTCTGTGTATGTACATAATACTTTTTCGGTTTAACAACGCATAATATATAACCACTCATTTTTAGGAACACTTTCTATAACTTAAACCCTATGTATACCCCTATATTCACGATCTCTAACCTTTGCCAGAGGAAGAATAATTCCGGACGGTTATTTTCCATAGCTATTTACACGGATAATATTATTATTGACCCGGTGCATAGTTGATGGTCATAAAATGTTAATGAATAAATAAAACGTATAGGTGCACCAGCTTGGTTTAATATAATATCAATCTATGAATAAGGTATATAAAATGAGATACAATTTTCATTAAGCCCGGAATTATAGTTCTAGATTTTATATTTGCCTCGCGTATAGGTAGGTATTAGACGAAATTCATTTGTCAAATAATTGATGACAATATTCTATAGATTCGGTTTGTTAGGGTGTATAATTAACCGAATTTGCCCTTGGGCCTTGAGGCATAAGGGGTGGTTAAATTCTCAGAGTTAATTGAACGTTTCAAATCTACGCGGACAAGAGTATCAATTACCGATCGCTATATTCCCCTATATTCATGTGTATATAAACTACGTACACATACGTGTCATAGAATCGAACGAATGTATGGCTCGCGAACATAATCCATTGAATTATTTAACCGCCAGTATTCGTTTCTCCCTCTCCCTCCTCCTCTTTCTCACCCTATCATCTTTCCCATATTATACATACACACAACGTAAATATTGGCGCACACAAGGTTCAGGAAATTCTATAAGGTGTAAAGAAAATCTCTGTCCATATTTTTAGAGCAACAAAATGGATCGCAGGTGTTCGAGGACGGTGATAGGCGACGTACAGGAAGATGGCAAGGCGAGGCTGGGCTCCTCGCAACACCACCAGACGGTAATTTTCCTATGCAAAATGTTGGCCAGGTCGTATTCGAGTCGCCAAAAGTACCCGTCATCTTCGTTCTCGGTAAGAAAATAACGTCGATTAAACTTGAGTTAAAAAAAAAAAAAAGAAGGAAAAAAACTTATTCCTAATCGCGCAGGAGGTCCTGGAAGCGGGAAGGTGACCCATTGCGATAATTTAATGCACGAGAAGAAGGGCATCACGCATATAAACATGACGGATCTTTTGCAACAGTATGCAATGGGCAACGGTGAGTTTACGTCGAGATTTCTTTCCATGATTTCTTATAATCCGGTAAAAAGCGAGTCGAATTTATAGTGGGAAAGTAAAAGGCACTTAGCTGTTTAATATCCTACGTTGAATTTAATCTATACGAGTAAACGATGAGTCATAGGACTAGCGCGATGATTAGCATAGGGTAATGTGGGAGAAATTGATTATAGTCGACAGATCGATAGATGGATTGGTGTGTAGTGTGATGTGGTGTGGTTTCGTAGAATACAAGAGGGTGGAGTATGAGGTATACACTTGCAGTATATTCATTCACTCCAATACCACTCATTGCTCATTGCAAATAAACACGCGGCGTGTATACGTATGCGATGAATCGGCGTACGATATATCGTAGCATTTTTCTCATCGTATGTTATGCCTATCTTAGATGCGTCAATTTAATGATAAATTTGTCCATTCTGTCGACTAGTATGTAAAGATTGATAGTATCGTTACAGACATGCTGGACTTTGGCCTTTTGAGCAGTAAAACTGTTACGGAGGTACTTATGCTCGAAATGAAAATGTCTCCGAGTGCGAAGACCTTCCTTGTCAGTGGTTATCCGAGAAACATGAGAGACGTTGTCGAGTATTCGGAAAAGGTAATTGAGAAGAAGAATTATTTCGCTAATGCACGGATACCAAGACAGGAGACTGATATAGGTATATAATTGTCATGCTTATATGCGTTTCGGCATAAAATGAGAAGGGGAAGAAAATATGCGAAAGAACCTGGAACCGATAGGCACCATAGACACCATGCAGAATGTTTGATCGATATACGAGCCGCCGATGCTCCTGAATTATTCGACCTATAAATTAATTTTCATCGGTTCTATTCACGTATTATTCATCGGTTTGACGAAACGTATGAAATTAGGGAGAGAAGAGGCAGGGAGGTATTGCCAAAAATGTAGGTTATGACCTAGTGGCCTACTCCGCGAGAATCCGCCGACCATCGTGACGTAATTGCGGGCGAAAATCGGTTCCTTTATCACGGGGGAAGGGAGCTATTCTTTCTCGTTCTTTATTCTTGATTCAAGACAATTTCCCAATAATGGGAAAATACAGTAATTAATAAAATTGGTACACAGTCATACGCGGTTATCGCGAATCCCGCGATCCATATCCACGCCATTCCCCTTCCTTCTTTCCTTCCTTTCTGTACGTGGTTCAGGAATGGAATTTCCAATATATTGTACAGCCAGCTTGACAATTTACGACAAACCACCAATCTTTGAAGCTTATGCTTGATGGCGTCTTATAAATAAGGTATTCGACCTAAGGACGTACATAGGTACTATTCCGCATCGATCCATGAGACAATTTACCTGTACCGACGCATTGGCATATGTATATTTCGCGGAGACAAAGTCTCTTCAAATTTTCATCGGCATATGAATACGAGAAGACACGCCTATCATTATTCTATCTCTTTCTTTTTCCAATTTCGCTCAACGGAAAGATACAAATCGTAAATGGGGTCGTCCTCGTTTCTTGGAGGCAGGAAATATTGGAAAGGCAAATAGATTACGGGGCTCAACTTGGCCACGTTATTCTCGGACTGGCTAGAATGGAACTTCACAACTTCTACCGAAACGTTATGCCCGTCGCAGAGTATTTCGATCAGAGCGGAATGCTGGTTGCGGTAATTAAAACGCGTTACATACCTACCCGGGGATAAAATTAATAGTTACACCCGTCTCCCCGACTCATTGGATCCAATCTATCGCGACAATTTTAGGTAAACGGTGAGAGAAACCCTAGCGAAGTATACGTCGATTTTCGCGAAGCAGTTATGAAGATACTCGGCATGTCAGACGGGTCTAACCGACGTGGAAATCCTCCGGGATCGGTGGAGGCTGAAGTCAAAGTAGAAAGAGGAATAATGCCCGCGTCTCCACCGCCGAAACAAACTGTCGTAGCTGACCTCAGCCCTCCGCCACCAATTTCGCCCGATTTTAAGCCATCAAAGACAGCGGACAAGCCGAGAAAAGGCCTACCATACTTCATCTGGGTCATAGGTGAGGATAAAAATGATATAGGAAATTCTTTCGGTCTCTTTTCCGCGACTCCGATCTATTCTACGTGATATTTCGGTAATCCAGGTGGTCCAGGGAGCAACAAAGCTGTTCTAAGCTCGCAGGCTATCAGCGACGAGAAGGGATGGGCGCATATCAGCATCGGGGGACTTCTCCGAGGATTGGCGAGCTCGAATCCGATTGTTCGAGATGCTATATTTACCGGAGAAATGGTACCCAACGACATAGTTATGCGGTTGGTGGAGAAACAGGTCCTTGTGCATCGCGACACGGACGGAATTGTGATAGACGGTTTTCCCAGAGATTCTGACCAACTTCAAGAGTTCGAAAGCAAGGTGTGTGCTCTCAAAGATATCATTTCTCCTATTCATATCCTTGTCTCCGACCCAAGAACTCCCTAACTCAATTCTCTTATTATATCTTTCGGCAAATTTTTCAGTTTGGTCAACAACCGCCTCTCCTCCTTTTGGACTGTTCCAAGCTTCAGCTGGGCAGAGGTCGACTAGACGATAGCGTTTCGGCATTCAGGAGGCGTCTGGAAATTTTCAGAGAGGTTACCTTGCCGATGTTGAAGACATTGGACGAAGAGAATCGTCTGACAATAGTGAGTAGATGAATTTATGAATTATAAACTATCCAAAATTTCTCTCCGCGGCTATTTCTAATTAATTCTCGTAATTAATTCGATCCTCGACCAATTACTCCATAGGTGGACGGAGACACCGACTTGAAAAATGTCCAGGAGGAATTTACAGCGGCGTTGCAGGATCTCATGAATAATTCGTCGCATCATAGGAACAACGGAAACGCCGTGGCACCAGCGGTAAGAAAATCGTCCGGATCCAGAGATCCGGATAGAATAGTTAATTTTATACCGAACGGTATAGCAAAGACGGTTAACCAGATGGCAAACAACGTTCAGAGTTTGGCTAAAGAGAATTTATCAAACGGGGTTAAAAACGGGGTTGAAAAAGGTCTGAACGGGGTGAACGGGGTGAATAAAGTCAAGGAGAAGGCCCTGAACGGTGCTGCGAACGGGATAAATTCGATATCCAAACAGGTACAACAGGGTGTTAAGAAAGCGGGAGAGAATGGAGTCGCGAGAATGGCGAACGGCGTGGCCAATAATGGTAAACAATTAGCAGCTAATGGGGGAACTTCGATACAAAACGGTGTAGCTAATGGAATCGGGCATCTGGTGAACGGGCATTTGCCTACGAACAAGGTGGCTCCTGTGAGGAACATTTTGCCAAATAATAACGGCGGTGATCCGATCAGAAATATGTATAACGAGGTCGAAGGGTACCAGCAGGATCTTCACATTTGAATTTCTCTAATAATCTGATCGAAGGGATTAAATTATACGATGTGTATTTTAGATATATAACGTATGATGATAATAATAATACGATTATAACTTACTGTTATGTATAATATAGGAAAACAAAAAAGTATAACTCTAACTGAAAAATGCTCACCATGCAAGTAGGTACTTGGGATAAGTGCAAAGATACGTATCCCATTAGTTATTAATTAATAAGCATCTTGAGTTTTATTTATTTATTTATTTATTTCAATACTGAAATTAATTACGTTCACTTTATCAGCGTCAATTTAATGGTTATAACTTATAATATAACAAAACGAAACATGGAGCTAGTCTGATAATAATTAAATATGATAATATACTAGTAAAGATGTTCTATTTTCTAATGCAACAATAGTATCTATTAGAATTAGTCCGCGGGCGGATTTCTTCGTAATAGAAATTGGATAGGAGATTGTTATCGGTTAATTGATTAATTACAGCTTGTTGTCTTACATAATTTATACTCGGTATGTGGGGGAGGACTGGTTATGTAGTATTTATAAACGTAAAATACATAGATAAATAGTCGTAAAGTTTACTTGTAACGTATATTGTGAGCTACACCAACGTTATATCGAGAAGTATTGGAATTGTTACGATTATTCATTAGTATCGCTTAGCGGCGGAGGTGCCTTATTATATCTGATAGTGTATAATCATTAAATGTAGTAAGTCTTATAGTTGTAGTTCTAATTTTAATTATTGTTGCAAGCTATATTTAGATTTACGTATATTATGCATATGCAAGTACATTATTATCATTACTTATTGACTGTTGATTCTTTTTAGTTGATTAAAATTGACGTATACTTTATATTATACAGCAATAAAAAGTCCGAGCATATGTTATGCCAGGTTGAACATTAACAAATAGATCAATAAGCGAATATACAATTGTATTTAGGAATAAGATACCTATTACGTTAAGAAACATTTTATCAATATCATAGGCTGTATTTTTTAATCGCATTCAACTATTTCAATGTTTAATTTATAATTCATGTTGAATGTATATTGAAAGAAAAATGTATATCTGGCGTTTCGAAATCAAATAAATGACTCGAAAGTTTGAAAAGAATCATGTTTATTCATTTATACGAACCTTTTTCGGAGTTGGAAGGATTTCAACTCGCAAAATTTCTGCTCCTGGTATCAGGAGAACATCTGACCCAAGGAGGTGTGCCGAAAAAGGATATGCCTCTTGATTCATTCATGCATACGTCTCTCTATACTTCTCTATACCTATCATTCATTAATACTAGCGTTTTAAGGAGTTAGAAGGATTTTAACTCGCAAAATTTCTGCTCCTGGTATCAGGAGAACATCTGAGCCAAGGAGGTGTTTCAAAATAGGCTATGTGTATTGATTCATTCATGCATACCTCTATCTATATCTCTCTATACCTATAGTTCATTAATACTAGCGATTTCTGGAGTTAGAAGTATTTTAACTCGCAAAATTTCTGCCCCTGGTATCAGGAGAACATCTGACCCAAGGAGGTGTTTCAAAATAGGCTATGTGTATTGATTCATTCATGCATACCTCTCTCTATATCTCTCTATACCTATAGTTCATTAATACTAGCGTTTTAGGGAGTTAGAAGTATTTTAACTCGCAAAATTTCTGCCCCTGGTATCAGGAGAACATCTGACCCAAGGAGGTGTTTCAAAATAGGCTATGTGTATTGATTCATTCATGCATACCTCTCTCTATATCTCTCTATACCTATAGTTCATTAATACTAGCGTTTTAGGGAGTTAGAAGTATTTTAACTCGCAAAATTTCTGCCCCTGGTATCAGGAGAACATCTGACCCAAGGAGGTGTTTCAAAATAAGCTATGTGTATTGATTCATTCATGCATACCTCTCTCTATATCTCTCTATACCTATAGTTCATTAATACTAGCGTTTTAGGGAGTTAGAAGTATTTTAACTCGCAAAATTTCTGCCCCTGGTATCAGGAGAACATCTGACCCAAGGAGGTGTTTCAAAATAGGCTATGTGTATTGATTCATTCATGCATACCTCTCTCTATATCTCTCTATACCTATAGTTCATTAATACTAGCGTTTTAAGGAGTTAGAAGTATTTTAACTCGCAAAATTTCTGCCCCTGGTATCAGGAGAACATCTGACCCAAGGAGGTGTTTCAAAATAGGCTATGTGTATTGATTCATTCATGCATACCTCTCTCTATATCTCTCTATACCTATAGTTCATTAATACTAGCGTTTTAGGGAGTTAGAAGTATTTTAACTCGCAAAATTTCTGCCCCTGGTATCAGGAGAACATCTGACCCAAGGAGGTGTTTCAAAATAGGCTATGTGTATTGATTCATTCATGCATACCTCTCTCTATATCTCTCTATACCTATAGTTCATTAATACTAGCGATTTCTGGAGTTAGAAGTATTTTAACTCGCAAAATTTTTGCTTCTGGTATCCGGAGAACATCTGACCCAAGGAGGTGTGCTGAAAATTTGGGTGTATCGATATAGGTATGCATACGTGTCTTTATGCAATTTCCGAGTGTCGGAAATGACAAATATTCGAACGCCTAACAGTAGGCAATAAAATCTGTCTCGCACGAATGGCATGCGGATTGCATACGGTTAGGCGCATCCCTATTCGTGGAAATTCCTGGCAGTTGAAACATACAGAAATTGTATGCATACACACGTGCATTCATACACGGTTCTATATAGCTTTAGTTATACTAGCGTTCTTTGAGTTAGAAAAATCTTAATTCGAAATTTGCGCCAGGTGATAAGCATCTGACTTAAATATTTACTTAATCCAGAAATAAGGAATTGCAGGCAAGGGATAGTGTAAAATAATAAAGATATTGATTACCGGTATACACAGGCATTTATTGTTGCAGCAATGATACACTATCACTTATTCGTAAAATTTTCCACAATTTACAATTATTTCCTATAAATTGATATTGTACATGTACAAATGTATATTGCAATCGTTATATCTTTCCAATATTCAGTTGTAGAGATCTATCCTGTTATAGCCAAGTGCTTCTTCTCGCCTGACGAGTGGTGCCATCGAGACCATAACTGAAGAACTAGAAAAAGCGCAAAATGCTTTACAGGTTGCGCATGTTACGGCGTAGGTACTCGTCATTTCATCTCAATACGATGACGAAACGTCGCTGGTTAATCATTGGGCTGCCTGCACACGGGCGCCAAGTTTTCGTGTTATCTGCAACAAAAACAAGAAATTTTAACAATGAATTTGAAATCTCAATATTCAACAAAAGAGAAATAGCGAACCTCTAACGTTCGACAATACACATGTATATATGTATATTATACTCTCAGTTCCAATTCCAAATCTATTTCACTATTTACCCAAAACACGCTACTGCATAATATGCATATATATTATACATATATTCGATTGAAAACCACGAGAAGAATACAAGATCGTAGTAATAAAAATTCGTAAGTAATGAAATAGTGCAAAAAAACGGAAAGACATATACTTTGAATAAATATGTCGAGGATATTGGATGAAGAGTCTTTTAAACGTTGCGAGTTTGAATAAAATGAGCTGATAAACATTTACCGCAAGACTACGTATACATCATCAAGGAATATAATCTAGAACTGTGAAACAACACGTACCCAAGGCTTATCGCTGCATCATACTTCCTGGGGATACCACAGTTTCCGTCAGCTCTGTTCAACGAAGGAAAGAAACAGCGTTCACCGCTGTGTTGAAACGTACGTCTATTCGCCACTGCTACTGTCTCTCTTTCTGGTGAAACTAGACTGAACTTTGTCCATAAGTCCGAGTGAGAGCGACCGTTGCCTTCTCTCTTGTAACGTGGAAAATCATGGTATTTGCCATATGTGCGACAGAGAAGGAAAGCGAACTCATATCACGAATCCCAGTGTGCGTTTATCCGTCTCTTTTCTGACTTCGTAACTCGTCGAACTGCCCCGCCCGTCTCCTGCTGCAGATTAGCAAGTTAACAAAGGAGTACGCCAGCTTCTGTAGTCAAAATCAAAGCGGGATTTAAACAGTGAAATATATTATTCACCCGCGGAATAGAATAACCGATAATAGCAGAAATGCGTTGTGCGCGGAACGCCGCGGTGCTAGTGTGCCTAGTATTGATATCTCTAATCTCTATTTTCGCCCAGACAACGAAGACTAATACTGACAAGACGACTGGTTATGAGGAATGCACGTCGAAGCAAACGTGTGCGGAATGCATCAGGACTCCGAGATGTACATGGTGCAGTGAAAAGGTAAGTATTTTTAGAATATGACGAATTATATATACCTATGATCCGGGAAGAAGGACTTAACTAAAGATGATGTGGTCGGGATGTAGCGAAATCTCTCTAACACCGAGAGTGCCTCACAGCCGCGATGCCAGAGCGAGAATTTCGCTGGTATAAAGTCGCAGAAGCCATGGTGCCAAAGTCACATGATAGTGAATCCAAAATCGAAAACAGAAATCCTAGAAGAAAAGAAGTTCTCCTCGGACGAGGATAACCAAGTTCAAATCACCCCGCAATATGTAAAGATGAATCTGCGACGCGGTAAGTATGAAATTAACCGGACGAATTACTTTTCTTCACGCGTCGTTCAGTGCATAATTATATCTTCTGTTGTAATCAGGCCAGGCAGAAACCTTGACGATAAGATACAAACAGGCCAAGGACTATCCGGTAGATCTTTATTTCCTTATGGATCTATCCGCCTCGATGGAAACCCATAAAAACAATCTATCGAAATTAGGGGCGAAGTTGAAAGCCGCTATGTCAAGTCTGACGTCAAATTTTCATCTAGGATTCGGTAGCTTCGTTGACAAGGCTACACTACCCATGACTAACACTCAGGAAATATGGTAAGTGGTTTCATCGTTCGTTTAACATCATTTCTTTACTGGTATACCATGTGCCAATGTTTCACATTTCGTTGCGATTAAAGGTTGGCTAGGTGCAGATTAAAGGACGAGAAGACACCCTGCGCTCGTCCCTACGGATTCAAAAACACGATGAAACTGACGAAAGAAACCAAGGACTTCCAGGTTCGTAATACATGTATTAACCATCGCCGTGCACTTGATAAATCCGAGATATTACGACCCACAGAAAAACGTAGAAACTGCACCAATTGCCAGTAATCTTGACGCTCCAGAGGGTGGTCTGGACGCTATGATGCAAACTATTGTATGCTGGGATCAAATCGGTTGGCGAGATAACGCGCGTCATCTTTTAGTTTATTCGAGCGATGCCCCGTACCACATAGCCGGCGACGGAAGGGTCAGTTGTTCTTGGTCAAATCATATAATCAAATAATCATCTTTTTTTCTTTTCTAAAAAAATATCGATACTTTCCCTCAATTCCTTCAGCTGTATAACCGAATACCTTCGTATGCACACAGCTTGCAGGACTGATTGAACCTAATGACGAGCAGTGCCACATGAATGCTGACGGTTTCTACACGCACTCTGAGATTCTGGATTATCCCTCGATATCACAGGTGATTATTAGTCGTCGATATCTAGACATTTTTCGATAACCAGCGAATTCTCTATTACAGATAAATAAACAAGCTAGAAAGAATAACATGAACATTATATTCGCTGTTACCGAAAGTCAGCAAAGTACTTACAAGGATTTAAGCTCCTGTATAAACGCATCGAGCACTGGTATCCTAAACGCTCAGTCTGACACGGTTGTAGCTATCGTCCGCAATGAATACGAGGTAATATTCGACAGTCATAACTGCGACGTATAAACTCTATCCGTATCCAATATAAGCTCACATTATTTCCTCCGCCAGAAACTGACCAACAAAATAATCATGACCGACAATGCAAGCAAGATACTGGACGTGAAATACATGTCAAAATGCGTGAATAACGATGGAAGATCGCCACTGCTAGAGCGAAAAGAGTGCAGCGGGGTCCGCCTGAACACAATCTTAGAATTCGAAGTATCTATCAAGGTGTGTGTCGCGTTTACTTCATTTCCTAGATAAATTTCATTGCCATAACTGAAACAAAATCTGCTTTCAAGGCGCGCGAGTGCCCTAAGAATATGGAGGACTGGCATCAAACGATCGAGATTAAACCACAAGGACTGAACGAGAGAGTGATAGTGGATGTCGAGCTAATCTGCGACTGTCCTTGTTCGAGACCTGGGAATGAGGTATGAGTATTTAAAAACGTAAGATCTACGGAAAGAGAAAGAAGAAAGGATTTTTCATTCGTAATCATGAATGGATTGAACGTAGGTACAATTTTTTCCAGAACTATGAGGTAGACTCGGCTCTGTGCTCTCAGAGTGGAGATCTAACCTGCGGTGTGTGCGCATGCAAGGCAGATTTCTTCGGCAAGAAATGCGACTGCAGAGGAGACAACGTTTTCCAGCAGTCCGCGATATCTAAGAAAGCGTGTATCGATAAAAACAATAAAACCTGCAGCGAACACGGCGAGTGTATATGCGGCGGCTGTGTATGCGATCGTCGACCGAATAAGGACGAACAATTTTCCGGCCCGCTATGCGAGTGCGACAATTTCTCTTGCCCACGAACAAACGGCCAGGTAATACCTAAAGACCGACAAAATGTCTTTTCCCTCATAATGTCAATTCCATATTCACCCCCTTTACCCTTGCCAGTTATGCAGCGGTCCTAGCAACGGAAAATGCGAATGCCGTAAATGCGTGTGTGAACCAGGGTGGAAAGGGGATGCCTGCGATTGCCAAATATCAAACGAGACTTGCATTCCGCCAGGTGAAAATAAGACGGAATGCAACGGTGTCGGCGAGTGTTCATGCGGCAAATGTGTCTCATGCAAGGATGGAAGAAGCGGACAATTCTGTGAAAATTGTCCGGTACGTATAAATACCCGAACATTAGCCAAAGATCTGTGTTATAATTAATCGATTTCACAGACGTGCCCTAGTCAACGTTGCGATCTTTTGAAAGCCTGCGTCGAATGCAACACTCACAAATCTGGACCCGAGTATGAGAATAACAAATCCTGTGCGAACTGTGATAAGATTGAATTTGAGGATGTGAGTATATACCTACTCTGTGCGGTATACGTGATGGGATTACTGATATCTTTGGGTTTCACTTTTCAGGACGTTGACGATATCGACGAGAGTCCGAAGGCGGTGCACAAGGAGGGTACCCACGTTTGCGCGGTGCTAGATTCCTCCGGTTGCACATTCGTATTCACATACATGGAAAGGAAAGAGGACAAAGACAGAGGCGACATGGCCATCGTATCGGTGACGGCAGAGAAAAGTAAAAAATGCCCTGCACCGGCAGTCAGCGCATTTGGTAAGATAGGAATTAAGATGTGAAGCTGTCCTTTCCATACCGTCGATTTTACCCACGAAATATAAAAAACGAATTTCTATCTCAGGGGTCGCAGGTGGCGCGATAGGAATTACCCTGTTTCTCGGTCTGATGGGCCTTCTGATCTGGAAGCTACTGACCATGCTTCATGACCAACGTGAATGGGTCAAGTTTGAGAAAGAGCGTGTCTGCGCCAACTGGGAAAGGGTATATAGGAAACTAATTATCAAATAATTGAAATAAGAATACAGTCGCATAATTTTTCTGAAATTTCGTTCCTTTTTTCAAGGGTGAAAATCCTCTCTTCAAAGAACCAACGACATCTTTCAAGAACCCCACCTTCGACACGAAAGGCTAATCAATGAAATACATGACATTAAAATAGTTATATAAGTATTATGTAGACTTAGGATAATTTGATAATTTTATGAAAATAAACTAACGAACGTGAGATGCGAATGCATTGGACTGAAATACAATTTCTGTATATACCCCATATATTAAACCTGTAGACACGTAGACATCGTCGTATGTGTATCCCTGGAGAATGACGTTACCAAGAAATGATGGAATGATACGTCCGTTCGGTATAGTTAGTTAACAAAGAAGTAAGGATTTTTTGTTCCCCCGAAATGCAAGACGGTGGGTACGAAGACGTCGAAATGAATGAGATTTCTCGCTAGAGTACACATCAGAGGGAAGTTGATAGTTTGTAAAACACAATTAGCCGAACAAAAGGGCACGGTTATTATGAATCCTTGGAACCCGCGGTGAATTATACCCGGTAGAAATTAAGACCTCTTCATCGATATAGACGGTTCTTTCCGCGAACCCGCGATGCCATTTCACCAAATCTTTCAGAGGTGTATAAAAGCCGTGTGGGAATTAGATTTAATCCCGTTCCTTAACGCACCTTGAGGACAACGAACAATCGGTTAACCAAATCGACTCATAGTTTCCAAGCTCTGGCTATTCACCTGAACTCCGATCCCGTCCGATTGAGTCGTTGTTAGAAGGGATTGAGTTGCACCGTAGTACACGATCCGTCCAGGGATTCGATACTTCTTAGAAGGCGCTCGCTCAAACTTGGGTAAATAAAGGGTTGAAAAAAAAAAGCGGTATAGCCCTGCGCGCGGCTTGATTGTCGTCCTTGATACTCCCGGCCCTATCTATTTACCTCTCTCTCTCTCCTTATTTCCCTCTCTCTCTTACTTTCTATACGGAACGGCGCGGTAGCCAGGATTCTTCCTGGAAGTAGGCCAAATTACAAGATGAATCGGACGAATAAAATTGCAAGTCAGTCCTGCAGCGACGGCATGAAAACAGAGAATTGAGATAGTAAGGCAGTTCCTGGATCGGTTTTCCCCCCATTCGCCTCTTTCCTATACTCGAGCTCGGTCCACCGTCAAAGCCGTTCTCGATCAATTTAGAGAAACAATATCAAACTCGTACCTCCGTCTCGCGACAAAACGCGTTCATCTCCCGACTACTAGCGCCGTGAAAGAAACCCCGCGAACCAACCGGCGGTATACGCCATGCTGTTTAATTGGCGCGTAACGAGTCGTCCAATCAACGACGCGACTGGGATGGGGTAAAGGGAAAGAAGAAAAGGGTAAAAAAAAAAGAAATAGGGAAAATAAATCGACTCGGATCCCCCCGCGTGGCTTAGAGTTGTATTTCGATCGCAAATCAAGACCCGATCGTATTATAATGACCGTTCATAGTCGCTGCACAATGTACCTACATATGCAGCTACCTCCCGAATAAAGTTATAGAAAATTAGATGGCTCGAAGTCGGAGGTAAAAAAAGGAAAATAAGAAAAAGATACGCACGGTGTGTATTATTATATCGAGAGAGTGTACACGGGGGGGGGAGTTGCGCTCTAAATCACTGACGCGCGTCAGAAAACTTCTTTTCTCAGGTTCAGATATTTTATTGATTATTTTATGACCGCGCGAAGAAGGTATAGCCAAGGTAGAGAGGCAGAGTAGCGGCGAGGTGTAGAGGCCCATACATACATACAACATAGTAAATCTTAGCGCGTGGCGCGTCAAGGATATGCCTACCGCCATACCCATCTCTAAGAAGAAGAAGTTGATCCCGGTACGGCGCCAATTATTATTTGTACCGCTCGCAGAAGTACATTGTTATAGCCTCGGTATAATAAATAAAGCATAACGCGTCTAGACAAGAAATTCACCACCGATACACGCGTATAGGTAGACACATAACGCGCGCGTGTGCATATAGTTAATACGTAATCATCCCCTTGAATTACCACCCTAGTAGTGGATATACGCGGGAGATTTAATCCATTTAACAAACTCATTACGGATGAGATATTTCTAACGTTTACCTTACGCTCTGCGCGATCCACACCGCGAACGATCCTTCGGGTATTAGCGGTTGGCACCCCTGCGGTTTGATTTACGGGCCCGTGCTAACGAGCCGGGGCCATCGCGGCGTATCTTCGCGTGTATGTCAGATGAGCGCGGTATACGGATGTGTGTGAGTTTGTATACGGATTTTATGCTACAGCGATGGGAAGAGGCTGGAGGATAGCAACCCTCGAATAGAAGGATATGTGTTGGCGGTACACATACCTGACGATACCTAAACTCGAAGCGGTAGAGAGCCGGTCGTCCCGGGGCTGATTGGCCCGTATTTGGTTATAATTAAGGCCCCCGCGGCAGCCATTAGCGAGAACGCAACAAACAACATTGTTCTAAAAACTAAAAGGACCGCGTCGCGTAAATCATATCAGGGTCTGTAACCGGCGTAGTCGAAAGAAGAGAAGAGAAGAGGAGAGAAGAGAAGAGGAGAGTGGCAAACGCCCTTTTACTCTCATGTTAGTAGTGGATATATTAGGGCTTAAACTTTGAGTCTTGTATACCGAGAGATCAGCACGCGTAAGAACCGCTGGTGCAGTAACAGTCCGGCTCGTTATCACTGATCGTTCGACGTCGCGCGGTAGAAACGATTATTATATACCTATATACGTACGAAAATCAATTACGGTCAATTTTTACATTACGATAATTGATACTCGTATATAACCAACAAGTTGTCCTGAACCTATACCCATACAAACCTATACCTACACGCATGGGTCGTGTATATTGATGGATTCGTTCCGGCGAACTACGTACATACGTATCTATACATCCCGCTTCTCGAACCCAATTACAAACAACAAATTACACTCGCGTATAATCGTATTCATTACACATTGTATGATATATGCTGTATGTATGCACGTACAGCGTGTACATGGAAAGATGTATGCCAGATATATGCGTGAGGTAATCGTAAGGCTAGACTCTATGGTCTCGGACCACCGTGATACGACGTGAAGTTTGGTTATAGCTGTAGAATGGCTGACTGAATCTAGACCGCTCTCTCGCCTTACCGAATATAATTAATGAAGCTGGTAATGAGCTGATTATTATTAATATTATTTAGCCGGGGTTAAGCCGGCGCGACCTCAAACTATAGCCGTCGAGTCGAGAGCCGGACCTTAATTGAATCTGCCAATCACCGTAATGAGCCCTAGCGCCAGTCTCTCCCTCATCATCACCCTACTTGAATACTAGGTATACGCGTACCCCGAAGACCCGGAGTTACTTGTAACCGATCCCCGAAAGTCAAGAGTCCTCGATATCACTCAAGTATAGAAGAATCACATCACTGACCATAAGAGTCATTTTCTTTATTTCCCTACGGATCTTCGCTTGACGATTTAGGGAGAGGTGAAGTCATCCCAGTCCCCGATGCCGGGATGACTTCACCTCTGATGGAATCTTGGAAAATTTATGTCACGGCACCCGAGACTCTGATTAGCGTTAGTCCCTTGATTGTCATTCCTGTAGCAGGTGTAGATTTCGTGTAAAACAGAATAGGTTGATCGTTAAGCGTTGCATAAATGGGACGACGACGACTAGTTGCCAGAGTTTCGATACCTATTTTATACTGCATCCATAATACACGTAGTTTTATATAATAAGGGCTGTGTGGCCCGAGGACGAAACACAAGCCTAGTCAGGGACCAGTGTAGCGGCAGTTTTTATTTTTAAGGGCTGAAAGACGGATGGGTTTACTTATTGTATCGTGGGTCAAGCGGGATGTATAAGTAGCTGTGATAAGGGAATGAGAGACAAATGTTTACTCTTAGTTCTGTAGATAAGAGCCTTCGACTGTCCGTCGTAGGTCGACCTGGGGCCAGTCCGTCGCATTCCATGATGACTCACCTAAAGCTCTCTTTCTCTTTTCCGATGAGGAGCCCGCAAAGATTTAACTAATGTAAGAAACGGAGGATAATATGGCGCCCTGTTCCAGTAGACGGTGATAATAAACGCGATAATTCCGTGTCTCTACATAAGAGGTATATATACCTATAAGAAGCGGGCAAAAACATTCGCTGATTACCCATACGACCAGCATCCTAGCTAGTCGATGACTCGATGCTGCCCAGCGGGCAGTGATCATTGTCTTTATGCCGGACTGAGTGGCAGGTAAAAAGATAACGGAGTCGGAATGTACTCTCGGTTTCCAATAGAGGCTAGATACACAGTCATGGGTTAAATAAATCAAGCACAACACGCGATAACTTGGTCTATACCAGCATCGACTTCTTAAGGGTATTACAGCCATATCCAAGAAAAGCCAGGAGTTTATCTAACTACATTTGTAACAAATAACAAATCTTAATACGGAGTAAAGTAATTTGAGGACGCATTCTTTCAATACTATTCAGCATATACCTACCTATATGCTATATCGAGACGCGCATTTCTCCACGACTTTTACGACCATGTATATAGCTGAGTTCAATAATTTATAATCCACCGCGCGTATTGTCTACCATAAGATTTAACGGACTGAAAGAAATTTGGAGTAAAAAGAAGAAAGTCAAAGTCAAAGTCTTCGGGTATTCGGGGTATAGCCAAAGACGCTTTGCTCAAGCTGCGAGGAATTAATAGATTAGCAAAGGGCACGTCTCCTCTTAATTTCATCCCATTATACCGCTGGCGGGGACCGACGGAGGTGGTATCGCCGATTACTGAGTCGGGTAGAATCCGGGGGCCCCGACGTCTCGGTCTCGCCCGTACGAATTAGTCGGAATTACCTACTGCGTCCCAGAGATTTTGGTCCCGCGGCCGCACTGCCTTGGAGGGATGTATACCTACGGACTCACACATCGTGACGAAAATTGAACTTGTATTAGTCACGGAGCTGTGTACGTACACCGGATTGCTACCGTCTACGGAGTAGGCGACGACGTGAGATTAGCAGCAACCGATAATTACCTATCAACGGATAGGTATATATTTCAGGAATTCCAGGTAAAACGATGCTATTAACGATAAACAGCTACCGACAACGGGGCGATTGTGACTTCCGTCAGTTTCTCTCTCTATATACCTTCATCTTGCACTACCTATAACTATACCTACGTACGCCCCATACATCGAGCATTATCTCCTATGAGAATTGTTTTAAATACGCAGCTGGAGATCGGGGAAGCCCCATGGCGGTCCCGTCTTCATCGAGATTATTTATTGATAATCGTAATTGTCCGTTTCTAACAGTATCTATATACCTATATCCCAAGTCCGATATATATGCCATGCTTTGACCATGTTTGCCATAGCGATCCTTATCCGTTCGTTCGGTGGATATCCCGTGGCGTACGCGCGGTGTCAATCGTAATAAAGCGTAATCGCGTCCGCCCCACTCTACGTGTGATTTTATACCGTCGTTAATTCGCGTTTATTCAGAACTGGCGAATAAGTTAAGCGCAACAACGAAAAATATTATCCTTTACAAAAAGATGAAGAGTGAAAATTTTTCGAGTGAAAAATCGGTCGTGGAATGAAACACCGAGTCCTTAAAACCGCGGCAGCTATCACTATCGGAATAAGATAGAGTCGCCTGGTCGTCATAAAATAAAGGTCTGAATAATTTATCGTCTTGTATATATATTATACGTATATATTTCTATATATATATAATATATTTTCGCTCGCGTGGGCAGCATCATTGTCGACGATCACCGAATGGGACCCGCTTCTTAACACAGCGAAAAATATTGAATAAGGTTTCGACTGCGATATCGACAAAGTTATAATAAACCCCCTGGTTTCTACATACGTACATACGCGCGGGACAAGACTCACAAGCACACGGGGTATACAGACAGATGCGGGTAGACGCGAGGGCATAAATGTTGCCTATACTCTCGGTTGTAAATTTCCAGTATTACGACTCGGCACATATTCGAGTGGTTCACGGTCGAAATATATTCTCATTGGTAATATTTCGTGATATATAGGTAAGAAGGTAGTCGACGATTTTTCGGAAGCATATGGGTTATACGCGCGAGGCATGCCCATGGCGTCTATATAACGTATCTAGTTTGGGGGAAACGATCCTCGTTACCTTTTATACCGCAATATACATATATACAGAAATAACGATTCGATATGACATCCCTAGCGTAAAAACTAACAAGTTATTGAATTAGGGATGATTACAGGACATAAATAGAACTCGCGTTAACGAACCCCGCGATCCTCATCCCCATACCGACCCGAACCAACTCCCATTCCATATTCCCATTCACCCTGCTGGCATACCGAACCGAGCCAATCAACAAGGATCGTCTTTATACTCGGGGTGGTCTCGCCCCGTTTGCCACCTGTTGCACGTCCCTTAATACAACATCCGTTAACGCAGCTATCATGCTTATATACGCGGAAATTTACACGTAGGGTAGGATAGGCAACGAAGAGTATTGGCAAACGCAAGTCTGTGTATCACCGTGGAAGGAGAAGCGTTAATTTTCATCCAAGGTAGGTTATTTATGTGTTTGGTGAGGCGACACGGCGTGTGGGTGTCGGAACCCGGTGCGCGCCCCGGGAGCTCGACGGAGGTGTAGTTGTACCGGTGCAAGCCTAAGCTCGTCGCGCACGTCTTGGACATGAAAAGACACGCGTGCTCGCGCCTACGTTGGACAGGCGACAACTCCGAGAACACCGTAGCCACGAGTATAATCGCGAGGTGAGATGAGATAGGCGGGATTTAAGAGAGAGGAACTCTCTTTCCCTCGAATGCGTATGGATATACGAGCATAGGGATATGTAGGGATAAGTAACACAATCCTGAAAAAGATCTGGAATATATATCGGCGACTGAGACGGAGTCAGATATTCTATGAAAGCTATCCAGCCGGAAGAAGAAACAATGTTATGAATTTGAAACGCTCAGCTTGGCGCCACTACAACCTTTAAATTATCAAATTACGGTCCCATTATTTCACGAGGCACTACGTGACGTTTACCTGTCGTAAAGTCGGATTTTAACGGTTAAAGACGACGCGGACACGGACTCTATTTGAATGGAACCACGGGGGTAGTAATTCCTTCTTCTCTTCTCCTCTTCCTCTCCCCTTCCCCGTTCCCGCACTTATTTTCCATCTTATTCATTTTATCGTTTTATTTATTCACCTTCTTTATGAAAACTGTTCCAGCGGCCCGGCACAGCCTGCAATCGGGACCGTGATATACCGCCGCTGTCTCATATGTTCCGGCTAATTTCTTACCTAGCTAACTATTACACACACATAACGCCCGCGAGATCACGACTAATTTCCATATACCGATCAGAACTTAATAACAGTCTGTCTTAATTAAATTAGGATTCCTTAGGAGGCCCGTCTTGTTGGGCGTGTCCGGACCGATCCGTCGTACCTCTGCCCTACACGATACCGTATATGCATCTATAGAGGCGTCCGACTCGTATATATATACATGCTTTCCTATTCCTTGTATATAAATATAGTTTTCAAAAATATATGATTTTATGGATAAGAAATGTAATTTCTTTTGTACGAATTGAATGCGAATTGAATGAATGAATCTGGGATTATTGTCGTATCCATATCCTTCCGTCACATTGTCTGACCTACTGGTTTAGGGCAACAAAAGGCCGTGATATAGGTACGTGTATAATCCGTGTGTATCCGAGTTAACTTAAACGGCTGGCATAATATTCACATTCTTTATTCTTTAACGACTGCATGTGTCGGTCCCCCGACAGAATCCTTGACTGCATTTGTTTGCATTGGATCTTGAATTTTTACGATTATATTCCAATTTATTACGAGGAAGGTTTCCGACCGACTCGACGCTTTGCTGGTAGAAGAACTGATTTCGTATTCATGGGTCGGAACGGCAGAGCGCCTCGTCCCTTGGCCCAGACTACGGTGTGCGTGCAGCGTTAGCAGTTCAACTTTATTATATGTGGGTATATATTCCTAAAATCTTGAGGAAACTAAACTCAAATACTACACATGTATATATGTACAGTATATATACACATCTCGGCGGAGAGGAGGTTCCCCCATAATCGTATAGGGTATAACGTTCAACTGTATAACCAAGTTAATTACGGTGAGATATAACTGATTAAAATTTGAGAATGGCCGTCGTATCTCAAAGGCAAAGCAGACTTTACGATCTAAAAAAAATTCTTTTTACTAAAAACTCCGTATACCGACTGAGAGCCTATAAAGCGAGCTTAATTCTTACGTTAGAGAAAATTTCTACACTCAATATTTATATTTATAAGACAATTATAGGTCTAGTCATTCTGTCGCCAGGTTACACCGAATATCTATAACTTAACACGTGTATATAAAAGGGATTAAATCTGCCTTAGTTTTAATTCCGAAGCGGGTAAAAATTTCATATTCATATGCAGTTGCCAACTTTGACGCGCAAAGCTGCATCAAGCTTTGTATACCTGTATACGCTTGCTCCCGCAGAGAGTAGACAAGCGATACCCAAAAGCGTGATCCTTGTTGCTCCTGGTGGCTGTCAGCGCGACTTTGAAATATCGTTCTACGGGCCAACTAGCAGCCAATAATTAGTTTACTCCTCATTACGGCTGGCCCGAGTTATTAGGGGGCTCGAGCTAAGAAATCGAAGAACAAAAGTCTAATTAACTCGACGTTTAGGGCTCGGGGGTCAGTCGTCCCTTCGCTTCGTCGAACAGCTAGGAACCAACCCCGCGCGAAAATTCTCGTCAATTTTTGTGTGTATTATAATGTGATGTAACGTAATATAACGTAACATAAATATATGGATGAGCAATCCATCCGCGATGTACATAACCGCGGACCCGATAGCTACGCACGATGACAAAGGAATTATCAACGCATCGATGAACTAGCTTCTGCTGGTTGCTCGAAGCTGCGTGAACGAAGAGAAGAAGAGGAGTGGTGCGCGGGAGCCGGTCCCGTTAATCATCGTGTAATTACCCTCCCAATGATCCGAAGAAAAGATAGCAGCGACCCGCGGCCGGGAATCTGTTAACCTCGGCAAGATTTTAGAGCCTGTGAATAGTATCGATTTCCGTATTTATCGCGGTTTTTTATTGAGGATTCGCGTGCACAGATTGGGAGTAAATGTATGATTGTATGAATTTCTGTGATGCGCGTCGATGACAAACAAGGCGAGATATTTATAGGCGATAATAAGTCGCGATATCGCCCCGAGAATTATTAACTATATGGACAATTTTTTCACCGTCTAGTGGTGCTCGTCGTTCCAAGGTGTAGGGCGTTACCCGACATTCCAGGGTAAATTAACTTACCGAGGAACGTAGGCAACGGCTGGGACCCGGTCCCCGCGAAATATTCATTTAAAAAGGTAAATGCAATTTTGGAGTTTTACGTGATTGAGATAATGCCTGCCGATTAGCGTCCCCTCATCCCCGCTAACGTGCCTCGGTAGCGAACGCGTTATTACCAAAATTTCACCCTTTATTTTATATACCCGCCGCGCCAAGACCCGAACGTATACAATACATACGTATATAAGTACACGTACCTACTTTTACTTTACACCAAAACACGTAGTGCATAAGGTATAGAGTGTAAGATATATCCGTATACGTATACGTATACACGTATATACATAGGTACACACGATCAGAGCTTCGAATTGGGAGGACCGATAATTGGATTCCTAATTCTTATTTCAAGTAAAACTTCGGAGCCCACCTCCGCCATCATCATCGCGTGTTTCGCTATGGTTAAGGCGCCATAAAGAGCGGAAGTTCGATACGAGATAGGAGTTAATTGGTGAAAATTTATCGCCGCACAAGTTAATTTACCTATTTTCCACGCAAGCTTACAATTTTCGGATCGAGAATCCTGATATTTTTGAAAATAAATACAAGAAAAAAAATAAAATAAACTGAATATATATCTTCGATGACAATTTATACATTGTCAGTGAGAATATTGAGAGATTTTCGACAATAATTCATCCCGCGACGCGTTTACTTATACGTCTGACATTATCGGACATAATTCACCGTCGTACAGCTCGCGTCAATTCTTTACGGCACAAAATCAGTATGTATTATCTTTTAAACAATGAGGCTTAATTTAAAGAAGCCGTTGGCACACAATCTACGAATTAACCGAGCTTCCTGATCTAAACGATTTAAAGATCCTGATTGATTGCTCGGCATTTGACCCCGCGAACCTTCACCCGTACGCGCATATGTTACATACATACCTTTACCTATATATAACGGAATGTAATTCTCACCTACGCGGTTAATGTCATTACATAGGCATATTATAACGTGCCGCTTCAAAACCTGATATTTTCAACGCTGCAGCCGCAAATTGTAGTTGAAATTTACAGGTACGTATAGCAGCTCGCTTCTAATGACGGGAGTTGCGGCTTCCAAGTGCACGCGGTCGCGTGGGCGAATACGAGTGTCGTTGGCAAATATCTTAAATTGTAGGTGTACATATATATATATACGTGCAGGATTGAAGAATTTCGCAAACTTTTTATCTTTCAGAATATTGAATTCGAGAAAAGAATAATATTTTCATCGCGTATATCCCATGCATGTATGTACCTATATTGCGTGTATAAAATTTTCGCAGTTTCCCACAGAAGGCGCGCAAACGTTGACCACCGCCTCGGCAATTTCACTGACCACAACTACGTCTCGCACTCCGTCGTCGTTTCAGGTATATGTATATTATACATGGTACAGTCGGCGTTAAGAGTTTGGCGAAATTTTCACTCTATCGTGATAATTTGCAATCAATCGCGTTGTAAGAATTCACGGAAATAAGTAACGGAAGGGATCAGAGAGAGAGAAGATATATAGGAAAGTATTCGCGTGTGTTTATCACATCGCGAAATGTATGAGACAGAACGATATTTGACGTAACATGAGCATATAGGTATATGAAGATATAGTCGTGACCCGAGAGCGTCCTGCACGTATAACTGCGGTGCATCACATCACATCAGTACCTACATATACGCGGGGCAACTGCAGCAGGGTTCCGCTTTTTAAATAAGGAAATAAATTAAGACGTAATAGCCTTAATAAGGCCCGAGTGCGTATAGCCCTTCGCGTCCGGCTGTGGTCATTCGAACAACTAACGCGATGCGTTTTCATATTTTATGATGGTTATACCATGCGCGCCGCGGGTCCAAACGTTCACATAAATACCCTAACCTACGTACAAATATATATATCCACATACCGATATATGGATAACAGACAAAATATACCCTGCACATATGTATACGTAAAATGAAATAAAAATAAAAAATAAACAATCATTGATATCTAGGTGACAAAATTTTCTTACGTATATGGGAAAGAAAAGGATCTGGGATACACGATTTTGTAAAGTCTCGTAATACAAGGAGACCTTGCAGACGGCTGCGATGCACGTGTATATATAGTGGCGCGGTTACCCGGTGAGACCCGGGTGCAGGATGCATGAATATATATATATATATATATATGGACGGGAGGCAGCGGCGGTGTAAATGCAATCAAGAAGGCCTCAATTAGACCGTCACGGCGCGCATCCTTCATCTCGGTGGCCAGCCTCCCGCTCGCTCGAGTGTATACAGACTCTTTCATATTATCGGATCCGCGCGCGGTGCATCGTCAGCCAGCAGTCAGTCGGCCAGAACTTTGCGTACCTTTACCCAAGTATATACCTACTATGTATACGTGCGCAGTTATAGTAGCACCTGGCATAAGTCACTCGCGTTCAATCCCTCGATAGTTATATACGTGTTCAACCCCTTTAGTCTACACGCAGCTAAAACGCTGTTGGACTTTACAGATATACATACACGGCGTGTATACGCATAAACACGCGCACGCTACACGTGAATGCAAATGCTCTCCTTCCTTTCTTCCTTCCTTCCTTACTTACCAACCTCCTGCCTCCATCTTACCTCGAATAATTTCCGTACGTCCGTTCATCTCGATGATAGGTAACCCGGACTCCGAGTAGCCGTGCTAAGTTGGTTACGGGATAACCTGTAATCGAGGCTTCTTAATCGGGGATAAAGCCCGGTCGTACGTGCGGATAAAAATTCTGCCCGAGGGTATTTTGTATATATGTAGGTACCTACCTCCGTCGTCATGGATTTATACATGTATGCGATGTATGCATACAAGAGTAGAATTTTGAAAGAACGTCAAAGTGTTACGTGCGATACTACGTATAGATAGGAATATGCGAAACAAACAAAAAAAAAACAAAAAAAAAAATCCAAATATTATTAGGCACATGGATCCGAGCGAATTTACGTTCAGATCACGCGCTCTGTATCTCATCAATACCCCCGAGGATAGATGACTGATCGTGAGGGGAGAAAAAAAACCGATTAGCAAATTACTCCGGTGTAAACAACTCTCTCTCTCTCTTTCTCTCTCTTGTCCTGGTATATGAGGTTCGTTGAAAATCACCTCGATTAACACTTTTAGCGAAGTAACAAATTACAACGACGTACAATTTACATACCCTTTTATATATGAGGTAACGTATATGTACGCATATGGGTGAAGCTTCTTGTATTCTGGTGACACGTACATATACCAGTTAACCACGTAGGTGGATATAGATATAGAAAAGTCCTTATCGTCCCTCGGTAATTACTACAATATCGCAACGGTGTAGAGTAATAATTATGTGTATATGTTATGCGAAGCATGGTATAGTTCACTTCCGTTTCTTTGGTGTATAGCGGCTTAATTTCCAGCCTTCCACTACTATGGCACAAATAGATTAGATATATAGGTACTACAAGGAATTACAATATTACGAGATACGAGATATTACTACCTATATATGCTGGAGGTATGACTTGGTAGTTATATACCTATATGCGTAATACTTGCAGACCGAGATACCGGAATTTCAATGAAACATAATAATATGTAGATAAATATAACTATACCGACTGCATAATATATCTGCTATACATGATACGGAGACGGGTTAAATTAGTTCCGAATTTCCAAAATTTCCGAGCATTCGAAATTCGAAATTTCAATATTATATACATAAGACATTACCTGTAGGTTAATAATAATAATAATAATAATAGGGAATGATAAGGTTATTTTCATATTATTATATATAATACAAGTAGAAACGATAATAGGGAAGATCGAGTTTGTTTTTTTCTTTTCTCTAAAAACTTTGCCTGGTTTTCCCTAGTATATATGTATATATATACCATGGAAATAGGTATGTATGGAGAGCACCTAATGGGATTGGTATTGTAAGTAAAGGTTAAATTATTTGTTTTAATGATTTTTTTTAGTTAAATTTCTATCTTCCTCTTTTCATTTGCAAAAAAACAATATTTATTTAGTCGCTCTAAATATCGCAACTGAAATATGACATATTTTTTTTTTCTATTTATATATTTATATATACACATATATATATATATATACCTAGGTCCGACTAAATATTCATATATTAAGTCGAAACACGTTCATAATGAATTATTATAAAATATATATATGTATATATATATTTTCTGTCTTTTTCTTGTTTTTTTTTTTTTTTTTTTCACGAGATTTAGTGCGGGAGACCTTCCAACTATGTATTTATATATATGTATCTAATTAAAGTCGATATGATAAAGCTATTAACAAGTTTTTCATTTTGCTTTCTTTTTTTTTTTTTGCATCTAAATTGGAAGTTTTTTTTTTTTTTTTTATCAAACTATTTACAATCACTCGTTACGTGCTCGTCAGTTAAAATATTAATAATAATAATAATAATAATAATAATAATAATAATAATAATAATAATAATTGTAATAATAATATTAATGAATAATGATAAAAATAATAACGATATCCGTAATAATTATATACTGTATATATGTATAAATATCTATATCTAGTAATATAATACGATATCATATATATGTATATGTATATATATGTTTAAGTAAATAGTTTAATTCAAGTTTCGATATACCTATACTGCTGGTGATATGATATTATGATATTAATGCGATGATTTTACGTTATATATGTATATACATATAATATAATATATATACGTATATATATATATATACATATATTCTTCACATTATATTTAGAGGACGAATTTATTATATAATAAGGAACTGTCGGACGGATATCCCAGATTATGTTAACAGACAACCGGGTAATTCGATGAGGATATAGCTGCGGGGTGCCGGTATACCTTATACCAATCTCTACCTACCTACCTACCTACCCTGGACTTTGTCGAAAGATAATATACGGTGTACGGCATAATATATAGAATATAATATAGTATGTAAGTATATAAGGCACGTCGTGTATAATCGCGGTTTTGTTCTTTTTTTTTTTTTTTTGTAATTTTTTTTTTCTGTTTGTGCGTAAAACAGTTCCTCTAGTCAATATAGTATATATATATATATATATTTACACATATATATATATAGTGTGTGCGCGCGCGTGTGTATAGATAAAGTAAATTAGTCCCGAGAAAGAATGAGAAAAAAAAAAACGGTGAAAAAAAAAAAACGAAACAAGAAAACAGAAAAAAAATTTTTTAAAAATATTAATTTATATGTAACAATTTATCGTCGAGTCAATATATTATAGACTTATATACCGACTTGTCAGGTGTAGGGTATAGTAATCTATTATGCATGTAGAAAATATATATACCGACTTACACCCGTATATACTGTATATATTTAAATAACTGTAAATAAAGAACGTTCTTATAGATTCAGAAATTATTTCTCTATTTATTTGACGATGCGTTTGCGTCTGTGTGTATAGGTAGTACCTATATTATAATCGTAATCAGCTCTGTGTATATATATATATAGTATATAATTACGCGCGAAAATTATTATAACGTCGATGAAGATATAGCTTCGTTAAAAAAGCGACGACGAATTAGTCGAATCCACGAAGGAATAGTAAAACAAATAAATAAATTATATTAAACGCCGTATCATTGCCTACATGGATTCAAAAATTCGTCAACGAAGATATATCTGACCGACGTTATATAAAGTATATATCTGTATACTGTATATATACCTATATACTAGCTAAAGCTATCCTTACTAAAGAAAAAAGAAAAAAAAAACATATATAAAAAAAAAAAGAAAAAAAAAAATTTTTTTTGAATTAATACAAGGAAACTATAGCGAATTAACCACTGGCTGTGATAATCCTTAGCGTATTTAAGACCCTCGCGGAATAAAGATCGCTTATAATATATATAACATGCGCGCGGATTGTAGAAAAACAAAAAAAGAAACCGACAAACCGAATTACAAAAAAAAAAAAAAAATTTGCTCCGAACCAGTCCGTGAGCAAAATTTTTTTCGAAAGAGACGGTAAAAATTTTCCAAATTTTTTCCAACTTTTTTTTTTTTTTTCGTTTGTATTTTGTTGTTACAAACCGATCAACGGAATCAATCCGCGCGATATCTTATATCATCATATTATACCAAAGAGTCTGAACACACCGGGTTTTGATCACTTACCGCGAGCGCGGGGATTCAGCTGACAAGATCACCGTTCTTCCTAAGCATTTCGAGTCGTATCTCATGCTCGCGTGCTTTTAACCGAAGTTCAGCAATGCTGTGGGTTCGACGATCGATATCTGCAGGCGCCTGAGTTACCCCCTGGCCTTGGCCATTGCTACCCCCATTGCTAGGCGAAACTTGGGGCGAATTTGTCGTCCTAGAGTTAGGAGCCGCTGGCGCGGTAGTTTGCGACGGACCTATTCTAGGCTGTGGCGCGTTCGGCGTTACGTCGACAAGTTTCGGTCTCTGGGCGGCTGATATATTTGCTAAAAAGCTCTGAAACGACTGTGCAGCGCTTGTATAAGAGAGAGGTATACCGGGCGGAAGAAGTGGCGATAATGGCGAGAGCGGGGGCGGCGCGCGATGATAGGGATGCGGCGGATATCCGGCCAGCGGTGGATACCGGAAAGCGTCGAATGGTTTGCGAAGGGTGAACGTTCCCAGATGTGCAAAAGGGTTGGGTAACGTCGGCGCGACTACCGCCGACGGTGGTGGTGCTCCTCCGCCGAGATAGGGGTTGTACGGATGACCCTGGGGCCCGACTTTCTCTTGCTTCCGCCACTTGGCTCGTCTGTTTTGGAACCAGACCTGAAACAGAAGAAATTTTCCAGATCAAATTTTCCCTCAAACTCCTCGCCGATCCCTCGTTCTGTACATACATAAGCCGCTTATAACCTGTAACGTCCCGAGTTTGTTGAATCGATCGCGATTCCGTGCGGTAAAACGACTATCGTGCTATACGCGGTTTGTATATCGGTTTGATAAATGAAACGCTCGCAATCCGACCCGTATATAGATATAACGAATAATATATCGTGACAGTTGGCAATCGGATTAACGATGTCAACAACGATTCAAACTATGTATAGTTTTCATATACGTAGAAAATTGCGAGGCGCTATCCGCGAGCGTGCAAATATATATCGCGTAACTTTATTATAGAATAGATTCGCGGTTTTTTACTCGCGTTTAATAAAGATCGTTACGCTTTTATATTCCACGGGGATTTTTTTATTCTCTCCCGTGTTAAAGTCGGCGCCGAAATTATGGCAGGATCTAAGACTGGGAAGATCGTACATATAAGCTGATAATGCCGAGTCAGAATTTCACCCCCTTGTTCAATGACGAGGCTCGCGCAGTATGCCACGGTCATCATTGAGTTTGAAATTCGATCGACGTTTTCAGTGATGAATATGCATTCTGAATTGAGATATTATGAATTATGAAAGAAAGGGTGAAAATAGGAAAGACACGATCGTCCGGGCTTGGATAAAGAACAATTCCCTTTCCTTTTCTCGTTCCTTTCTTTGATTCTTTTTTTTTTTCTTTTCTTTTCTTCTTCTTTTAATTTCGCTCCTCCAGGTTTCATTACTCCCGCATATAACGACGCCTCGTCACCGCCCCTGCGCCGTTCAAGCGGCAAGGGTATAGCGACCCCCTAGAGCGACGAGGATTGCCCACAGCAGGACGCTAAACATCGATGGGTTAAAACAAAACACGCCGCCGCCTAGGGACGGGCGGGATTCGGTAACTCCGTACCTTAATTGTACCGCATTAATTACACGAACACGATTATAAAACCGGGTATATCTTTCTCTACGTCTGGTTAGTCCATCGCGTTCATCCCTCGCTTTATACCTGTATATACGGATCCGAGGATACGCGCGAATTCTCTGCTAATAGTTTCGGATAAAATCGAACGAGACTCATACAGTTATAATACGTGACTATAATAGTTCCAACAATAAAAATGGCTATGATAAAGAAAAGGTACGTAAGAAAATATTAGATTGGCAAAAAAATCTTTGATCAGGGTGGTCCCCGCGTCGATGAGCGTTTGTCGGTCTTTTCTATAACGTAACGGGGCCCCGATTCCCTCCGCGGTTCTAGATCGCGGACCGCGGCATTAGTTCGTTATATTTCTGATCGTCGTCCTCGTTTCGGGGCTTTTCCTGGAACTAAACTCGCGCGGTATTAGGTATATAGTATAAGGATCGCGTGCGTCGCGATGCCCCTGCAGGAAACGGCGAGGCGAGTTATAAGGCGAGGCAAGCGGTTAAACCGTCGCGCCGCAGGATAGGTATGAGACTGGATAGCGGGTTTGTATAGAACTTGGCATTCCTCTAAATCGAGATAATTAAGAGTATATTCCCAAGACATACTCTAGTGAAATAAAATAGTCCATTTCTCATTCCTAGGATCCACATTTATTCTTATAGCTGCGGATAGCGATAGATCGATGAACGAGAAAGAATTGAATCACTGCAATCGACACGCGCGTGTATACGAGTCAATATAGTAAAAAAAAGAAAAGAAAAGAAAAGAAAAAAGGTATAATCCTACATGGCACGACTCTATATAACGCACCTTATATATCTTTGTAGAAAATTTACTACCGGTCATCCTGATGCGCAGGGAATTCTACCACCATTAACGCTTCCAAGATTACGTTTATCTGGCACAATCTGTGAGGTGCCTCGGTTAAGTGGTATCTTCCTTTTTTCCAAGCTTAAATTCGGTTATAAAAGAAAGATAGGAATTAGGATAAATTCCAGCCTGCGTTACAGTCTGCTTAGTTCCGTTCCCTAGCCCGCGAGCCATTGTATTAAATATTTTCATGCACCGAGCGAGAGAGAGAGAGAGAGAATTGAAGATTAGATTAGATTAGATGCGAAAGAGAAAAGGAGAGAGATGGAAAGATTCGAGTCTGTAGGGTGTACGTAAGTACGAGTAAATACGCAGGTATAACGTACGTATATAAATGTACTTCGGACGTGCAGGAAGTTGTTCGATTAAATAACGATTAGCGACAGCGTCGAGTAGGCGATAGAGAGAATGATAAGATAATGCGAAGAGATTATGGCACCTCGGTAGTCGCTAATGTACATAATATATGCGTCTGTATATAGGTACTAGCGTCGTACGAACAAGTTCTGTAAAAAAAAGTCCTTGGCCTTAAACCCGTACAGCGTAACGTTATGGTATAAGTGTAATAAGAAATAAGGATATCGGTACGTGTTCAGGTCACATAGGCACGTATGAATATAGAATAAGAATATACATACGGGAATAAGGGCCACCCCATTGTAAAAGATTTTTAATAAATTTAATTAGCCACTGAATTTCCCGTGAAACCGTCACGATTCTTAAAAACCTTGCCACGATTACGATGATTAATCGTATTACTCATTACCAGAAAAACCAGAGGCAAACGAACCGTAGGTAGGTACCTCGTATTCTCGGAACACCTCAATAGAGGATAAAAATTAACGTCTACTTCTTCACACATACCGCATATACTATAGACACGTAGAGACATATTAGCCCAATTGTCCTGCTCGCATATATATACATACATAAGCGTATATAACTAATCTCGAAGAATCCAATCTTCTTGGTTATAGTACGATGTTGTATTAGAGTTGATTAACCAACCAGGTGCATATCCTAGCCTCTTCCGGACAAGATGCGGCACATATACCCCCGCGTTGTCATAATTCATTGTCGTATATTTTCGACGGTTATTTCATTTCACGACGTCTCGCTATAGTCGCTAGTCCTTCGTAATCGCGGCGTACGGTGTTCGCTTAGCCAAGGCGAACTTATAAGAGTGAACCGAAGAGTCTCGCTGGTAGACCCGGTTCCTAATTGGCGACGGCGGCTATTATGGTGGTATTACAAGGTAGAACGACTGCTGCTGGCCGTGGTCAGGGTAAGTGCCATGGGAGCATCGAAGAGAGGAGGACGAACCCCCTCCCCCCCCCCCTCCCTCCTCCCGGTTTCAGGACCTAATGCCTGCCTTGCGCGTCTTGCTTACAGCCAATAAATCAGCACTTTGCATAAATTCAACACGCGGTTAATGGATTCGCGACGAAAGAAACAACGCATGGGATCGTACATTATAATGGTGAAAAATTAATTTCACTTTTATCTTCATTTCACCCTACATATTGCATATGTTACATCAAAAAAAAAATATATATATATATATATACAGAAATAAAATAGAAAAACATATATTTGGATTTTCTTTTTTTCAGACGAGACGCACGCACTGCCGTTGTATATATGGCAACAGGTAAAACATCGAGGTGAAAACGCGGGCGGTTGAACATCATGTCGGAGCGAGAAAGATAGAAGAAGAAGGAGAAGGAGAAGAAGGAGATTAAAAAAATAAAGAAAGAGGAAACAAAGATGGAACGAGAGAAAGAGAGGGCGGTCGAGGTAGCTCGGAGTCAGGCTACTACTTAAGACTTTGAGTGATTCCTCGAAATAATTATCCGTTGGGCCTTGATGCGTGTCATTCCATCAGTGGTTCTCACTACTCGTCGTTAACTGCAATAATAGCAATAGCTTGCCGGAAGTTAACGGCTGTAGACTTAATCAAGAATTAAAAGATTTGTATCAGAGTCGTGTCGCTCTACACTATCAAAAAAAAAAAAAAAAAATGGTTACAAAAATTATTGTAATTAGAAATAATAAGAAACGCGATGAGAATTCGATACATACGCATTGATATAAAGATGTATATATGCCTAAACTGCATCGGTGTGGGTATAGAATATTTATCCTAATGTCCCTCCAAAATGAAAAGGACAATTTTTCTTTTCTTTTCTTTGTTTTTTTTTTTTTTGTTCATTTCCCCTCCTAATGGCAAGTCATAGTCGCGCTATACGACAGCATAGAATTAGCCGATCTAAATCGGTTCCAAGAGCCCCGAGCCGTAAAACCTCGCGGTCTGTTGCGCGGCGCATCTATATAGCAGAGCTCCTCTCGGAGCGAGGCGTAATTTCGCGTTGCGCAAGATGCAGCAGAATTTTCCTTTCCACATTTACTTACTTTGTATGAGGGTAAATTATAACATTATAAGACATCGTTCGAATTTAGTTTGTATAGAAAATGCGGGGAGGTTGGGCTGGTGTATGCGTACTGTATAGGTATAAAGTACCAACCTGAATGCGAGCCTCGGTGAGTCCGATCTTCATGGCAAGTTCTTCCCTGAAAAATGAAAAATGAAAAATAAAAATTGGCATAAATCAGAGAAGTTATATAGTATACCTATGTATGAACGATTTGATACAATATGCACGTGTATATATATATATATATTATGTACAAAGGTATGAGAGATACGGTAGGTATAGATCATCAAGGTGTATAAAGGTATCGAGGAATATTAACCGGATCCGTGGTATAAGAAGTCCCGAAGCCCCGCGGCTTACCGGGTCGCTAATTTGGATCGCAAATTGGCCCAGATGTTCGCAAAATCGTCGGTAAATGTTCCTGATTATACAGAAGCCGATATCCAGCGTTTAGAATCACTTGAAACAGCATAAGAGCAGAAGCATAAAAGCAGCAGATATAGCGCGTAAGAAATTCGAGACTATAAATTACAGGTTGTAAATGAATATACGCTGCATATATGCATGCATATAGCGGATATCACGGTGCATTAACGTATGCAGCTAAAGTTATATATATATATAGGTTGATTAAAGAAAAATATGTATATATATGTATGAAAAATGATTAGCCCATCTTATTATTTTATACCGTCATATTATAATGCTGCAAGGTCGCTATGTTGGGATCAAGACCTAGATAGCTATGATAAAGTAAAATGTATATAGAAACGCGATAGTCGGTTGGCACCATCATGACGATGTTCGCAGCAGCAGCAACGCGGCAGCAGCAGCAGCGGCACAGTAGTTAACAATAATAATTAGGATTGCGGCACGAACAATCACGGCTGGATGGGGCCCGGGCCCTGTAGAGGTTAATTAGATAATGTAATTGTGTGGCAATTACTCGAATTGCCTGCAACCCCGAGTAGGTAGGTATATACAGCCTAGTACATACCCGCCTCGGCACATACAGAGAGTCTGCTGCACGCACGGTTCTATACAGATGTGCGGAAAATAGAATTTCTGAATCTGAATATTACAGCGAATCGCAATGTTTCCGAAAAAGTTTCTTTCCCTGAAAATCTACCCCAGCCGATCTCGAAAATTTTCACATTCAATTCCGAAAAGCTGAATCTCAGAAGCTTGAAATTCACACATGCGTATATATTTATAATAAATCTAATAATATGGGATACGAGGCTTCAGAAAGATGCGATATACCATACGGAAAGATGTAGCGAGGTATCTTGAGAGATGAGATTAAGAATTTAACCGTATAATGCATTATACGCGTGCAGGTCATGCACGCAATAGAAGTAGGTATGTGTCTGTACACTAGACGCGCGTCCGGGGTTTGTGAAGCACTGTAAATTTATCAGTGAGAATGACCACAAGCCGATGTCCGGCGATCCGTTATCGATATAATATCAGTAGAATTAGGTTTCTCCTCCATATAGTATCTAATAGTAGAATGTATCCCTTATCGTTATTCCGTTAGCGGCTATCCTCCGTCCACGATTATCGTCTAGACCTCGAGAAGAAATTGAAATTATTGTCTCTGCACCTGTCAGAACATTGACTTTACCGGTAACGACACGTTGGGTGGCCACGAGGCTAATATAGGACTGCGTTGTGTCCGAAGGAAAAAATTTATCGCCAATAAATAAATATGCGAATTTTACCATCGCGAAATAGTACGAGGTGTCAAACTGTCAAAAGCTATTCGCACGTACATACCGAGGATGAAAGAAGTCCGTAAATACGTTTACGGATACACGAAGGGATATTTAGCTATGCAAAAATTTCAAGGGTATAATATACAATGCTACGATATTATAACATTGATCGTAAAGTAAAGCCGAGTTTCTGCCGCCGTCCATTTCTCGCATGAGATCTAATTTAGATAAAGAAAATAACTATCTGGCTACCGCGCCCCGACGAATGCTGTAGTATGGGTATTATATCTCCGATATACCGCATGATCGATGTTAGTTTTTGGCCATTATGTATCGAGCACATGGACACGGAGAGATCGACGTGTGTCCGATATACGGATGGGAATTAAAACACGATATGTAGGTGTATAGACGATCATTTTCCAGCCCAACATGTATCGATATATCGAAGTCTATCACACACGTTGAAATCAATGGCAACTAGACGTTCAAAGCTTCGCTAGGACGTTGTTATAGCTACGGCAAGACTGCATGCAAGAACGAGGTATAATCTATCTTGTAAGATTTTTCAAACCCGACTGGGTAACTAATAGCGGCGTAATCGTTGGTAATAGGTGCGCAGCTCCCTGCGATCCGTGATGTGGGTTCTTGTAATTAACGCTCATATGGTATAGAGATCTTATAATAAAACGGGGCCTCGTAGTTTTCATTTATTTCTACAACGATCTCCCGAATGATGTATATATCTGTAAGAAATAAATCCGTTCGCATAAAGTGAACTTGCCTGGTGAATACATCGGGGTAGTGGGTCCTAGAGAATGCTTTCTCGAGTTCCTCTAGCTGGAAACTAGTAAACGTCGTCCTGTACCGTCGCTGTTTCCGTTTAGGAGTGTAGTCGTCGTTCTCCGGCTCACTTTCGGGACTAGCAGGTGCGGCAGCCCTAGGATGACCGGGTTCATCGTCGTGTCGTACATCCTCGGAAGATATTCCCATTTGGGGTGTACTTTGTTGCTGTATATTTTTCACCGATGAGGTGTGATTTATCGCAGATGTTGAACCGTTCGAGCTGCCCGCGGGGCTCGTCCGTGGGACGGGCTCGCTGCTGCCTGGCACCGAGTTCTCTGAGACAATAAAATCTGGATAAAGTTTTATGTATACATTTTTTTTCTTGTTTTTATTTTTTTTTTCAAATTCTCAATCACGTATTAATCACCGAGAGATTTATCGCGCCCGCGGTCCTTTATTCTACATATATAGATAATTATGTATAAAACAGCGCGTCTGTGCAGGCGACCATTAACCTCATTACCGTTTCGTGGGCATCGAATTATCATAATTGATTCCCGGAACACGCGGGAAAAGTTTGCGGTCTGGTTTCCGGAGCTAAACCCATCCTCGACCATAAACCAAGATCTTCGGTCTGACCACAACGCGCCTAGACTATACGCCAGGGTATCAGAAATGAAATAAAAGAAATATTCCGTCCGTATAGCTGGAAAGAAGAGAGAAGAATGATGCCCATTGAACCTGTACAAGACTATATCTTCTCTGGTTTTCAAATTTCTTTGGAAATTAGCCGAAATTAGATACATATATATTTTTATACGTCCCCGAAACTGCAGCAGGGACGTGGGTAGAATTTACACTGATCGTATAGTTATAAACGCGTGTTACCTAGCGCGAGATGACGATCACCATATTATAGCTGATGCATCAGGTAGGAATCAGTATAAGATATACACGTGTAGGTATGACCGAGCGAAGCACGCGTTTACAATACAACCGAATGGTTATACTTTTTAATTGGTCTGTCCGTCATTATGACTCATACAGATATATACTTTCTCCGTTAATAACGAGGCAATCAACGGATCGTAAATACCGAACGAAATGTTGAATAAAACACCCCTCTAATATCCATCTGCATTAATATCATACATCCAATATACCCGCTTAAGTAATCGCGCGAATTTAATTATTTTTTTTTTACATTATTGTCTCATCAGCGCAAAGCACGTTGATTTTTTTTTTTATTTTTTTTTTTTATATAGAGCCAATCTTTGTCACACGGTAATACGGATTTAGATTCTATAGAGACGACAGCACGGATAGGTACCTATATAATACTTGATCCTGGTGCCGCAGTATACAAGCAGCCAGTGAGCCCTCGGGTCTCGTTCGACACGAAATATTAGCGTTGGTAGGTGTATTATGGCGGGTATAATCAACGTCCAATTACACTCGACTACCCGGGTCGATTACTCAATTACTTGGATAAGCATCGCGCGGACTTTACTATACGTACGTGTACACGCGTCATACGCGTATGTGTATGGGATGAGTTTTGCACATGACGTGGGGATGTATTCGCGTGTTGTTCAGAGATAGAACGATATCTGGGTACATTTATATCGACGAGTTAGAAATAACTCGTGAATATATTTATACAATAGAAATTTCCGAGTATTATATTCGAAAGTTGACTGCAGTTTGTCCGCATGCACACCGATCTACGTATAATATATTGCATATATCGCATTGGCTCAGCGTTCGCCTCGAGGCGACGTCGTCACCGTTCGATAATAAACCTCCATGTACCTGCCTACTACATACTAAATAGCGTCATTATACAATTTCTAATCGCATGGCGGAGTCGGGGATAATTGGAAAAACGTTGTAATGAATCCTTGACTATGAATATGATATAGACGATCGGTGCGAGTTTGTATATATTATAATGATAATAAAATAATGTTCGAATCAATGAGAACGATTCCAGTTTCCAAGATACGCGTATATAAATACGTATATATAAATGTTACACAGATGCTCACGGATCGTAAATCTAAATACATACGCGTTTACAAAGGTACAATATATAATTTGTAGAAAAGCGTATAGCGAGCGATGCACGCGGGCGTGATACCCGTGGTAGGTAGGTGGAATATATACGCACGACGGTATATTTACGAGTTTTTGTTGTTCACTACGAAGCGAGCGGTAGCTTCGAGCACAATCGCAATTATCTACGGCAGGTAATTACCTACAATGTCACTATTAATTACTAAATTACCCCGCGTTATAAGTGTGTAAGCAGCCAAGGCATATAGGTAGGTACATAACGCAAACTTAAATTACACATATATATCTAGATTCGTAGGTAGATATAAACATATACATACATAAATAATAATTTTCTCACGTACAATATATGTATGTAACCAACATCAAGACGAATACATATATACATATATATTTTCGAGTTAGGTATGTACGTGATTCAGGACACCGGCAAATAATACCTAGTTTTCCCTCTGCACTAGATATATGTATGCATGTATGCCTAGATGGTATATACAAGAAAGAGAATTACGGTACAGTCAGCGATGTGGATTCGCATCAATCAGCAGCGCGGGGAAATTAGCGGTTGATTTACTAAGAGTAATTAGACTTCTTTTTTGCGCTATTCTTTGCCCAGCATATAATTCGTTATACAATAATTGATAATAATTAATGACTAGATTTTTTTGTCTTTTTCAACTTTTTCTTTTTTTTTTTTTTTTATACATAGGTGCTGCTCGTATACATATACATATATATATATAAGAAAAATCGAGCAGGGTATATAGAAAAAGGTTTGAAGTAAGGATAAATGATCGATCATTTATCATACATAGTAATAATTATTAGCAAACCGATCGAACGACCATTAGTACCTGCAACGATAAATGATTGAATTTCTTTTCTTTTTTTTCCTTTTTTTATCCGCGATATTAAACAGCCATATGCATATCTATCCATCCGGCGGATCCTTGCGTAATTATTCCGCTTCGTATGTATACAAGCGGCTGCAAGCCTGCAGCCTGCGGGCAATAGAAGTCGGTTGGTAGGTACATACCATCCCTCTCTCTTTGTCTCTCTTTCTCTCGACCCTGCGGGTATTGCTTATACACATGTATGCAATCGTCATCATACAGGTAAGATACAAACAAACAACTGAGATTTACCGCGGCAAAGTAGGATAAGCTATAGAAGCTTGCTAGCTACCCGAACGGATGTTGACTATTAGCCGATCGTTTTATGATTAATAAAACAACAGAATTTTTATTCATTTCGCATTATATCGTATACCAACGTATATATACGCGGTGTGCAGATATAATGTACCTCTGTACAGCCGAGGGCAATTAACGTGATCAGGAAAGATAATATACTTTAGAAAACCGCAAAAAAAAATAAAGAAGAAAAAATAAAGAATAAAAAAAAAAAATTGAGACCGTAACGCGTAACAATAACCGGGTCCCATTGTGTAAAAAAAAAAAAAAGAAAAGAAAGAAATTCTTTATCTTTCCTAGCAGTAATTCTAATTTGAAAGAGATCGTACGGGGATAAAGCGCGGGCGCGAGTGCGAGTTATTACATCGTGCTCTGCTCGCATATTATATCTACATGTGTTAAATCTGCGTAGACTTTCACCGTGAGGGACGTCGAGGCAGGTAGGTAGGTAGGTAGGTAGGTAGGTAGCTAGCGCGCGGGGCATGAGCAATTATTATTCAATTTCCGTAACTATATACGCTTATCTCAACCGCGAGGCAACAGCAGCAGCAACAGCAGCAGTACCATAGCTGGTATATATATTCAGTCATGGCGCGTCCTGAAAAGAGACTAAATTACACGTGGTCACAATTAAACTCAATTAGAAATAGAATTACGGTTTTTTATTCCGCCGAGGCGTGACTTTATGTATACAGTAGCGGGAGCGAGCCTAGGTAGTAGACGTGTATGATACATACGGAATATAATCACTTTTCTGCGATTAAGAATGTCTAGGGAAACTCTAAATGGGACGAGGTCGTCGAATTCTCTATAACGCATATAGGTATAGATATATAATATACGCGATAGAAACAATTTATCAAGTCTGCAGCAGGTAGAGGAGGATAGTGAAGGGGTAAAAAAAAAGGTGGGGACCCGGGGGAACCATGCGAGGCAATCCATCGAGCGGTCACATTCTCCTGTCTAATTCGTTTAACGTGTTTCCGAGGAGCGGCTCCTTTTCTTATATATCCCCCGTATATACCTATACGTCGAGAATTTTGCTGCACCAGCTCAAACGAGGACGAGTCAATTCCGCGTACCCGCGTGATCGGGGCATCCGAGTGCCATGCCGTCCCATGCCGCAAAGCCGAGACTCGCTCTATACCCACAGAATAGCTGGTGCAGCAGGTGCTCTCGCGGAGAGATAGATTTCGCGGTAACGAACTGCCGAGAATTTTTCCATCACCCAAATGACAAAAAACTCCAAGATTCTTTCGCCAAGTTGTCCGACTCTCGTCGTCCTTTTCCCGCGGCCAGGTATCACGAGAAATCCACGAATGTGTAGGTATGCGTCTCGTCGCAAATGCGTAAATATATATATATATATACCATTATTCGCGGATATTCGCAATTTCTTACTAAAAATATATTAGCTATCTCTTTTGTCCCTAGAAGGAACCGCGCTATGGGGTGTATAAGTTATAAACCAAGAGGGGTAACTAAGATGTACAGAAAGTTTGAAATATATGTGAAAGATGGTAAAACGGGTACAAGGACAATTGGAAGTTGGTTTTGCGGTGGATAATCGTTAATTCTCGCCGTCAGATATATCCGCCTCTCATCTCTCTCTCTCTCTCTCTCTCATCTTGATCTTCGCTTAATCGCTGGAGAGTAGCCAGCTTTATAGTCCGTAGTCGGGGCCGTCAGGTCCAGTTTTTTTCACCTCTGAGAGACCGAGATGAAGTCGTCGCGGACTGACGATGTGTATCTACCTTATATTCCCCGCTTATCCTACACGTGGAACTACATACCGCTAATATCTGCAGTGGATAGTAGATTTCTCGTAAAATAAAAAGAAAAACTACCCCCGTGACGATATTTCACTTTACATATCTCATTCGAAGACACATATGTTTTAATTACGCACGATTTAAATTTCTCAGGTATAACTAAATTCGGAGGCTCGTCGATCGTCTGATTCTCTCCATCCGTTAGACGAGGTATAAGATGATGTATACCGTGCCTGAGGAAGGGAGGCAGGGTTTGTCATTAACTGGGAGCTCCGACCTCGAGATAACCACTAGCTGCCAGGACAGGTCCAATTCACCTGGCTCACCTGGTCGACTCGCTAGTTATTAGAAAACGCGCAAACTTCACCGCTACAGGAGTAAAATCCACACTATTAAAATTTCTACCGCGATATATTATAATTACGGAAATAAAGAGACACGATTTTTCGCAATTTTTCACTTTTTTCTTTCACTTCTCAAGCGGCGTTATGCCTACTTACAAACGTGTGATAATTATATTATCCCGAAATGAAACTTGCAGACTTTCACCTGAATTATATCAACCCTCCGAATATAAATATCGCGAATTGATATATAAGTAGGTATAGTTGGGTATAGAATTAGTGGTCATAAACGTATATGAGCTGGTTCGACATATACGGGCTGTTGACGAGGCGTCTTGATTCCGACCGTTGCATTTTAATTCTGTACAAGATCGAGCCGGATGCGGGTTCTCTCACACAAGAATAAGGCGGCGGCGGCGGCGGCGGCGGCGGCGGCTAATAACCGTAATATTATTATTATTTTTTGCTTTACCCGACTACCGCGAGCTGCAGCAATTAATGTAGATAAATACATATTAGAAAGAAATGACTGCACGCCATAGCACCGGTATAAGATGATGTGTATAGTCATAGCGCAGGGTAATTAATGCCCGCTTATACAAGTTATACATAACTCGTATATATACACCTGATAGACTAGTAGGTGAATAACACCTTGAAACTATGGAGGGTTGTCGGTTGGAAAAAAACGCTAACGATAAGTGGAATTCGAAGCACCTCTATGTACAAAATAAGGAAGAAGAAATAAGAACGGTTGAAATATTATCCCGCAGGTGTGTAAAACAGTTTTCCGTAAAATAGAATCGCATATAGATACTAGACGATAGTTTCGGAATAACGAATACTTGTACATGATAGATCGTATATAATGAATTTATCTTCTTATTCGAAGTGACTATATATACCGTGCTTTTTGTTTCGTTAGTTAGTTTAGCGATCGTGTATAAGAATTCTTTCGATCGCTTGATGCCAGCTTAAGAGAAGAACAATCAACGTTTTTTTTTTTTCGATTACGTTGTGTTGATTTTTCGCTTTTATTTATCCATCACGCCCTACTCGCTCCGGTCTCCTCTGATCAACGAAACGCAACGCAACGCTTTTTCTACACGTAATACGGTGTCTTTTTTTACCCCCTCGCCACAGAGCCAAGCGCGATGTGGAGAGGTGTAGATGCTTTGTTCGGTAAACATCCGTAAAATGTAATCAAACTCCATGACGTACGTTATTAGAGATTATTCCCGAGGTTCGAGGTATCAAGTGATTGTATACGGCCAATATAGCCGCACCTTGAATCATTAAATCAACTACTGTTAGAGGTTCGGATCCGGAGAGCGGAATATGCAAACTGTCTTAGAATGAATCGCTCGATTGGTTCAAAATCGAGGATATTAAAAATCCGACAATTTATCAAACCGATACATGCGCGAAAAATTTGTATAATGCCTTCCTCGGCTGATGGGGGAACGCGCGGTGGTGGCCAAGAGATAGCTAATAAACTCATAGGTATACAGGCAACTAGCGATGGACTTGACTTGACTGGGCTGGACGAGAGACTTTTAACTTTTAGCCTTGGAATAAATTTGCAATTCATTATATCATCAAGCCAAAGTATAAACGGACAGGTTTGATAAATCGCTCGAAAGACTGTTATATTCTATTGCGGGTAAAACTCGCACTCTGCTAGCTCCGTACATCCTAGTTTATACCTCGCGAGCTGTTGCCCCGTCATATTATACTTGTTCCTATATTCCTACACGGTTGCTGGTCTTGGTGCTAATTTGGAACACAGCCATTTGTTAACTTCCCTATCTTTAACGAGCTACTAATGTTCTTTGCATTACGTATGATAATGCCGCGTCATCATATTCCTTTATACTTAATTTTCCACCATTTTTACGAGCGTAGAAGAGAGCGGCTAACCGAGTCACTCTCTCGTATCGAATTCTATCTAAATTTTATGCCAAGTTATGCGCACGTTTCAAGACACGGACACGTCCTCCACCCCGTAAATGTAAAAGGCCAAGAAAGATCCTCCGACAAATTGCCTGAGCGTTCTTTCCTAATTCTCGTAAGTTTTAGGCGGAAGAAAAATATATATATATACTCCTATAGGGATAAACGGTCCAGGGTTTAATAACGCGCGGAGACCGGAAGCGATGTAGTCGATGATAAGTATACAGTGTTCAGTCGGCGCAAACTTATACGGTTCGTCACATCACCCTGTAGATATATAACTGCAGGTTAAATTCATGTCCATTTACAGGGATCCTCCTAAAGATTTCGTCCTGGACTTAGGTGGGCCGGGAAAAGATACCCTTGAAATATTAGAGCCGGTATAGAAGAGAGTGGATCACCGCAACCCCCGGAAATAACAGAGCGGCAGTTATACCGCAGTGTGAAAAAATTTACGACCTGTAGAACTGGATTTCTTGTCTCTTCGATTACGTGAAAAATCTATCTTCTTCCAAACTGCAGTGTATATTCCAGTTGTTATCAAAATATTTGAAGGACAAGAAAAAAGACGAAATTTAGTGTTTGTCAATTACGAGAGCTGGGTCAAAATTAACATTTCTTTCGAGTGCTTGAATCGGTAGCATATTAGACATCAATCATCAATGACAGAGAGGAGAAAAAACGGTGTCGAAATTACCATATTTTGAATTCTAGTATTTTTCTCTTTTTTTTCTTCTATGCGAAAAGTGAAGCTAAACTAGATAACTGTCTGGTTTTGAAATGAGACTAACCGGAGCTCCCCGAGTTTTGGAATTTTTGGAAAAGGAGAACTTTCACGTTTCGTGAAACTATATGTATACAGCCTGTTAATTCCCTTCCGAGCTGAAGATCGGAGGAAGTTATTTATTGTCTTTATCTTACGACTGGCTATGGCGTCAGTACCTGTATACGCTTCGTTCACCTCTTATTAATACCTGGTATTCTCGAGTCGAAGTACAGTCGATCCCGGCACCCCGTGATGATTTTGGTCAGTGTTTGATACGAGGCAAGATCAGTTTCTGAATGCATATGCACTCCAAGTTGCCCGTTACTCTGCTCAAAGACTATACGTTGCCCCATTACGCTAATGGGGATCCCGAGGACTAGTTTCATATCAGCTGCACTCCTTTGCCTCTCCGGACTCGGGCTCCGTGGCTACGTCGAACCGTAAGGAAATAAGAGTATATCCCACCGCGTTACTCATAATCTCCTCGTTCCCTCGCGAGACCGAGATTGTAGTTATTCGAGGAATAAGTCCCCGCATTTTTAATCTCCGTTCTTATTAGCAACTTTAATTATTCCGCAGCTGCCTCAAAATGTCTCTTTCTCTTCGGCGTATAAAAGTACCTATATCAAGATTTTTCATTTTCTCTCATTTTTCGTCGATTCAAAATGCGTTTCTTTTCTCCTTTCCCTCGAAAGCACACAACACTGTTTCAAGAAACTCGACGAGTACAGAAATTCGTTATTGCCGATATATCTTATCTAATCTGAGCGCAATTATATATTTTTATAGATTCAATCTTGGCTAGTCTGATCTGAAGCGTGGATTGCACCAGGGTCGCGGGTAGCAATGAACGCTCTTTCTTATCGCCTGGTTCGTTCAACGAGTCAATTATCGCTTCGATACAAATATACACGCGTGTTATTAATAAGCTATGATAAATCTCACGTGTTTCGTCACATACTTCTCACTGCAATGCCGTCCTTAGACGCAAGTCTTGCACCAAACTTATAACCGAATATAATATCATCGCGTTTCATACCTAATCATTAATCACGATTAGAAATTAACACTAGAAGAGTGGAATATGAAAAACGAGGTTATACGAAGTAAAATCAATCTCTCTCCGTCTATTTACCTCTCGAAATCTCTCGAGGCAGTAAAGTTTGGTCTGATATTATAAAAGAGTGGGAATTATAGGGCTGGTAGCCCCGTTGCGTCGTTGTATACCTGCATGCACCCGTCCTCTATGGGTATTATTAGTCACGCTTGGCGCCACTTCTTTGTCGTTCCATTAGCGATTGTGAAGAGTCGCTAAAGGAGGCGCGATAGGATATACACTAAATCAAAATATAATCGCGAGAGTATGCCGGACTATGCTGATTGGCGAAACAAAACTGACACGCGTTTCGCCTAATCAGTGTCTACCTCCACGTATGTACGTACCAATACGGATTGCATATCGAGCCGTGCGAATAGAAGATGTTTTATGAAATGAATCGACTCGTTATATGAAAGCACTCGAAATAAACGTGCAATAAACATACGTAGCGTTAATTGGAAAGCAGCAGGTACTCGTCGATAACGTCATTTATTTAAGTGATATCCAATTAAGATTGCTTATCAAATATCAATAAAAGCATGATTTCAGCCCGACTCTGTGTATATTATTATCTGCAAGACTCTATATCAAGACATAATGATAAGTATTTGTGAAAAGAAATCATCCGAATGAATAGGTAAAACAAAAAGTATCTAAGATATATTTATACTTCTATATTCCGTATATCGTATGGTATATACCCCTTGGTGAATTTCTCACCCTGTACGACAGCCTGACAGGTTTATTGATCGAAGGTTGACCGACGCGGAGGATAAAAGTCGAAAGAATATAATTCCCTCGTCGCGTGGAGCGTTACGTGTGTATTGTAGTAAAAAAAAGAAAGAAAAGAATCTAAAGAAAAACGGAAAATAATATACAACTGCGGACTCACCCTTATGCGTCGACAGGATTACTCTTGACCAACGACGACGTCGTTAATGTTATATATCGTGTGTAGTACGGTATTTTTTTTATTTATTCGAATAAATGTGTGTATATATATATATATATCTGCAGTATATATCAGAAATGGTTACAGTTGTACACGTAACAGATACCAGCCAGGGCAGAGTCAGTCGTTAACGCAGCTATACAGTTCAAACACAGTTGTTTAAATATTGTCTGTTCTATAGTTTGTTATTATAGTTGTCACAACACCGCATGTACTATATATATGGACTCCTCTCTCTCTCTCTCTTTCTCTCTTTCTCTTTCTTTCCCTCGAAAGATGATCGATTTATACAGTATAGTTACTATCTTATTAAATTACCGATCACGTGAGCCCGCAAATACGCGATAATACCATATCTGGGTTAGACGCGTGTGTATTAAAAGCCAATATCTTTCGTTATACAATATCGCTAATGCAAGTATACGCGATGTTAAACCATCTATCTGTACGGTACGCGACGGAGACACGATGTTATAGGGAGAAATATACTATCTCAGTTTGCGGTATGTGTAAGGTGCGGTCACTGCGACTGCGTGAAACGATGTGCCTGGCAGGTAGATGGAAGCGAGGCACCGCGGAATCCTGACTGCTCTTAGCCCCACCTCACCTTGGCTTGGCTTGGCTCGGCTCACCTGGAACTATCGTCGACGTCGTTGCTCCGCAGCATTCTATTATATCTTTCTCTCTTTCTCTCCACCGTTCCAGGTTCACCTGATGATCGAAACGCCCGCAAACGGCGCAGGTCCTCCCCGTCGACCAGTCGACGACCAATCCTGGCCTTATTTCCCATACCTTTAAACCACCGTTTCGCTCCTACGCATACGCAACGCCGCCCATGACGTAGCAATCTTTTAGTGCCCTCAGGAGGGACAAGGATCGGGATCAGGGAAGGGATAGAATGTCGCTTGAAATGGCGCGCGGGATTCTACACTTACCTATATCTATCTACACGCCGAATAAATTCTCGGACAATCGAAAATTTCACGAATAATATCATGATAAGAATAGCGGAAATAGGCTATAGGAAATTGTTATTTCCATTCTGACATTTATACAAGCGCGCAATTTTCTTTTTTAAGGGTATTAATATAATATATTATGGCGGAGATACGCGGGGTATTATTTGATTATAAAGATCGCGATTTTTATAATCGCGCTGTTCTCTTGCCTCAAGTTTTGCCTAGATACTCGAAGAGGAGCAGACCCTTCGCCTCCCGCAGCCATGGGGTGGCTCTAATCTGATCAAGATGATCGAGGCTAGCTACCGAGTAGAAATTATATACGATTATAATTATCAACGATCAGGAGCCGCGGCAGAAGCACCGCGGTTCAGCTTCCCAATAACCTTTTTACCCTTTTCTTACTCATCATCTTCTTCTTCTTCGTATACTTCGAAGCTAGCTGCACGATACACGAGGTATATAAAGCATACTCCTCGTCGTCGTCTTAGCTCTGATAAGAACAGGATTTGGTAATCGAATTTTCCAACGTTCATTACCCGCAATTAGATTGCAGTATTGGTCGGATGAGATACACGCGTTGCTGACGTGAACGACATGTTTCTCTCGGAGACGTGTAACTCTAATCAGATTACCGCGAGTTTGATAGAAACTATAGATTATACCGTTACGAAACATCCGACCCCCCGGAGCTCGAACTAAACGTATAAATACACGCGATATGTAGCCCAATTGCAGAAAAGTATCTAGCCCTAATTTTGCCGTAAAAAAAAGAAAGAAAGAAAGAAAGAAATTTGAAAAAAAAAAAAAAACTACCGGAGTGGAACGAAACTGCGAAATATATTATAACACCCGGATGGTCTGGAACCACTTATATATATGGATACAGGCATGAGTAGTTTTGGGATATTTTTTTTCTAGAAGGTGTTTTTTTTTCTTTTCTTCCCCTTTGCATCCTTTTTTCTCCCATTTTCCTCAGCCCGCCCCATACCGTTGAAATAATTACGAGGGTTTAGACTCCATTAGGGTGGATAAATTACATTGTTTCTTCGGTAAGTACATTCACCTGCCTACTGGTGGCCTGCACTCCCGACATCCCTGTCAGAGGCGGGTTGGCGTGATCGCGGTAACTCTGTATACCCATATACCTAAGCTAGAACTAAGACTACCAGGTCACCTATACGTCGGTATATAAGTGAGTTAAACGAGCTATATAGTATATCGGGACTAAGAACAACCCGAAAAACCAAAGGCGATCTCGAGTCATCGGTACGATGACGCGGCGTAACGGGGTAGCGCCGTAGGGGGCGTGGCGCCCGCTAATGACATCATCGTGACGCAATCGTTTCCTTTCAACCGATTATCTCGCGGGGGCTAATTCGCTCTCTCATATACCCTACTATACGCATGCGGCGAGAACAATTATTATACTTATATAATATATAGACGCATACGTTATAAGAGTTATAAAAACCGCCACGAAATTTGTCATCCTCTCATAATATCATACGAAAGAAGTTACGAACGATTTTGATCTGTACTTCTACTTTCAAAATTCGTAACTTGGACTTTTTTCTTGCAGGTTATATTTCCCACTGTGAATGAAATATAACGAGTGTATATATCGCATACGCGGCTGCAACTCCAACAGCAGTAGGTGTAGTTAGGATATATATCCATCTGCCACCGCGACCGCGACGTGGCGCGGGTTATAATGATCTTGGGTTTGCGGTCGAGCCTGCATCAGGTTTCGGTCCAAAACGCGGGACGTATCAGGATACGTTGTGTACTATAACACCGTTCATATGTGTGTATGTATCTCACGCGCAGATGGTTGTTGTTGGTTTAGCGAGATTATCGATAATTTGACAATCGACTGCGGCCAATCACGCCCATTATACACACGTTACCGAGGCCTTTTTAACTTCGATATACCCATACACCGCCTGCGTGCAGTACACGTACACGTGTAAACTATACGCAACAGTTAAAGCCGCCTTTCTTTCTCTCTTCTCAATTTCCTTACCCAACTATACATATAGAACCGAAATATAATGCAAAACGTTATAATCACTTTATACCCTAACGATAAAAAAAAATTAAAATATAGGCATAGTTTCATATAAAGGATATCCTCGACCTGTGAGTATTATACACTCGATAGCAATCAAGATCGGCTATATGTTACGCACGTAAGATTTTAAGATCGAATTATGCACAGTGTATATGTAAACGTAGTTCTTAGACATGGACCGAGGTTTAATGGTTCTAAGGCATATGTTGTAGGTACAATAGCGACGCCTTCCTTCTTTCCTCTCCGTCTATATATCTACTCGTGAAGCTGTGGCCCAGAGGGGAAACGAACGAGGTTATATAGTGGGGAGAGTGTATTTGTACATTCGAACCGCGATGGTTCCTCTTCGACTAGAACGACGTCGGCGCACCAGGTCCCGCGCGCGAGTAACTTCCACCGCACCACCGCACAGGGTACGTGATTGATGGCGTCAGCCCCCGCGCGGATCCCGCGACTCAAACTCGAGAATCAATTACCTCAGCTAAAAGGTATATACTCTTGTATGCGTGAGCGTGTGTGTATTACGTATACATGGCATTAAACAAACCAAACGACGTGATACCATCTTGGTCTGTCTGTCAGATTCTCGACTAGGGGATCAAAAACGCGGAGGATTTTCTCCCCACTTCCACAGGTACATGTATACCCAAAGATTATGGCTTCGAAAGATTATTTTCAACTTTGCAGTCCCCTCGATCATGGAAACCGCAATAGTCCCTGTCGGCCCCGATGCCTTGTCATTATAAATGTGTGGAGATATCACCCATTACTCATCGCACACTTATACCTCTCGTGGGTGGGCCCTGCGTTGTGGTACGAAATTTATCGGACCTTGCGGAAACCCTACTTTGGATGAAATTTGGAAACGGGAGTTGTAGGAAAAAATGTTCACGTTTTTTTATATTTTTGTATAAAAATATAGGCGAGTATATAACTCATTAGCCGGTATAACTTCTGTTCAATCGAGCAGAATAACGAGGTGGAGAAATATAGTAGTTGGTAGAGTAATCGTTGGCCGAGGCCACAGAGAGGGGGAGATGGTATAGTTTTATCCACCGCGTACGTTTCACTTCCTTAATTTACCTGATCGTAGTCGTAGTGGTTGTTTCTGTTCTTTAGTAGGGGGCCGATCTAATTTCATAGACAATTGGCTCCGTCCCGGCAGTCGATTTTTAGTCAGCCATTGATCGACACCTAACGGCAACTTCCGGCCGATAACTTGTTGTTCTATAATATAGATAATGCTCGGTAACGCGTTGCGAACAATGAAATATCCGGACATAATACACCTGTTATAGCCTAACACCTCTTCCTACTTTTCTTTCTCTTTCTACTTCTTCTTCTTCTTCTTCGACTGTAAGGATTAACGATCCCCCGATGCGAAGGTAGAGCGCCGGGATACGAGCCTGAAAGGCGCCAGTAGGTATATAATAAAGGTGGAAACGGTGGAGTAGCTCCTCGCAGCACAGTGGGCCTAAACTTTCCCAAGCATTAATTCGAAAAGATACACAAACCGCATGATGAATTTGAAAAATATTCATTAGCCTTCGCGCATTCATCATATATACAGCATAGCGATGGAAGTGGAAAAAGGATAAGAAGAAGAAGAAGAAGGAAAAGAAGAAGTGGCTGCCCCTAGAGCCACGATAATTCTGACCCCGAGGCTGGACCCCGAAGGCCCACGAAGGAAACCGAATTAGTTGGCAATTTCAAAGGAGAGAAAAAACAATTAGGATACATACCTAGGTCCTCGCAGGTGCCTCGTGCGAGGTATATATTCACCGAGAGAGAGAGAGAAAGAGATAAATGTTTGTTATAGCCGGGGAAATAGGGCGTTGTATCTATAGCTAGCGAAGTAAGTAAGTAAGCAAGTAAGTAAGTAAGTATAAAGTAGGAATATAGTCGATGGCTTCGAATCCCAAATCCCGAGACGAATCGCGTCGAGTGATGTGGCATCTTTCTCGATCGTCGCGGCGTCGGACAAACTCCTACCAATTTCACGCCGACTTATTCTCCTCGACTGATGGTAGCAGCTCAGTAGCTGGCGAAACGAGGATCATCGGTAGTATATACCTACACTGTCTAGTCAAGTGTAGACATTACGATATTATAAAAGTGCCTCTACATACCTAAACCCGGCGTTAAACGCTCGCAGTTCCGAGACTATAGATATCGCATGGACATGAGCAAAAGCCGTGGTGTAATTAGAATAAACGAGAATATGTAGATTGTATAACGTCCGTACATCCTGTTCTCAGTTGAGAGAATATACCTTGTTTCCACGTCCTGAAAAATGTCCATTAGCTCGTTAGCCGCGGACACATTGATAACACGTGCAGCAGTCGTTGCAGCCCCGTTGCGTAAAACGTTCTCTTGTAAAATGTGAAACATATAACGTACTTGATGGGGTGAGCTCGTGCCTATCCTCGCACGTGTACCTACGTGCGTGGGACATGTAATGGTACAGACCTGGGAACTATACGCGGTTAACCGTGGATAATTAGAAAGCCAAAGGCCCAAGTACACAATGCGAGACCAGCGACGTTAAACGATTGTCCCTCGGTATCTAGGTGGAAGTCGAAAACGTGGACGAATGTAATAGAAGAAGTAACCGATCTAATTTTCTCTCCAAAGAATCCTGAATCTTTTTCATATTTCTTATGTCAATCCGAAAAGGAATCCTAGAAATTTCCGACGTTTATTTTCTATCCTAAAGTTCTACCTATCTCCTATCGGTGAAAAATATCTCGGATCGTTGAAACGGTAGCAAGTATACTAGAAGATCCTTGTGAATATTGCCTGCGGGGGAGGCAGGCAACCAGGCGCCAAATAACAGGTCTCGAGCTGTGGGGTCCTGGCGATGATCTTAGCTTGTGTACTACTAGGTATAACACTTTGGCTTTGAAAATCGGTAGCCGTCTGTTCTCTCCTCTGTTAGTTTCCTCTCCGGCAAGTATTACAAGTGGTAAAGCGCCCAAGTAGGAATATATAGATTAATAGATTCGTACGTGCGCGAGTCTGAATCCGAGAAAGATAATGAAAAGAAGAAAAGTAATCGTCAATCGTTGGATCTAATTCAATAAACTGCATTAATCTGTGGAGGGAAAGGTGTAATATTTAGGTACGGACCTTCCTTAGACTAGACGTAGGTATCCGCTGTGGTAAAGATGAAAGAGAAGTCCGAGAGCATAACAAGCATCCGATTGCAGTCCGTGTAGTAGAATGAAAGACTAGATTCCCTAAATAGAGTCGAAAAGTGTATATTTCCACGTATAAGTCCTAAGAGAGGCTCACAGGTCTTTGTTTTTGCCGTTTCCGCGGCCGTCGAATAGGTGGTTTTTCAACAGAGGACCGAAACTCTAAAGTCGTTACGATTTCCGGCCGAAACTTTTTGCCGAGGGCCAGAGTTAGGCTGGGATATGGCGCATTCGTCGTGAATGATAGCCTAGATGATCCTGACATAGGTATTAGAGTTATAGTGGATAAGGTATATATATTAGGATTGTCCTTGCATGGGGTGTGAAAAAAAAACATTCACGTTGGATCCTGTCAAATCGGTTCGAAATGGCGACAAAAAAAAATTTCCCTAATTTTTTCTCCGATTTTTATTTTATTTCGCTAGTCTCCCTGTTCGTAAAAAAATTGTATTTCAGGGCTAATCGTAGGGAGACGAAGGGAATGAAGTAGAAAATCTGAAAAAATTAGGGAATTTTCGTTGTCACTATTTGGAGCGGATTTGACAGAATCTAGCATGAATTTTTTTCCAGATCCGACATAAGGACCAGCCTAATGTATATATATACGATTCTGGGTATTCACCAACCGCAGGTGTATATAGGGTGAAAAAATCTATAGATAAAAGCTGTATAAAACCACAATGCTATACGACCTTAGGTATATATATAAATCGCGCAAACTTTGTCCTAATTGCAATTCGACGGGGAAGATTACCGATTCGCCCCGCGGTGGCTATAGTAGACTGGAGTAAAATCACGATTCGAGCCTCTCGTATCACGGTTCAATCGAGCGTGTACCCTGTAGGATCGCGCAATATAAGAAACGGGACCAGCATCATTCTCCAGCGAGTAAAAGGTAATATAAAAAAAAAAAAAAATTGAAGAATTGAAGAATTGAAGAATTGAAGAATTGAAGAAAGAGTAGGTATCGCAGTTTTGTCGGTATCCGATTGACCGTTCTCAAATTCGTACCTTTCAATACGTCGATATACACATTCCCTCTGATTCCCTTCTCCTCTTTCCACATCCCGCTGGAGAGTCATCGGTCGGGGGTAATCACGTAAGTGGATCCCTTGGTGAGGTTAAAGCATCGGATATGTATATCCCTGCAGAGTTGTGGAGGACGTAAATATCGGTGAATATCATACCATATATATACCCTTATTCCTATACAGAGAAGGATAATCTTTCCGAAGTCCGAGTATATAGGTATATATATAAGATACAAGATATACAAGCGTTGCAAGTGTATATCCCGCGAGATCTGAACCAGGTCGTATATAGAATATATATATATACGATTGGTTCTTACCTCCGTATGTATTATATACCTTATACTATAACTAGGCTCTGTAGACAAAAATAATCAAGTGTGATTGCTCGTAATGACCGGGCTAACCTACCCAGCTTAACAAATTATATAGGATTCCGGGGTGATAGTACGGCGCGGGCGATGATCGATCTGCACCACGATCGTTTCGAACTAATAAAAAACAAAAAAAAAGAAAGAAAGAAAAAAAAAACGAAATGACGGAAACCTCTAACCTGCCCATCTCTGTGTATACGTGAGTGCGCACACGAAACACGGAATCATAACTCGAAATATCCTCCTCGTAGCATAAAGTTTCTTATATATTAAAAAGAAAACTTTGTGTAAAACGCTGAACGATTTGTCATAATATTATTATTATCATTATATACTTAAATCGCGTGTCGAAACAATTTTCAAATCTTTTTTTTTTTTGGTTCGTTAATGTGTATAAAAAAAAAAATGAGAAAAAAAAAGTTAAAAAAAAAAAGAAAAATTAATACTGAGGAAAGGGTGATATTAGAACTAAGTAGTTGCAAGAGTCGTATAGTCGACGAGGAGGCAGGCGCGGTGGGTACGTTCGGCATGGCCGAGTATAGGACCCGTAATCTAGGAGTAGGGAGTAATAACGTTTAATTGGATTTTACGACGTCCCGGTTTCATAGTTAATTATAATTGCTACGCGAGGATAGGCGGCGAGGGGGGGGGTTAAGGTAGGGTAGGAATGGTAACGTAAGTATCAAGGCATTACACTGTTGTGATCGTTTCTTTAGCAGCATGAACAGCAATCAAACCGCCTTAGTCGCTCGACATACTATATGGACTAACATGCAGATATCTCTATATACACACATGCATATATATATATGTATCAAAACATATATATATATATAATGTGAAAAAACGCGAATACTTATGTATTAAAGCACATGTGTATATACATACCTACATTGATAGACAGTTTTATAAGTGTAGGTATAAAAGCCTCGATGTAATGGACGCCGAGGTAACTAATTTTCCATCGGTGCCGGGGCCGTCATTATGAATTACAACCACCGACTTCTAATTGTAAAACCGACGCGAGAATTTCCACGTTTCAATATATATTCCCGAGGTGTATCCTGTACCCGTAAGCTTTACACATATGCCTGTATAGTTAGATCGGCTGGGTCACGGCGTTCTCGGCGATACGCCTGTATATTCGCGCACATTACAAATTACCGTACGTCAATTTAACTCCAGTAAAAATATCTTTATGGCTGCAAATATGTTGCAAATTTTAATACAGGATACATATAAGTATTCCGTAGCGGTATATAGTGGATTGTATACACCGAACTAACGATTCAACTCATGATATAATAACTTACGTATGTGTACATGTATTCGCGATCGATCGGTGCAGTTATACCTGTAATCGTTCGCTCACGTAATACCGATAAATTCCCCCATCGATTATTATTACATATGTTTTATATACATATATGTATAAGATAGAAGTTTTTCACAGCTCTCCTGCGGCCCCTAACACACGATATTGTAAATACGAATCTGTATACCTACACGCGAGAGGCAAATAGATTTTACTACAAGGTATATCCTAATAGTTGTATACATATACGTATGTGTAATACAGATGTAGACGCATGTAATTAATCGAATATATACATATCGAACGATACCTATATACATACGGTATAATATACATCGAATAGGACAGCAGCCAATAACAACAACGCAGAATATCCTGCGGACGGATCAAATAAAGGACAATCTAGATTCTAGATTAGCTTTTAATTGGTTCGGTTAAACCGCGCGGGCCCTGGGTACTGGTAATTACAAATTAGGTGGTGGTCCGCGCGTGGGATCCATCGCTGTGTTGATCAATCGATTTCTCAACAGGGGCTCGGACGAGGTTTTCATTTTTTTTCTTTTTTTTTTTTTAATGTATAGAATGTACTGTACGATATGTAGTGAAATTAGATGTAAGATAACATTTTTACGCATACGTAGGTGTATATACGCAAAATTATACTCGAGAGTTATATATACTTCGCACATATATCCGGCCTATGCAGTTACACACAAACAGTCACGCATGCACCTGGGAATCAAATTTTCTTACGCATATATACATAAACCGCGATCTTATCCGGTCTGTTGTTTAGTGCGGCAAAGTGTGTTAAGCCCAGGTCTCGACACAGAGGGTATAGATAACGGCAATTAATGTTACCTCGCGTTGATTAGTAGATCCGCACGCGAGCTTTTCGCTCTCTTTATACACACCGCATGGTTATACTTATACTTGGATAGAAAAGAAGAGTTGCACGCGTTGTATAGGCATATATAAGAAAGAGTTGTTTCGTTAAGCGTATTATAACTCTGCAGTATGTATATTGTATGTATAATAGTACGGTTGAAGGGGCGCCATATGTGAAGAGAGAGGGAGAGAGAGTATTTTAATAGCATTATTAATAAGGTGTCGATTAATCGGTAAAACGGAGCTAAGAGCTTTGATAAAAGAGTCTGAAAGTATAACTGAGAAAACCGCAGCATGATACGATAAAACTCCTTCAAATAATATATCCGTATATTTTATGGTTGTTACGGGGCGAACGGGGATTAATCATGCAAAATAAGTTCGGGGAATCCATTAGTTTCGAGTATACCGGTGACATGACGCAACTATATATATACACAAGTGTTCGGACCCGTGCCCGCAGTCACGCGCGTCCAAGATCACCTCTCTAGATATAGAAATTTGTGGTCTTTAACCGCGGGCTTATACATAAAACTTATATACCTATATATATATTATTTAGTTTAAAAACGATAGAACAATTATTTTACACCGCGTATCTATGATATATTAACCTCCAAGATGTATTCATCTCTCGGGATATCGCGAACCGAGAATCGAAGTACGCGGGCACGCGTCGCTGCGTATAGGTATATAAACGATAATTTTTTAATGGATTCTCGGAATCTGTTTCTTTTTTTTTCTCTCTTTTTAATAGACTCAAGCCAAGCGCAGTCCGCGGTATTCATCTTAGCCGTAGGTATAGACGATAGATAAAAGGAAAAAAAGAAAATTGATTCAATCATCTGCAGTGAATAAATGGTAAAAAAATTTAGCGATAAAAAATGTAAAAATAAAAGAAAAACAATACACGTACGATATGGGTGCGGGGTTAATTTAAATTTTTACCTAATCTATGTATACTTTAGAAAGAGCTTTGCGTTAGTGATGGGGGGGGGGGGGGGGGGGGGGGGCGAGCTGCAAGGACCCGCGGAGTAGATTTATAGGTTGGAATTAAGGTGGATGGTTGAAAGTGTATATAGTGGAGGGCCTCGGTTTTTACTTTTGTTTATTTTTTTTTTTATTTCTATATTTTTTTATTTTTTGTTTTTCTGATGAAATTTTAATCGAGTCGAATTACGTGACAGGTAGATCGGTTCTTGCACGGGTACAGCGTTACGAATTCCATCACATCTAAATCAACAAGTCACAAGGAGGCGAGTTCGCGTCGCGCCAACTTCCGTTAGGTTCGTGTTTTGTTATTAAAATTTACCGTGAAGCTATACGGTCTACCTGCGCCGTTTCTTCCCCAAGGCATGGGCATGGGCATATCACGAATATAAGTTTGAGAAAACTTACCGATCTGTATCACAAACGACATAATATATAATTTGAAGTTGAAAGAAAAAAAAATCAAATCAAATTTATTATACGTATACAGAAGGATGAAGATAAGGAAAACAATTGTTGTTCAAGGTTCTTCAAATTATCGCGAAAAAAAAAAGAAATCCGCGAACTCCGATAATTTCTATTTACACGCAAGTTTCCGAATATCCCTAAATATGGACAAGAATACAACGCAATATACCTGTAGAGGTAAAAAAAAAAGAGAGAGAAGTTTGAATCGAGGTTCCTTTCCCCTGCAGCTCTGGTATACAATTATATAGGTATACCTCAGACTAGTCATGAAGAAATGATATTTATGGTTAGAAAAATGTATCGCAATGGAGTCCGTAGGACCATAATCGGTCAGGTTATTGAAGTGAAATAAAATAAACATTGTACCTACCTATATAAAACCGAGAGGAATGAAGAAGAGATTCGATCGAATGGAATGGATCGAAATCGATAAGAAATAAAACGAAACAAGAAAAAAAAATACATGATATATGAATCTGTATATAGAATTCGAAATCTAATTGTAATTAATATTTATTCTTAGAGTAGTTATAGGTATATATGTATCGAGTCCCTGATAATTTTATATAGTATAAACTCACTCATTGGAAAACCTCGTTACACCGAGCACCTGACGGCGGGCGGTATAATTTCATTCTCTCAACTCTTAGATTGACGATGTTGAAGAAACAACTCGTCCGGCTCGTCGCGATCCGGGCGGAACTAATGACAAAAAACTATTGCCGGCTGGTACAGCTAGTTCGAGGGAGGGATTCTCCTATACCTATATAGTTGTATAGTTATACTATTATACAGGTATACGGAGATCCGACGCGTGACGTAATCGCGAACCGGAAGGAGTTCGATCTGTACTATAACGCTGTCTTGAGATCTCTATATAGATCCGTGCGACAATGCGAAATGGGGAATTAGATTATTATTATCATCATTATTGTCGTTATTGTAAGAAAAGTAAGAAGAATAAATGGAGGGAGAAAAAGAAGACGAGGATTCGGTCGCGACGCTAATTACACGATCGCGATCGATTGGTTTTTCTTAAATCCTGATCCGGCGATCCCCGGCGCACATCGATTGGGGACAAGCAGTGTATATACCTATATACCTACACCTGATCTAATATATAGTGACACCTGGAACTTATTATACACGGTGACCGCGACGGCAGTCAATTCGTTCCCAAATTAACTCTCCGAACCATATAGCGTCGCACGATATAGGTATTGTAACTTTATATACAACATGGATCAGGTTTTCCTCCAGTATGTACACGAAACGGCAGCTCGCCAGGTTGTATTATAACCTTATAACAAAAAAAAAAAAAAGACCAAAAAAAAAAAGGGAAGAAGAAGAAAAAGTGAAACTCGCGTTTCCCTGCACTTCGATAGCTTTACACACCTATATAAGTTACCTACATATGTATATCATGTGTATACAAATATACGAGATAAATCTCTGTACCAGATATTTCATATAGATTTAATTTTATGCACTGCTCTGCAGGCGAGCGTATAATATACATGCTTATGTGTCCCCGTTGTGCAGGGTTATTAAAAAAAAAAAACAAATTCTATACGTACATAAGATATATGCTTACCGAAATTAGTTACGCGGGTGTGAAAAAAAAAAAAAAGTCTCCGATTTATTATGGATAAATAATGATATGATAATGAAATAGAAATTAATTGAATCATATACCTAGATATATGATGGAGATAAAAATTTGTGCTAGCGATAATCGTGTAGTGTATATAAACCTAGAGATTTTGTATAATGTAATATAATCGTTAATTCGTTGTAGGCGTAGGAGGATAAGGACGAAGTATTAGGAAGAGGAAAGAGAGGCTGTGTGGATCGGCGTGGTCTCGATGAAACTCAATTCATAGGAATTTCACGGTTGCTCGACTCGCGTCGAGATATTCTGCTGCATAACGCGGACTGAATAGAAATTAATTATTTTCGGAAAGGTATATATATATATATATATAAGATAGAAAATAAGTTTTTTCTTTTTTTTCTTTTTTTTTTCAAGGATAGAAAGGAAGAAAAAAGATGAAGAATATAAGACGAAGAAGAGGAAGAAATTCTAGGGGATAGAAGCAAGGAAAGGGAAGGAACGTCTCGTTTGCACAGACTACGACTCTATAAAATCTCTCTCCGCTCTCTAAATAGCATAACACTGATCCTGTATAGAAGAAAACCCCACGGAGTAATCGCTTTGTTCACGACTAGCCCCCCGTCTTCACGGGGTTCAATAAGAAAAGGGAAAGATATACAGACCCCGATGTCGAATCGATTCAAATCAAACATATATTAGATAGACGTTTGCTATAATTACTCAAGGCTCATAACGTATCACATATATACACCTATACTCGCATATGTCATAATAGTTTCGTGGCTTTTTAATTGGCATCATACAGCGCGGTCTTAGCTGGCTATATACATACTTCTATATCATACATAGGTATATATAGAGAAATATGAAAATTATACATATATCTATACACTCACGTATAGACTTTGGCGGGCGATGATCGTTGCTAACGAGGTGAACGCGGACGGTCCTGCGGTTGATTTTTTGATACCCGATTACACCGCATTGGCTCTCGTTTTATTGAGTCATATATCATATCGCGCCGAGCTCAAAAGAGATGATGGGGCTCCTTGGGTAGATAGGTATAGAAGAGGCAGGCACAGGTTACAGATGCACGCCTGTAGCATGCTTTGTTCTAAACTGAGTTTGTGACTTGATCATTTTTTTTTTTTTTGTCATTTGATATATTTCATACGAAATTATCCGGCTTTTTGGATTCACACGTTTTGTTGCAGACAACAATATACTTGAGAGGAAATAAAATAAAATAAAAAAAACTGTATCAGAATGAGGAACCGCGGCCCGAGCGAATTCCAATAAATTATCGAACAAAACGATATTTACATTCGTTAACGAGCTGCTGTAAGATATTTACATTTTTAATAACGTAAGGGACGCGCAAGGCTGCCGAGGGGTGATCGGTAAAGGAGAGAAAAATAAGAGAAGTAAGAATAAAAGATTCAGCCGAAAGTCGCTCCACCCCCGATAACCATTTATTAGTCCTAATTGACCGGGAGGAGGGATCGTAGCTTGTTTACATTTTTGTTAGACCGAAATTTAATTAGGTAAAAAAATCCCTGTTATTTATTATCCGGTTCACGTACGGCAAATGGCGACTTTTATATATACACCCATACACCTTATATACCCTCTATACGATATAGGTATAATATTCAGCATACAGCTTCGGGACGATGTACAAGAACTCTCGTCGTATTTTCCTCTCATATCTCGACTCCTACATATATACCAACCAATGTCTCGAGGGTTAATATTATACCGTTGAATAAATGATCGTAATATATTATTCATATGCGTATCAGCTGTGTATAGAAATATTTAAAGAATAAAAGAACATAAGAAAGAGAGATATAAAAAGAAAGGAGGAAATTTATCCAGAATTTCTTCATTTACTTCAATGCGGACGTATAATCGCACGATATCGAGAAACTGGTCAGTCGACTCAATCCAGGGGTATAATATTATTAGCCATAGAATTGCGTGACGTATATCTATCCATGTACCTACTCTAGCCGCGGTATTAGCGAATTGCGCCATTAATCGCTCGATCGGGGCACAGCCGGTACGTAACGTTGTACATACTTGGCTATAACATGCATAAGAAGATACTGGCGCTTCCATTAGGAGCAAGTAATTGCTAATCGCTAATTACGAGCCGAGGGAAGGGGAGGCGGCTAGACCGAGGGTCGAATAAGGTACTCGATCCAATTAACTCCTGCAGCATTAAATGCTGTGTATACCTAGAAGTGTATAAAACGGAGCTATTATAGTTAATACGTATCATGTAGTAGCGGGTATCCTACCCTTTGCAATATCCGGCACCCCTGCAGCGGATATGCATCCACATATACGTAAAGGTATACTGGAATCATTATTACATAGATTCGCGGCAATTTAAACCCACCTAACGAACCTGATCCTAGTTCAATCAGCGGTTAAAGTTCTTTCGGGAAAGATGAACGTTTTTTTTTTGACCAGGTATACAAGGGGTTTACGGAGAGGTGTAGAGTCGTGCCGATAAAACCAAATTACAGAAATTTTCTACGCGTAACTGGAATTGTTGAGTTGAAAATAATATTCTCACAATATATGCCCGTAGGAGAAGAATAACGAGTGTATAAATTGCAGCGGAGTTATACTCTATCTTAAGAGAGAATATGTATGTGTATAGAACTGAGAAACGAACCTCTAAACGGAGTTGATTTATTCGCGGACCTTCGCGTATACTATCGAGGATACAGTAGACGTATTCTGCTGCAATTAGGAGAATTTTACGATCACCCCGCATACGTCGTTAGAATCTATGTAAATAAAAAATCTCTGTATGTGTATACGCGCATGCGGTACATACCTGTAGGTATATGTGCGCAAGAATGAGCGGAAATTGATTGTTAAATATGATTTTTAAATACGGATAAAAAAATGTATACGCCTAGTGTGAAAAATGAATAGAATAGAATCCGAACTTGTATAGTTGTTGATTAATTATCACAAAGAATTTCATCGAAGAAGAGACAATCTGAACGGGAGAAAAGGAGAAAATAAGCCTCGCGTCGAGATCATCAATCACTAAAATTCAACTTTCGGGAGAAACGAGGGTGAAAACGATCATATGCAGAGTCCTAGACATATCAGTTCTCGTTTTTAGGTTTTCACCCCTGCAGAGAAGAAAACCTGAAAACCGTGGAATATAAAATAAAGCGTGATTATTTTTCCGTTCGAATATAAGGGAGGGAAGTCCCGAAATCGACCAGTGCAGAAGCGTATACACCGCGCATCATCGTCGATCAGTTTGATTTGATTAATGGCCGGCACGTGGAAGCGAAATAAACTGATTGTAATTTCGAAAATGTTGTATATACGTACGCTATACACCTCTATGCAGAGTCTGTTTCTTTGATCGAGTGGCAGCTATCTACACGTTGTATAATAACGGGTAATTACTTATCTTTTCAATTACTCGAGCCCTGCCGTCAACACCCATTTATACACCTTGATAGTAGTTGTAGTAGTAGTCGTAGTGTAGTGTAATAATAGAATACTCGTACGCTGGTATAAAATAACGCTTCTTCCATCGCATTATAATATAATCAAAAATCATATTCGGGGATGAAAAATTTTGTAGAATAAATTCAACGAAGAGGAAAAAAGACAGCGGGCTAAGTACATACGCGTGTCCTCGAAGGAGTAATGCGCTTTTAATTGGACGCCATTTTGACAATTAATAACACTACGTGTGTACGTATGAATTAGGCTTTTCCTCTGTCCCATGAGCGTGCGCATGGCAAGGATACGGAGATCCTAAGATGCGGTAGGACAAGGTAGAAGCTTGAGCATGCACATAGATCGTAATCTGAACTGCAGAGCGCGGAACGCAGGTACTGTGATTCCATCGTACATATTGTAAGCATGTGAATCGCGAGAGTAACAGACGCACGGACTTTGTAACTTGCGAAGTAATTAATGGCGAGTCATTATTTTTATGTACATAAATATTAAATATGTATACAAGGGGTAAATGCAGTGGGAGTAATAATTCCTGATTCAATAATTTTACCTGGTGTCGAAAGAGAGCGTTCTTCCTGTTTTTGGGGAAAGTCCGAGTCCCCGACGTCCACGAGACTTCGAATACTGAAAACGCTCTTTGCGACACGGGTTTTTTGTATATCCGGTGGCACGGGGCCCGTACCGTCGGGCGGTCGTCGTTGGGTCGTACTCAAATCCATGATCCTAACTCGCACAATAATTATATGTTGGGCGCGGATTAACCGCGAACAATGATGTATTATGTTATATTAGGAATCTCGGGGTTATCGTACGACTATATTTGTCAATATTCACTTTATGTACCTTAATTCGTGTATATATTTATATATATACATTATACATATATTATTCGTAGATAAAAATGATTATTCGTCAATTTTGAGCGACTAATTAAACCCGAATCCTAAAGTCAACGTAGTCCCACCGTCTTTGTAACAATACTTGTTTGTTATATTCAATTTTCTTGTCACATCTTTCACAATACATTATAATATTATAAAACATCGGCGTTACACGACCGCTTCAGCAGTTTCTTTCTTATTTTCCGCGCTTGTGTTTCTTTCCCGTTAATAATTGATGTACAAAATAGATTTGTAAATATATACATGTTATTATTCTTAAATCCCTTGATTATAGGTTGTATAAAACTCACGTTAATAAATTATATTATTTATTTATCACGTATCACACTCTTCCCGAACAATTACTGCGGATGTATATTATCGCACTGGTGGATTACAGGCGTCGCGATTTATGAAAGAACGTAGTTTTAGGGTTACCCACGTCCGTGCTTCGGCACGTCTAACTGAATAGTGTAAACATGTAAGATATCGGATTTATTGAATTACTTTCCGTCCTACTATTATCCTACAGTTATAGTTCCTCTGTGATGTTGCCATTACACGATTTACGCGCGCACCACACACGACTAAATCGACCTTGTATATCGGAGACGAAATAGGGTAAACACTACACGTACGCAAGTCTGTAAAAGTTTCGTAGTTTAAGAGGCTTGCGTTAATTACTCGAGTACACAATCACTTTCGTTATTATATTCATACATTTATCAATTTCTTACATATTTATCAGCCCCATTAAACCGTGCGTATAATCGATTCAAGCAACAATGGGAAAAACTATAGAAATAAAATTGACTATTTTAAACACCCTGTTCACAATCGAATTATTTTTCAACCACACACATATGACGCGCGTATGTAATATTTAGAAAATAAAAAGAGAATAATATCCACGCGTTATTCTCTGTATTTAAAAACCCGAGTTACGAACTGCCGGCAATCACTATCGTGTACAGATGTCAGGTGAAGACAGAAAAAAAAGTATTAATTTTTTTTCTTCCGTTCTTTTTTTTTTAATTTTTTTTTCTCTACTCCTTTCCACCCAAAGTGTACAGGTATGGGTATAGATATAATATGCGGGCGCTGCGGGCGAACGCGTGTCGCGGACTCTACTCTCGATCCGAAGGGAATGTGCGCGCGGCCAGGTGGACTCGCAATCAGGAACAGCGTTCCTTCCTTTGCCTTGCCTTGGTTTGGCTCGGCTTGGCTTAACTCGGCGTAGAGCTTTGGCCGCTGGTGTTGTTTGCTGCGGCTGCTGGTGCTGCTGGTGCTTCCACTTCCTCCTCCACCTTTGTCTCGCGGTACCGCGACTCTGGCTCCAAGGTAGGTATCAGGTAAAAGCCCTCCTCCTCAGGTAAACGCCCAGGTTATAACTAACACCGATCTTACAAAATGGCGATACTTTTCGGCTACGCCTACCCAGATCGAACGAATTTACCCCAATATGGGGTTGGCCTTGTGCGGCATAGGGGACCCACGACGTGGGGATCTAAGCTACACCCTTTATCCCGACAAGAGTGATACGCATGGACCTATTCGCCTATACGAAATTCTACCCCGTTCTTCGATCGCGTTATCCCCGAATCAGAGAAGAAATGAAGAAAATAAAATTATCGAAAATATTGAACAAATATATTTTCAACATTCACGTATAATATATAATAATAATGATTTATCCTTACAAATTTTATCACGTTAGACGCGACTCCGATTCCTTACCGGAAAATGGAGAATAAAGTACCTATACACGATCACCTGGCAGATAAATATGAATAAATATCACATCTCGATATTATGGGATCTATTGATTCGTATATTAATTACATATGCCTTGTGCTTTGATTTTCTGGCCACATGACCGGCATTCGAATCTCCAAATCGACGTGTACTTATAACATCTAGCCCATGGTAAGATTGCCTGAAAATATGAGGCGCTATCTGTCGAAATAGATTTTTATTATTTTTCATCTCACATTACTGTGTCGAGGCTTCGTTACCATCGACTGTCTTCAGCTTTCTCGTCTGTCTGTTGTATACCGACTTGTGGATATGAGTCGTATTACCTATCACGAAGTGTGTTCAGTTCGGTTAAGCTTCAACAGACGGCACCACTGCCAGGGATCTACCGCAGCATCGAATTCGTATGGGTTGGTTCGTCGACCTTGATGTTCGCGGGATAATAGATATTGAAAATTCGATTGATTAGCAAATCGTAGAACCAATCGATACAGAAAAAAGTATATAATTGTATGCAATATCAATCCTACGATTCGAGAGAAAAAAAAAAGAAAAGAAAAGTACCGGACGTAAGTCGACTCTGTTGCAGCGAATAAATATAAGGCCGAAGATATAATGAATCAGCTGTGTAATCTACATATGAATATATTTGATCCGTATATTCAATTACCTGTCGATATGCATTTTTCTATAGACAACGTGTAACATACATAGGTATACATCGCATGCTGTATTGTCGAAGAATATAAGATAGGATAAAGAATTCGCTTATACACCCACGAGGATATAATAATTATGCGCTTTGGCCATACTCGGCGAACAATCGACACCCGCAAACGCGAGGCTTGGGCTCACAATCGGAATCGTTAATGCCTCAACGTGACGGGGAATTCGATAAGAATAAGGCAAAGGCGATTGCTGCTGGATATAATAAACGATACGATATACTGCAGGGGGAATATACACTTCGTTTATAAATCGGGGTAAAAAAAAATTGTCGAAACGTATCGCGGGAATGTTTCCAGAAATAAATGAAATTCCCCTAAATTTATTCAATCGATTACTTATTCTTTTGTTTATTCATCCATCGCATCCTTCCCGAAGGATATTTCTACGGACTCCCCTTTCTCCAATTGCAAGTCAATTTTCACCCACGCGTCTGTCTACCCTCAGGTTTCAGTACGTAGGTGAAGGGCGGGGCGCGGTGAATCTTGATCCTTGTCAATTGTCGCGCGCCTCGCTGAACCTGTAGTCAGTCCGTCGTCGACACTTCGACAGTTAGTTTCCCCTGTTATCGTGCGCGTATTTTTTCCTCTATCCGTATCGATTATTATCAATAGATTAAATGTATCAAGCGATCTGTTGCACGTCACCGTCTCTCGCTGAATTCTAGAATATTTATTTCTCTATTTCTCCGTCTATCTAACTCTCAGTCTTTTATCCCACCGTCGATCAGCCGGTCGTCGGATCCTCGACGATAAATAAAAAGAAAAAGAAGAAGAGAAAAAGAAGCAAGTTGCCCAGTGACAAAGAGCACGTTCCACTCGTAAGGCGAACTTGTGGCTTTAATGTGAAATAGGAAAATGTGTCACCGAATCGTGGATTGACGGTGAGTCGAAACTGTTCAAACAGTATGAAGCATGTACAACACCTTTATCGATATAAAACTACATAAGGGCTTGAGGCCTTTTCCAATTACAGCCGTGACTAAACAGATAAAAATTCACCTGTGCGATATTAGACCCTCGTATATTACATTATTCAAGTGTATGCGAAAGCCTTATCGCCAGCTCCGGTTCAAAGTAACTTGTTGGATCAATTTAAAGGCGAAGAACAGTCACCAGTATTACGTCATAATCTCGGGGCTATTGTTTCCGTGAATTGTATGAGAAATTGCATAGATAAATCGATGGATGTGCGCTGGATGCGGTGACTAAAGAACGCGCGGATTGATACAATTTTAGTTATAACCTGGCCCGAACTATTACACGGTAATAAATTCGGCGTTGTTCTAGATCTAGATTAAATTTCCTCGGCGATATCAGCTCGATGTAATCTTATCTCTGAACTCGCGACGCGCGTATATACCGCGAATGGGATCTCCGCATATTATCGGACACGACTCAATGCACGCGAGTTTATAGCCGAGTATGATATATAGTGAGATATAAATGTATAATAATGAAGAAAACGATAGAAAAATTTTATTCAATAATTTCCTATATTTTAACGCGATGCTTGATAATAATTATCGTCGTTATCGCGATGTTTAGGGTTAGAATATTTACCCATTTCCGTGCTTCGTTTGCCATCGAATATAGAATAATAATTGTAGAAGAGCATTTACCTAGTTTTATGAATTAATTAATATAATATCTTCTCCTGTAAACAAAATAGTAAAAATCTACAAACAAACGCGTAACCTAACGGATCTATTTTTAAACGTTACGACGCCTTTTCTATCGTTCTAACTCTCTTACTCTACGATCTCAATACTCATCTCTACTCTCCGCGTCGTATATAAGCGTAGAATCGTGTATATCCACAGTGTATCGAGCAGCTGATTATATAAGAACCTACGGTGTTTACGATATGTTAATTTTCAAAGGATCTATCATTGACGTAGATAAACAAATAGATAAATAAATGAATGAATTATTGAATAAATAATTACCGGCGTAAAATTTAATAGCTGATATTTCACACCGAAGTCGTATTCTTAATCGGCGATAACGACGAATTAGGAATACAAACGCGTATATATATATATGCGGTTGCCAAATGCAATTCATAATTAAATACGTCTACATACACACACGTGTAGATCTCTTTTTTTTATTTCGAATAAGTTTTATTCGAGAATCGAGTTAACCGGACGTGGGAAGCCTCGCGTTATGTTCGGCCAGAGATACAACACATCGACCGCGTTTGCGTGGGAGAATTTATTAAGGCGTTGGTAGTCGCGGTAGAGCGAGATGCTGCCGTTGATGCAGCTGCATAACGAACTATACGGTCCATACACGTTATTTATACATATATTAAATCGCGTAATTTCTGTATGAGTTGAAAAAAAGAGATAACAACCAAAATACGCACAATGTCTCGTAAATCGACGGAAGGGCGTCGATCGGTCGGAAAAAGGAAGTGGCTTTTCTTGTCAGGGAAAGAAGGAAAAAAAAACAATAAAATAAAATAAAATAAAATAAAATAAAAATAGTCATGACGAAATTGTATACGTGAAAGAATATTGACAAACGGTACAGATATGTGTCTGTGCGGATAATATTAGTAAGAGGAAATTTTGTTCGTACGGATTATTATAATTTCCGGATATGATATGAAATGTTTATTAAAATTCCAAGTAAACGATATACAAGCCTTTACACAACCGCTGCGGAAGGTTGATACATTTAATTTACTCAGTCGTATAAACCACGTATACACACTCAGTGAGAAAATTTAACCGTCATATTCCCCGCCCTTTTTCCCTCTCTTTGTAATTATCCATCCTTTAAATTATCCCCCGTTCCATCCTTGCTGATAAAGACGTTAGTCACGCTCGAGCTAAATTCCATCCATGTCGCGTGAGGCTCCCGATTAAAATACACTATATGAATACGATGGAATATAGTATACGGTAATATAATAAATAACGAAAAGGAAAAATGAGAGAATAAAGAAAATAAAGAAAAACAAAGCTTCTTCTTCTCCTTCTTATTTCCTCCTTATATATGATATATTGAAGAAATTATACACGAAGCGATATGATATAGTCGAGAGGGCAATTAGTACAGCAGATAATACGCCTCGGCGGAGCTCGAGGCTTCGACGACTCTTTTATTATATATATGTACTATTTTTTTACACATACACGCAGAGTTTTCTTTGACGGTCCTCAGTTAGATGAACGCATTCATTTATCCATCCATTCATTCATTCAGTAATTATCTGTACGCATATATAGCCGTTATATAAAACTATTTAGGTACGATGTAGCCGTGACACGGAGGTAACAAGTGAATGGGGAGAGAATAATCTTTGGGGAGTTTATACGAAACGTTCCCCCCCAAGATAACAGCCACCGAATAACGCAAGGCAACCCAATCCAACTTACGTTGGCAAGGACTTTAAAGAAGAGAAACGGTCTCTCATGCAATGTGCGTCGGGAAGGGATCTGAGGGTATGTATACATAGCTATAGGATTCGAGTGGATTTACACAGAATTAGAATCGTTCAGCGACACGACCTACCCGAATACGACATCACGTTCCGCGGCATTGATGACTGGGAAGAAGTATACACGTATGGATATAAGAACCCTTGAGGTAGATATTCGGGGGGAATCGATGCGCTTGAAATTCTCACCACGATCGTTGGATTTTTTTTTATTATAAAAAAAATACGCTACGTGGATTCACTCATTCGTGTATAACGCTTCTAACGATCTAAGAAAACGAGATGTATGAATTGTTATGAGATAATAAGAAAGTTCTCGCCACGGGACTAAGAACCATGATGTTAGACACACGCATAAGACACGGGAAGAAAAGGTCGGTTTCTGATTGTCATGCGACGCGGGGCGCCGCACACGCTGTCAAGACTTTATATACTCGGTGGTTACAGTCGCCGGATGCACAACGAACATTACACACACATAAACACCCGAATACGTGTATCTTATACTACAGCTGTTTACAGGGCCGGCTATGACGATCGAAAAGATTCCTTTATCATTCATTTTTTAACCCTAATATCATCTCTGAATGAATTCTAACTCCGATTCGTCGAGGAAAGGAAAGGTCTTTTGAAATTTTACGAAATTCGTGCAAAGTTCAGTAATCGATAAACGCGATTGTTCTTTACGCAGCGATACTTGAATCCTGGTTCCGGCCCTGGCATGTGTCCAGTATCTAGTAAAGCGCGGCCCAATCTAATATGGCCTCTAATTTTCCGACAATTAACTAGTCGCTGACACTTTGTTAAACATTATCGCTGCCTCCGGGTCTCCCGGTCCCCTCGCAGCCCGTGGCACCCGCATTCGTATATGATATGATACGTATTTATATTACAAGTATTAAAGCGAGTAGTCGAGGCATCCCGAAGCACGTGCCTTATTTTAATCGCGTATATAAACTGCCTTTAATTTTTCTTATTATATCGCGTATCCGTTATTCCGGCTTTGTGCTAAACGCGATACGATATATAGAAAATAAATAATAAGTGAAAACAGTGAGCGAGACGATTGAATGTTAATTAAGGAAAGGGTAAGAAAATGAAATTCGAGTGAATTTTCATCTGTATTTCCTTCGAAAATTCAATTCAATAAAATCCCTCAACTCACGCTGTGAAATATGAACAATAATAAACTAGAACGTAGGTATAAAGTGGTTTTACTGTTTAAAAGATAAGAGAGCTAGCATACGACGCGCATCGCGCTGTGAGACAGGAAACGTAGATTGAGGGACACGAGCTAGTCTAATGAATTGGATTCGCGAAGGCGCGGCTGCTGTGAAGCGGGATATTATATTATAGTGGATATCATAGATGAGTAGATGAGTATAGATACCGTGGACGGGAAATTTCATCAAATAATTCGCTAAATGAAGATAAATTAGACATATTTTAAAAATCATCAAATTATTTTTTAACCACTCACCTATACCGACTGTCTGTCTATGTACCTTATTTCGTTTTCAGAAGAAGCTAACATGGTGTCTAGAATTCGGCCGATAAAGGTCACCGCAGTCGGTGACGGTATGGTCGGAAAAACTTGCATGCTTATCACCTACACGAACAAGAAATTCCCAACGGAATACGTGCCTACAGTGTAAGGGGGAAAAAAAACATAATTCCACACAAATATATGTGACAAATATCCATCCTTGATATAAAGGGAATTTTAGTATATACTTTACGCAATGATCTTTCTTCTTGTAATATACAGCTTCGACAATTACGCGGCAAATATATGCGTCGATGGACAGGAGTTCAATATGACACTTTGGGACACAGCTGGTCAGGAGGATTACGAAAGGCTTAGGCCTCTCTCATACCCTAGCGTAAGTATAAAAAGCTTTTAATACGTGTGGGATGAATTAATTAAAAACTCGATTGATAAAAAAAACTGTTAAAAAATAATACAATTTGAAAAATTTCTCGCCACTTTTTCCGATAGCGATCATCATTATTATTATTATTATTATTATTTTTCCTTATTTCTTTCCTTTCGTGTGACAGAATTTCTGTTTCTATATTTCAGACCGACTGTTTCCTGCTATGTTTTTCCATAAATGCTCGTAGCTCGTATGAAAATGTTGCTAGCAAATGGCATCCAGAGATAAAACACCACTGTCCAAACGTCCCCGTAGTCTTGGTCGGTAAGTTTCGGAAAATACATACGAAAATAAACTTTTGTTGAAATATATTTTCATCATTTAAAGAAAAAAAAAATTATTTTTTTCATTCTTCATTCATTTCTACACACGTACATATATATATATATATACCTATATACCATATCTCGTTGTGTATATATAGGTACGAAAGGTGACTTGAGAAATAAGGAAGATCTCGACGTGGTGACACAGGCTGAGTGTAAGAAGATGAAAAAAAAGATCAAAGCTTTTAGATACGTCGAATGTTCAGCCATACAACAAGAGGGTCTGGAAGAAGTCTTCATCGAAGCTATAAGAGCTGTGTTAAAAAAACCAGCTACCAAAAGGTTCTGCGGCATACTTTGATTCTATCATATTCATTTAACAAGTTCAGCGTTATTTCTACGATATAATAATAATTATTGTTATATTAGCTTTACCTTCATTATGATTATTATTATTATTATTAATATTATTATTATCCTTAATTTTATTGAACGAGTTCAATCTTCAAAGTCTTTATAAATATATTATATATTATAATTCTCATATAATTTCCTGGCGAAAAATCGCTACGACTGCGAAAAAAAGAAGAAAAAAAAAAAAAAAAAAAAAACGAAATTGTAGCCAAAGACTTCTTCCCGACGAACCCTACCCGTATATATATATATATATAATCACACACTCATGTGCCTTTTCTGTACAAAATAATAACAATACTGAATAAAGAAATTTTGTGAAAAAAAAAATTCTGAAAAAAATGACAAGAAATTATTTAATTATTATTATTATTATTAGCATTAGCATTAAACTAGGAGACAGAAACGTTGTTCATTGATATTTTTGTTTTTTCTCAATTAATGTCATACGAATCTGTTTATTAGTCACGATGCTTCAGTTTCATGTAACTTGTCTTACAATTAATAGCTAATATTAAATAATATAGAAGTAGTTATTTGTTTTTTTTGTTTGTTTTGTTTTTTCGTTTATGTTCATGTTATCTATTACTTTATCGACCGAAAGCTCCGTCAACGACTGGCGTTACTTTTTGTTGAATTATTTTACCGTAGCCACCCCTGCCGCCGTCAAAATCAGACCTGTACTCGTCCCTCACCTGGCAATCATTTGAAAAAAAACAGAAAATTTTCTTTCTTTAATATGGAAGAAAATATCATTATTATTAAATAACACGTTATAATAATCATGCTGTTTTTTCTTCTTCTTATTTTTTTTTTCTTCGACGATATATCTCACCTGACCACCTGTCTTGCCTCGACCGTATTGTCTGCCTTCGATAAATCCGGCGTCCCAATCGGTACGGATAATTCTGTCGTCTAATCGAGTTCCGTTAACATATCGCATACAATGTTCGGAATCCTGTCTCAGGTAGTATTCGACGAAACAGAAACCGCACGGTGTTTTTTTGTACTTATCCAATCCCATTATTATTCTTCTAATATCACCGCATTTAGAAAATAATTCATATATCTGTTCCTCAGTTGTGTAAAATGAGAGATTACCCACGTAAAGGGTCGTCGAATTTCTCAACAGACGATCTTGTTCGATTCTCGATCCCTGGGGATAAGAAATTCACACGGAATTCATAACCCAATCAGCTTTTTCCTTATTTCTATCGGCTTGTAGATATATTTATCAACAAATAACTTCGGAAAGTTTAACTTCCGAGCGAGAAAAAACAACAGAAAACTAACGACGTTGGAAAATAACGGCAATGGAATGTTAGGTTATGAGAGCGATTCGACGAATACCTTGAAATGCTGGTCACGGTATGAGCTGAGGTCAACCGAAGGGGAAATTGCATTCGACGTAACTGCCATTGCTCCCTCGTTATACCGTGAGTCGGGGTTACGATGGTATGACAAATTTCAGGGTATATTTTCGACGAAGAAAACTCGCTGCGTTGTTGTACTTCGACATATGTTGTTTGTTAGGAACTCCGGAGTCCGGACCGCGGAGCTTGGAACCGAGTGGAAACGGAACGGAACGGAATGGAATGGAATGGAACTGAGCAGCGCGTGCGGCGCCATATTTGAATCTCCGAGGATACAAGATGTTAAATTATTAGTTTTAAAACCGTCGTTTAAAACGCGAATAAATAGATACAGAGAAAAGGTTTGTAATAGAAGATCAGAGGATGAATGATATCGTGCATGATATCCTGGAAACAACAGTTGGAAATATATTTGGGAAGGATATAACGTGCCGAGAGCCAGTCGGTCGTTGCGACGACTATCAGCCAGGAACTTTGGTAGAATTTGGTCGTACCGGTGTCAAAGTATGTTTCTTAATATACAATAAAATACTGCAGGTACAGTTATAAATTAATTGACTGGAATATGGAGCCACATTTGAGCTTGAAAATTTCAAGACAATAAATTATATTTTATATCATTTTTCTCTCCCGATTTAATATCCCTCTTTCATCTATATTCACCCGATACGATCGTCGTATGATTTATGAATAATAAAGATCACACGATGTGTGAAAAAGATTTGAATCTTAACAATAAGAAAAAGCAACGATACCTTCAGCGGTAAACAAAATCATATGTTTATTTCCTGCTGACGGTCTAGCGCCTGCGATATAATCACGATTTCGAGATGTTTTAAACTTTTAATAGTTCATTGTAATAACGGCGGGAATTCCGTCTTCGCACTTGTAAATTCCTCGTTGGAATGGGCATGGCGTCTGTAAGTACGACAGGTCCTAATTTAATTGAACAGTATATGCGATAAGAGTTGCTCACATTCGGATTTGAACCCCGTTTCGTTCGGTCCGTTTCCCTCGTTTCTCTCGATTGAAATTATTCTGACATTAGCGATGGCCGGTTACGTCATGATCCAAAAAAATGACGTCTGCTGGCACAGCTGACTGCTACTGACTACTGCCTCGTCCGAAATTATTAGAGTATTCGATTTCTCATCGTCCGACACGATATTATACAAAACGCGTTGTAACTTTCAAAATAAATAAATAAAAACCAACAATTTCTCTACAAAATGCACAGAATAAAGGTAAATATCAGACCTAACCTTAGCCGGGAGATATTTGAATGCACGAGGATGAAAAAAAAGCGACGAAATCCGTCGTAAAATTGCGTAGAAATGCGAAATAAAAATAATCGAAAAAAAACTAAATAAAAAATAATCATATTTCGTGAAGTTTTTCAAGAAGTTTCTGATGCCTTGCGGACTCTGCGCTGCGGTACCGGTCGTCAAGCCAGCCCCACCCCCGTCAAATTGTCCAACACCTTGCGAGGTGGATGAAAAGAAGTTAATCCGCCCATCCGAACTACCGATATATACTCTAGGCTCACCTTCGAAAGTGGACCCATGGTAAAGCAAGTAATACAAGGCTCAAAGAATAGTTTGTCAGTCAATGATCGGATCTTTGGCTTCAAGACGAACCTAGAAAGATAAACCTAGTAATGGATTTTTCAAGATTTTTAATCTACGGCTGAAGCTGCTCTATGCGATTCGACTCATCGGCTGAATGTGTTTCAGCCCGACGCCGGTGAACCAAGAGCCTTCTTACTTGGAACAGGGTTTTGGAACGGTGAGAAAATCTGTGTCTGGCATAGTCACGCAGTACCAATACCTCAGCGAGTCTATAACGGATAAGATAGACACAGGAGTTGCCCACAGCCAATGTGAGTCGATCGGTTTATCAAAAAACAATGAAGTAATGTAGATGAGAATTTGCTTCCACAGCCGAGCGGAGAGAAGACGATAAGAAGTCTGATAATGGATAGTGAAAATGGTCGTAAACGTATAAAAAAAATGTTGCTCAAAGACGCGAGAAGCATACCAGGTTCCCTAATCCTAATCCCATATCCTCTTAGTCGTTGCAACAGTTCTAATAAATCTTGTGAGAATAGCTGCAGCTCAGTTCTTCCATCTGATTCGCAGCTCTGTACGAGTACTTGAAAGAGGAAAGCAACACTACGCCTCGCTTGGGAGCCATCGGTATCGGAGCACTTTCAGGACTTGTGCTCAGCCTTAGGGGCGGAGCTTTCAAAAAAACACTCTACACAACTACGGGGGCTCTGGCCGTGGCCGCTCTCTGCTACCCAAGACAGGCTAGAGAAGGAGTCGACGTGGCCAAACACTACGCTAATATAGGATATAACTTTGCCTATGGAAGTAAGTATCGAGTCCGGGTGGGCTGAGCCTTGAACTGATGAATTTTGCCCTCTATCAGTAGAAGCGGAAGATTCTGTAGAGAAAAATAGCGGCGGTAGCTGTTCGATTCTTTCTAGTTTGAAGAAAAACGCTCAGAAATAAAGAGAGAAAAATTCCCACCCCTTTTTCCCCGTTGATGTATCGTTATTATTGTCCAGTGAGTTCCCTCTCCTCTTTCTCCGGTTTAAATTCTTACGTATAGATTTGTGGATTGAATTGTATTTCAGGAAGTGTTTTTCTCAATTACAGTAAAGCCAGATGATCCTGATCAGCTACAGCTAAGTTTTCCGGAATTTCCTAAGCTCAAGATGCCGACATCTTTTGACGGGCTGATAGACCAAGTTATAGAAACTTCGAGCGCAGCCGGAGAGACGATTGGCGCGCTGGCCAGCAAAGCATCAGAATTTTTGTCCGAATCAAAAGAAGTAAGAGTTTTGGTAGCTGCGTGTCACAGGGACAGGAAGATAATTTCTAACTGATTGATCGCGATTTTTTTTAATTTTTAGGAAAAATCCTCCGAGGATAAGCCCAAGCAGAGTTAAAGAGCCCGAACCATTCTTAATGGAATGAAATACGTAATGACGAATGTATATTTGAATTCTAGTGCAGATGATAATAAAGCAATAAAGTAATAAAGGAACTCCCGCTCTTCTCTCCTCCTTCTCCTTTTTAAACTAATTTCAGTCAGACATAAGTACGAGTCTTGAATGACTATGATATTTGACAAGGTCGAATTGGTCTGGTCCGAAACTCTCCAGCTAGATGGCAGTGGTAGTGATTAAGACTAGAGGAGGTTGACAGGTTAATATGGTGTGGTAAAACGATCGATGAAAATTCTCGTCGAGTATTTTGGCAATCGCGGTAAACCGAAAGTATTAAATTCTGCCAACAAGAAGGACGAGGATAAAAAGCTAAAACAAACCAATCAAGTCGGATTTGAATATCGTGCGCAGTTATAATATTCAGAGGAAGTAGTTAACGCTGTGGACCAAGACGAGAGTGCAGTGCTGTGCAGTGCAGCACGTCAGAGACGGAGACCCAGACCCAGACCCAGACGACGATAACTATACTCGCACATATTTTTCTCGAGCGAGAGAGTGAGGGATATAAAAATAGAAAGATAAAGAAAAGACCGGTGCATGTATTGCACCTCACATGTAGCTATAAACGCTGAGCTAGAACGAGAGCGGAGAATGTGACCGACGCGGTGATCCTTGCCTTCGCGATTGAGGACTGAGTTTGCGTCGAGTTAACGTAATAAAATTCACGTTCCCTTGGTTATGAAAATTGCGAAAACTAAACTTCCACAACGCGATATTATCACCTACGACCTGCATTTCGAGAACTGCAAAGTGTACGCATATACGTATGCACATACGATATACGTGTGTATATAATAATGTACTACGTGATGTTCATCAGCGGAATTTAACACGTTGTTGTGTTCTGTAAACTGAGGGAAAATTTACAACACGTTATATATACGTAGTACGTCGTGAGTCGACTCGGCGTCTACCTAGCTACCGGTTTTCTAAATAACGCACACGATCGTCTGTTCCCGTTGCAGATTAATCGTGCAATAATTATCGTCATTGGTATATAACAATTGTCCAAGTTTGAGTATAAATAAACGAAATAACAGCATTAACATCGGACTCGCCATCGTCCATCACGTCGAAGAATATACACACACCTCTACCAAAATGTAAGTAAACCACATTTCATCCACGTGCGACACCTGTAATTTGTAAATCTCTGATCCCTCGTTATTCGGAGTATTAGGACCGAGACATTGACGAAATATCGTAGGTAGAAGAACCGCCCCGTTTTATATTCGAAAAAATATGATAAAATAAAGCGATAATATAATATTACACATGTTATGGAGCTGTGGGTGAGAAATAAATCTGCGAAATCATGCGCATGTGTGTGTGTATGCATATGTGTATAATGGAGAGTCGTAGTCGTCAATGTGCTTTCATTTCTACGTTGGTATAATAATTAATCTATCTGTCTACTATCGGTATCTGGCAGTAAGATGATCGATACGCGACGTTTTAAATTAATCGAACCTAGAGTGGTAGAGATAGGAAAAATTGAATACTAACTCGCACCGAGAATTTCCGGCTCGTCATCATTCGCAGGGTTATTCGTTCGAAAATAAGCTACACCATATAAGTGGTGAAAATAACCGACTGTGGGAACCCACTTGTCATTTCGCCCTCGTGCTGCCAATATATAACAATAAAATTCGATTACTCTCGCCGTCCGCGATTAATTGGCAATATATTTGCAATCAGCTACTGGGCGTCGAACAAAGTACATGTAGTATTCAATATTCGTGTCTGTATAAAAACCAGAACCAGTCATGGTCACGAAATGTCGAACTTATAACGAGAGAAAAAAACATTTCTTTTCTCAAAATACGGCTATTTGGCGCAAAAGCATCGGCATTACTTCACACGTCTATACTTTATCATCGCAGTCGAAATATCGATCCCTGACTAAAGTTGGAGCCGGAGCTAGCTAGCTCGCAGGCGCACGTATAATAGCCAACGGCACTGTGTCGTCGAGGTGAAAAACTATGTAATCGGTTACGCTGCAGAGTCCACCGGGTACATTATGGCAGAACAATTATCCCCATCAGTCAGCGACGTAGAATTACCGTATAGAAATATAGACAGACGTGGATATCGGATACGCAGAAGCCCATAAGGTAATGTGGCGAAGTCCGTACATAACGGATCGATCGATGAATCCGAATCCAGTATGGGGTCCGCGAACGACGATGTTGATGTAGATACGAGTAGCAAGTTTGTAAATGCTTGCCTCTTCTATATCTACATAAATGTCGACGAGGGTTCGGCGCCAGTCGTCCAATAGAATCCCGGCATCCCGTCCGCGTGCGCCGTTCCAGAGGGTGACATTGGGGGGTGAAGAGTAAAATGCGGGGACTACGGACAGTGTTTCGAGGACAACACCTACGCGCGGGTCCCATGCCCTTTTCGAACCAAGGGCACGGCTCTACTCTCTTTACCGAGTCTGTGTGTCACCGGTACGAAAGTGTCAGTGTACCGTATCAGTCAGTAGCGGGGGGTGTGTTTTGCGGGATATCTTTAAGCCCGGGGGACTCTGAGCTTACTACCTAAACCCTGGCACGATTTAATTCCCAAGTCGCAGCATATCGCCGCGGCGAGAAAACCGTTTCTATATCCCGCGGCGTAAAATCGCCGCACGGTAATTAAGACGTTTACTTTTTTTTTTTCCTCGTTTTTTTTTTCTGTTTCTTTTTCACTCTACTTTACTTTGTCATCAATCCCGCTAACTGACACACGTGTGATAGATCCAAGCGGCAATAAATCATCCGTCTGTTTATACAAATCGGTTTCCCTAGTGTCCACGCGCATATTTTTATATACGTAAGTTTGCAACGGTATAGAGGCAGCTGTTGGCTAGCCGCCAGAGGTACGAAGGGCGCGTTGGCTATACCCCGGTTCAGAGTCGAGGAGGAATCGATTTGTCAAACGTATATTGAACGGGCCATAATAATCGACAGGTGCAATTGATAACGAAGAAATAAATGGCATTATAATATCTGCCATTGTGTGTCTATATATGACACAGATCCCGTACGCGGTACGCGACCTTCACCTCGAATTCGATCGCGGATTCGTATCTACGCAGGGTTTGAAGAAAGGAAAAAATAAAAGCGAAGAAACCGAAAATCTACGTCAACGCACAGAGATTAGATCTAGTCTAGGACTAGTCGCGTGTCATCGGTCTGTCTGACACCCAACTGTCACATCGGATCGTTAAACAAATCCATTTACGCGACGCGGGGGTGAAGGTGAGAGAAAAATACAAGGTCAATGTCGCTACCCCGCGATTGTATTATTATATATCTCGCGGGACAAGTTCGTCGATAAGAAATCATTAACGTTAACACAAGGATCTTTTCTTTTCCTCTACTTCACGGATTCCGTTTTTTAGATAATAATATTTCTCCAGATGTACCTAGCCCGGGAACGCGACTGCATATCGTTAATGAGATTAATATTCATCACAGGTATATAAGGTTAAACGCAGATGTAGAAAGAGAAAAGAAGAGAAGCTAGTCGGAGGTGGAGACCGATTCGCCTCCCCTACCGTTAGTAATTGGATGATGGGGCTCAATTGGCTTCTTATTTAATCAAACAATGTTACGCGAGAGCTATACGCGATGTTCTCTATACTAGGTATAAGGTATACGTTAATACGTATAAGTCCCGGGCGCGGTGGCCGTTTAATGGATTCCTGATTGTCCGCGTTACCGGTCTATGTATAAAGAATATATACATTGACATATATATGTGTAATTTCCCTCTCTGTACTCTCAATCCCTCACAGAGCCATCCTATTCGTGTATAATTGCATAGCCAAGGAGCAAGTGGGCACGTATATCTCGACTGGAAGTAAAAAAGAGACTCGTTCGATCCCCCATTGTCTTCTCTTCTCTTGACTAAGAGTTACCGTTTAATGCCACTCGATCCTTACGTTGAGTGGGTGTATAAGTAGAGATCTTCGGTAAGGATTATAGAATTAAGGTTCGAGGTAAAAGTGTGTACGTAATATGAAAACGATAAGAGTAAGGCGGGTCGGGGAATATGATCGCGGTTGTAGATTGATTGTGGAATGATTAGGGAGCTCGTTCTCGGTTCTCGTTTCCCCGCCATCCCCGCTCCCTATTCTCAAGCGTGGAGGAGCACGCGAATAAAGCTTTTGTCTTCGGTGGGGGGTTGTATAGAAATAGAAGAACAGTGGAATCTCGGTCAATCGGTGTTCCGTCCTTTCTTCGCCCCTTCTTCAACCTCTGGGACAAATCGATACCCGACTCTCTACCTCAGAGTTCTTATTCGACATGAAAAACAGCCGAGTTCATAGCTGTGCAAAATCATACGCGATATTCCTTTCCCGAATTACTCCTACCTACATTAAAGAATCAGTCATGCGGCGAACAGCCATAATATGCCCTGGAAGGGTTACTCCCCCACATATTACACTTTCCATGTATATATGTATATACACAACGGTCTCTGCCTCCGATACACAAGCTTCTATCTCAATCTCTTATTTCCTCCGATTGTCAGACCGTCGAGAAGCCTGGGACTGAGTAACGATAAGAGATGATGAGAACTGGTGTAGGAAAGAGGTTCGCAGATCGCATAGGTCGAACAAGTATCGGTTTTCAGAGAAGGTTCGAAGGAGTTTTGGTTTGTTGCCGAGGGCCTAGAGGAGAGTAGGATGAGGAGGCGGAGGTGGAGGTAGAAATGCGGGGTTGGTTCGGCCTGGTTGGCGGTAGCTAGGACGATCAATACCCCAGGGGTGGGGATGGGGATGGGAATGGGTAGATATCTTTCGGTGTAGAGTTTGGGGTAGAACGCACGTCACAACAGCTGCTCTCCCTATACGGGAAAAGAGTAGGATTAGCCCATCGTTCATTTTCCACCTTTTATTCGCATAATTATACCCACAGGCATCTCACAGGTCTCCGATCAAAGCTGTGTGACAATATATCGGATCCACACCGTCTATTTATCATTTCATGCAAAACCTCCTCGATAATATGAAGTATTTGTTTTGAACCCAGTCATCCCGTCCTCGCACGAGTTTAAGTAATATCAGACGAAAACAATCCCTTCTCGCACATAAGTATTTATTCTAATAGAATAGAATCATTCGTAAGCTGTTCCGTTCGTAAACGGCGGGGATCATTTGCCGTCAGAATATTCGATAGATTTGTATCATTTTTGATAATTATTCTGCCCGTGAAAAATTGCCAGCTGAGGTATACGCGGTGCGGTGGCAACGACAAGATGTTATAATTGGTGACTGATGTCCTCCGTTTTATCGATTACAGGTAATTACCCGCTCTCTTATCCTCCCGCTCCCCGCTTCAACGTGTACATACAAAACTTACTTGACTCGATTATAACGAGAGTGGTGTATAATATATATTGTGAATAGAAAAATACCCAGAGGATTATAGAGAGTGGAAATAATTATGTGAGATAGAAGATATTAGGTGTGCCGCGTTAGTGCGGTTTAAAGCCGTGTGTGCTCGTATAATAAACCGATTTCGAATCTATAATTATTAGTGTCGAGAAAATAAGACATCGGACTATACGAAAAAATAAGAAAATAAAATAAAGAAAAAAGGACTAAATCCGCGTGAATAAACGAATGCGGAAAGTGACAGAGACGAAAATAGACGATTGATTAATCATATCAGAGCTATGGCACTGTTTCCTGGTAGCGGGGATCAACCACCGACCGGATCATCGGCAAGCGGTTCGGAATCGTTAACGGGAACCGGACCGTCGAGACAACGTAGTCTTCGAGATCGTCTGCGGGATGGAATAACCGGAGGATTTACCTGGCAGTGAGTAATCGAAATGTATCTCGGGATATGCGTGGAGGCATTGGTATAGTGACTAATTCCTAACTCCTAACTCCTAACTCGTAGCTCCTAACTCTTAGTTTTCGTGTCGGAGGAATAAAGTCTGTAATATAATAATATGTACATAAGTATACGTACGGCGTAGCCAATTACGCGAATTATGCTATGCCCATCTATATACCTACGATCGTCTCTTTTCCTAGAGCGGTAGAAGAACTTAAATTGGACGAATTGTAGGAATTAACAACCGCGGTCCAGCGAAGCAGCAGCGCTGCACCAGCTAGTATATCTATGCCATACGTATACCCTACACATACACGGGCTACATATCTACGTATAAAATGGTGGGAAGCAGGCAGCTGAGTAATTGAGATGAATGAAAATAATACCTATACAGATATAAAGTGCGCTGCACGGGATGTAATATTGTTAATAAACAACAAGGTATAGATGCAGATGAATAAACGGCCTGTTATCTTTTCATTTTTATTCTATTTTCGTTTCTGCAGTATATATATCCATAGGCATAACGTGCGGAGAGTAAGTATGTATCGTCAAATTGACAATAATTATATGACGCGAGTGCGAGATCGTATGCCAACTCTGCATCACACTTTCGTTAATATATACAGTTCCGATCTGTAAAAATGTGTATTATATCATTACATGCATCGGTATAACCGCATCTGCTGGCAACGTGTGACGCTTTATACGCACCGTAGACATTTATCGCGTGATAGTACCTACTATAGTTGTCAACGATCATTGTAGGTAATATGTAACGTTGACACCGACCCGTATAAATTAATCCTTGAGATAACCAGATGCCGAGAAACTATAATGGTCCGAGTAATAATTGCCTTCAGTATATATACGCGTTAGAGGTGTACAAAGGGAAAGCCCAATTCCGAATATAAACGGGTATAATATCACCTAGCCGTGAATCGATGTTAAGAGTGTAATTCACGTCAGGTGATGGCACGTGATGTATAAAATTAACATAAATGTCGTATACCAGAGAACGGTTTGAGAAACGTGATCCATACAATAAGTCCCGGGGTATGAGATACATGTATGCAACTCTGATTCAATTATAATTTAACGTTTTCCACGTAGTTTGCTGATAAAAATCCAATTAGCAATTGTAGGTATATATATACGTATACAAAGTCGCGAATAGAATTGATTTAAACTCGGCGTGCGACCGCGGCGGTAATTTTATTATAGCACGAGATTAGATTTCGGAAGTAAGAAGAAAGAAGGGAAGAAAAATGAAAGAGAAAAGAAAGAAATTCGCACCGTACCCACAGCGGTGAATAAAAGTATCGGTTCGAGGATGATCCAGGGTCTCGACCCGGCGCGTGATACATTTGCTGTTAAAATTGATCCAATACGACGATCGTAAAAATTCATTTGACGCCTGGTGCCTGCCGTTTGTCGATTTATGTAATCGCTATTTTTAATTCCGAGACGAAACGCGCGAGGTTTATTTCACACATATTTACGGTTATATGTTACATCTCGAATACATACGTGCGTATATTTTTCACGGGCAAAAAGCACATTCGCTTATAGAAAATTTCCTTCACCCCGCCTAGGTATAAATGGGTGGGGAAATTGCACCTGTTCAAATGTTTTTCCGATCAACTATAGCTACGTACAGACATCGCATATGGAATATATGGAAGTGGAATTGAGCCGCGTTGGCAATAAGAATTCGTATACGTATATATAATATTCGATCGCAGCACCGTACATAGATAAATATAATCAAAAGTAATATGTATGAGAAAAATAAGCGATTTTACACACGTTCTAGATCTCGCTCTTCAATCGAGTAAGTATATATGTATGTGGAGAGGAGAGTTATGGCCTGACCCTGAAAATATGGGTCAGTCGTCCCCGATAACCGGTGGTCAGACATACATAGAACGTTTTGTATATTTTGCATAAGACTTACCTATACTTGTATTAAATACTTGACAATTAATCATTTAGGTGTATATTATATACGTTGGGATATGTATATGTTATGGCAGGTGAATTGGCGGCCCAGTGCCCGCCCGTTATTACATTAATTATTCTCGCGCCGACTTTCAATTAAACACTTTCAAGTAGATACAATTAGAGTAATTGGTGGGGCGGCCGAGGATCACACGTATAATACGTACACCTACACCTATACCTTATACTTACATACCTAGACAGAAAAATGAAGGCGGTGAGTGCGGAGAAAATCCCCAGGGCTGTTCGCTCGCTATTCTTTCTCAATCATATACAATATAAATATTTATTCACTAAACTGTTGCGAAACTATTTTCTCGCTATTAAATTGCATAAACTAAACTAGGAACCATATTATGCCTGTTATTAGCCTTAATTCAGATATGTAACTGTAGAAGATATGATATTCTGAATTCTCGTATAAACGGGCGAGAATAATACCTCGACGACTGCTGCAGACTCGCGTGTTTGGAGTATAACGCCTTGGGTAATTAATATGAAAACACCTGTGCGCGTGAATATTGTTAAAAAAAAAAAAAAAAAAGAAGAAGAAGAAGAAGTAAGATGTATTTTCAGATAAAGAACGGATACAGGAATACTTGTAGAATATTTGATAATTCGCAGTGATGTACATATATCGCATGGAATTAATTACATCGTAATTTATATGTCGTTCGGACGTCGCGTCGCGTCACTCGTCGTCTAAATGATAATTACTCAATTGGGAACGAAATTGAAGCGTCGATTTAACGACCGTATATAGAGCTGCTGGTTTAGACCCCCGCAGTGAAAATCGCGAATTGTATAATAAAGTATGTAACTGATCCTCTGCTCTCGTTTGCGACTATGTGACAGACTATTTGATACGGTTTTCGAATGATATTGAGAAAAATCATATCTTCTACAAGAAATGTAAATGCAGCGTGAAATATGTATAACGGGCAGAACCAAACGGCCAAGAAAGTCGAGCTTGTATATTATATCTTGTCCTCGATTTTTTTTTTAAGGCAATTCGAGGCCGTAGACGCGCCGGCCAATCCACTCAAAATACTACACGCATATATAGTGCCACAATAGTGTATAAAATGAACATTGCTAATGTGCATTAATTTATATAGCTGTTGAGGACAAAGTCGCGAGTGGTTGAATTTAATTTTATACCTCAGGACCTCGTCAGCCTCGGAGAATCGTTGAAAAAATATCTGCGCAAATGAATACAAAAATTTTTTTTTTCATTTATTTCTTTCCGTCTCAAGCACGGCGCGGGCGGTCATAGGTACATACATACATTATACCTACATATGCAGTACACATATATATAGAGTGTGAAATAAATTGTACAAATATTTATCCCTATCTCGTACCGATAAGCTAATGTATATGCACTTGTTTACATCTCCTCGCGTGCAGCAGCAGCGGGCTGAATGTTTCTTTTTCTCTTTATTTTTTTTTATTCTCTTCCCTTCTGTTCTTTTTTTCTTTCTTTTTTTTTACAGTCTCATTTATTTTGACAGAAAATTATAACGTCTAGATACTCGGTAGGTATATATATCTATACCTATAGTGCCCGCTGATAAATTAAGAGCGACGATTATAAGTCTTGAATATATATATATATAGCTAGGTGACAAGAAAGTATAATAATGTTGAAAGATAAATTTTTTATTTATTTTATTTTTTGTCAACAAAATTAAACGAAGAAAAAAAAAGAGAAATAAGAAAACCTTCGACTGATATTCGGCTAATCGCTTCGGATCAGATTTTTCTACGGAAGCAAAAAAAGGAAGGTATTCGATCACCTATCTACGGTCGACGACAGGTGTCGTCGATATCGATTTGCGAATAATGAAAATTGATAAAATAATAATACGTCGTATAGGCGTTGAACGCGTAAGTATAAGTACAAGGAGTTGGTTAATTATCATTCTAAGAAATTCCGTGACAACATCGTTAGCTATATAATATGGCTGAATTTAACGTCGTTTCAAATGCAAACACACATGTTTTATATACTATTCAATTGAACGACAACGACGACGATGTCTTCGGTGTCTTGGATGTAAAAATATTTCCAATTCGTTTCGTGTGAACAGATGGCTCGTTTATCCACCTACACCCGACCGATGATCACGTTCGCGGTATTCAAATACAAATTTAATCGTCATTTCCGGATAAAAAATAGGAAAAAAGAAAAAGAAAAAAGAAAAAGGAAAAATTCCATTAAATACGAAACAAATTGAGGCGGCAATCCCTGATCGTCCGTTTACCTTATACAGACATAAATACCCGGTATACCTACGCACGCAGGCAATAAGGAACAAATTATACAAGTGTATCACGTATATAAATGAAATACAATAGAAATAACTATTCTAACATCCGGTATTTATTTCTATACGTATATACGTATACATACGGCTCTATACACGCATTTATAAAGTCGATTGTAAGTTTTGTTCGCTGCAACATCGCGCTATGTAGTCGTAAATAATTGCATAGGTATATAGTGAATAAATTTTCCCCGAAATCAAACAAAACCCGCGTATGTATATAACGCGAGAATACATACAGAATATATCTGTTTCTCTTCTCCCTTGTTTTCGTATCGAGGTATATGATAATCCCCATAGAATATATGTGTAGGTATTTCATCGACAAAGGCCAGGCGCGCCGTACCCATACAGGTTTCTATTTCCCTTACGATTAGCGAAACGATAGAGTATAAATAGAAGAAAAAATCAATTCCCAAATCCTCCGACACCGAAAAAATCGAGAGGAGAATAACGACACGGTATAGATACACGTCTCGCGCAGATATGCATGCCTAGGGTAATTTTTGAATGTGGATAAATGCCATGGCTATTCTATCCGAGGACTGCAGCACTCTTGTCTCTTCATCATATTTATCATATTTATTCTTTACCTATAACTTTTCACTGCAGGTGAGTATACCTCGAATAAAAACCCGACGTATGTATTGATATGTATCACATATACAGAATCACAAATACGTACTCCTCACCTCGGAGTATAGTGGTACGGGTTAATTCGATTCCGGGAATGAAATCTTCCCGCAAAACGAGTTACGGTAGGTACTTTCCTGCCTACTTTGGTCGTTGATCCTCTTCTTTAACTGGGCGTTAGTTGGCTACAACCACGTTGCATTACAGCCTCTTGTAGATAGAATAGAAATATGTGTATAATGTAGTAGATCGTTAATCCTTAGTTGCATATGATATAACATAGAAATAAAAAAGGGGGTATTTTTTGAGGCTAGCTGTAAGGAAGGAAAGAATCGTTTCCCGAATTACCTGGTATAAAAGTTATTCGCGTGATTAGGGAAATAGTGAGAATCTCCGAACAATTTTCCTGTGAGATCTAATGAAAGATGGCATTATGTCCTTGAAAAATACCCCTTCAATTCACCTGCACTTGTGTATAGGTAAAGTTTCCAAGGCCGAGTCCGTTCATCGCATTATATGCAGTTGCAGTACTACTGGCTTTATTCGCATGGATTCGAGTCTGACTTAAAGGGAAGGAACTATTTGGTTGTTCGGTACGCAGATACGTGTATAACCGTTTGAAAATTGTTTACACATCGCGTATACGGTTGAAATTTATCTTTCAAATATGAATGATCGTAATTATTGTTGTTCTTTAAAAGTATGTACCAATATTTGTGTATAAATATTAAACACTAACGGCATGGATGCGATAATGAATGAATAACGAAAAACGGAACGCGACCTTTGACACGTCGCTTCGGCTCGTATTATATCTCCGGTTATTATCACTTCTGCGTTATCGTGTATACATATATCTGTTTTGCTTTTTCAACGTTGAAAACAACGATCATTACGGTCATGAATATACGCGATATGTACATACGTGTGAGAAGATCTTTTTAGGCAATCATTTACTGGCCCTATAATATACTTATATATACCCATTCCGGCTATCAAACTATTTTCGTTCTTTTCCCGCGGTTATATGAACGATCTGTGAACGTGCTATGTCGAAAGTTTACCCGATTAATCGATGCACGTTACTCCAATATACATATTCAATACATTCATACGATCGTTGATATATATATGTTTTCAAAATCAATATTTATTAATACCCGCATATAAATTCAGTCGCACTATTAATGACCTTCGGATTTTTATTACATTATAACGGGATTTTAATATTTCATTACGCTGAATGGTACGGTTTCATATTTATTATTATCCACCCTCCGATCTCACGAGATTCACCTGTTTCGACTGAAAAATATCTCTTACGAGTAAAGAAATAATCCCTATAGTCAAACCCGCGAGAATTGTTTTTTTTTTTTTTTTTAAGGAGAAATAAAATCGATTTGCGCAAATGCGAGACTAATAGCCGATGAAACTTTCTATCTACGTATGTATAAGTATATATATATATGATCGTTGGATATATGAAAAGAAGAAGAATAAAATAAAATAAAATAAAATAAAATAAAATAAAATAACATCGCGTTACGGCGTAATTAGTGGATAATCGCAAGCTTTTAAATTTCCTACGTATATATCTGCTTAGGTCACGCGGATTCTGTGCCTGCCAGCTGTGTAAAGTCTACTTTGTATTAAACTAGAGAGAATTATAAAATTATAAAGGAAGAGAATAAATATATGAAATGATAAGAGCTAGGTTACAGGTTAGCAAATTCCGACCTTGCGAATACATAGCTTTATAATTCGGTTATAATTATTGGCTTTCACAGGATTTTTGATACCTGCGATATTATATACGCGAGTTATACGAAGAAGACGAATACGAGGCGGAATAAGGGGAGGAAGGAGAAAGCTAATGAATATACCGCGGTTAGAAACTTGCTAATAATCAATTACAGCAAAGAATATGATCGCCTAATACGAGAAGGGACCCAATGATCCTTGACCCCTCGATCGAGGTCCTAATTCTCGAATATATTTGGCGTACAATAAGAATGGGGGCGTACTACGTCCATTACGGGACACCGCAAGGGCAACGGACTGTTGTTATTGCGTGGCCACCGCGACTGCCTCCGTATTAATAATTTCGTATATCTCATTGTCACCGGAAAGAATAATCGAGTAATTAATTCCGTCCACTAATGCAGCCTAAGATATAGAACGCGTGGATGTGTCAGTGGCTATACATCCTATAGCCATAAATCGCGAGCTGTCGCGATCTCCTGCCTGTCGAAAAATAATACTACACACGACGATAAAAGCGATTAAAAAGAATTACTCAGATATCATGATAGAATAATATGTGTCACCTCTTATGCTAACAATAAATCTAAAATTTCGCGTTAATCTATCACCTTGTTACAGCTATCGCAATATGTGAGGGGGACTTGACTAGGATAGGTTTGCGATAATTTGTGAATTCTCACGTAGTGACTTTGTTATCTTATATATTATGTAGATGGAGAAAATCGCCTTTTCCAACTCATTAATTGCTGGAATGATTTTTATCTGCATCGTGGGATGAGGAATAATTAGAAAAAAAAGTAGTTATACAGAGATGATCTGTGGAAAGTTATAAGCCGTGTGGGTATGCAACCGGTGTTTCACTACGAAATGGCAACGTAGTCGATGCGAGAGTCGAATAAGTCGAATGAGTCGAATGACCGTATCTACAGACGACGTAACGGCAGCTGTCATTCTGCGGGGTTATAACCTAATAATGTTAGGTTATAACGTAATAATGTTCGAAATAAACCGATATTGACATCCGCAATTACCTGAATAACCCATTAAACTTTCTTAAGCAAGAATATTTACCGTTGTATTAAGGAACTGTGATTACAAAATCTAAATCTGACAATTATTTATAACTCTCATTCTAACCTAACAACATGAGAGCCGCAGAATGACAGCTGCCGTTACGTCGTCTGTAGATACGGTCATTCGACTTATTCGACTCTCGCATCGACAGCGTTGCCATTTCGTAGTGTATCACCGGTTGCCTACCCACACGGCTTATAACTTTCCACAGATCATCTCTGTATATACCTAAGTCACGTGGAGCTGGATGTTTGATACCTGTTCGCGGTACATTAGTCTAAGGATTATTATCTCTGGCATATTTACAATCCTTCCTTATTCTTCTTCCACGGTTACACGTCAGGCATAATGACGCGGGACGGAATCATTTGCGTTTGCAATTCTTATCTAGCTCACGTTAGTCGGTTAGACAGTCGTGTGTGGGTATACTATCGGTATACGTACCGGAGCAAAGATGCGAGTCAGCTAGCAGCTCGCAATCAGATATGTATTGTCAATCATTCCGGACTGATTTACCCCGCACGTAGTATACATAGGTCTATATACCAGTGAAACAATAATTAAATAGCGATAATAAGTAGTCGAATTTAGTTATTGTTCAAAAATTGTCGTGCCAAAAAGGCTCGGGCTATAGTGAACGTTTCTAACTTCATATTCAATATACGGATAATGTCGGATAATGAGGAAGAGGAATAATAAGATCCGTGGAAACGGTATAAATGAGATATTAGCACGTGGTTCTGCCGATACAAGCCCGTAATTTTTCTTCCATTCTTTTTTCCACCCATTTTTCTATTCCCAACTATTTCTTTTCTTCTTCCGTTTAACGCGCGTCTCGTAAAGACTAGAGTATGATGTACCTACGCAGTCATTTCGCATCTATCGCGATGTATGTACGCACATGTTTCGCGCGTTAATGTGTGTGTATGTATCCTCGGTATCACCGGCACGTCGTGTCTCTTATAGAGTACTCCTCTATCTGGCTTTTATCGAGAAGTGATGACGCGTAATTTAAACGCAAAGTTCTATAGCTACACGCTCGTATATTGTGCACGTATACCCATCGTATATGTAATAAAGTTTAAACGTATGAGTAGAAAAGCATGTATACGTATTTTTCACCACCGACGCAGTTGGATTCTTCGTCGCCTGTACTACATCTATTAAATATTTGCATTGGACTAATGAATATAAAAAGAAGAAGAAGAAGAAGATTAAGAAGGGGGGAAAAAAAATTAAGAAAATAGAAAGAGACGCAAAAAAAAAAGAGAATTAAAAATATTTCATATAAAAATAAATTCTATAATATATATATATCATTCCCGCAGCGAAATTCTTCGACGGACGCATATTATATATACGCACGTAAAACCGCTCGTTATTATAAACCTTCCTGTGTTTTCGTGATAAATATATTCTTTGTTAGCTAAATTGGCTGTTGAACCAATCGTTCGTTCGTAAGCTTGATGCTGTTTCTGCCAAAACGACGAGCTCTTCTGCGACTGGTCTGTATAGACCTATATTATCTATATTTCTATATTCTATTAGAAGTTATAGAAGTATACGTCTAAAGCAGTTTCGTTGCTTGCCAGATTCGAGAATACATCTTATCCTCTCGGCTTTATAGTATAGCCGGCTTAATATTATTTTAACCTGCAGGGCAGAACGCATATACAATCCGCATGTATAAAATACTCGATCGATCCGCGCTATAAGAGCTGATCGAATCTCTATATATAAATATAAAAATGTAAAAGAAAAAAAAAAAAAAAAAAAAAAAAAAACGGAAGAAACAAAAATCAAAACCTCAGAATTTACATTATATATAGAAATCGATCGACTTTGAGTAACTTTTGCGTAATATAATTATACAAATCAGATATTATACGCATATGTATCTATACACTAATACGTGTATTACATAGGTAGATACTACGATTTACACATTATTCCACGAAGGTTTGAGTCGCGCAATTGAATACGTCGTCGTTGTTACTGCCAAGACGGGAGTAGTCTTATCTGAATTTGTTACTCCGAAACGCGAAAAGAAGAGAAAAGAAAAAGAAAAAAAAAGAGAGAAGAAGACGGGGAGATGATTTAGACGTCCCTATCTCGAACAAAAGCAATAAAAAGTATGACTGTTGCCACTGCTAATATACTGCAGACGATTAATTTAATTTCGCCAATTACTAAGCCGGGGATTATAAGCTCGCCTACACCCCATACTCTCACTTTCCCTCTCTCTCTCTCTCTCTCTGTACAAATATATATCTCTATCTAGGTACCAATTAAGTATCGAGATCTGTAACAGCAGCTGACTCAAATGCGTACGTGTGTGTATCCTATACCTTTATCTATAAGGTATGATGTATCCGAGTATATATAAGATATGGTTACGAACGAACACACATGCGGATCGCGGGTTGCACCAGGGCGATGCGCGCATAGAACGTCAGAAGTAGCGGATACGACTATGTGGAAGCGGGATGAGTGGGTGGGGGATACGGTACGTCGAGAGAAAGACGGTGGGGGTGCTACCGCAGACGGCAGACATCGGGGACTGTATAAATACAACCGAGGCATACCGCGACCGCTTAGTAGGTTGTTGTATTTTATCAGGGGGACAAGATAGGCAGAGCAAGAAAAAAAAAAAAAAAAAGGAGAAGAAAAAAAAAGAGAAAGATATATAGAAAAATTTCCGCCACTTTTTTAATCGAGAAAAAAAAAAAAAAACTAAAAAAAGTTGACAAGTTTTCACCAACAAATATAAATCTTCACATATGTACAAATCGTGGGTGGTGAGGTGCCGCGGGGTGATCCTCGATCGAAAACTTCAACTTCTGTATACGTGTTACGTTTGTGATATAGATCGCGTTTATTATACGCGAGAGTGATAAACTATAGCAGATCGGCCATACCCCATATACCCTTGTGAATGATATAAATAGAAAATTTTGAAGAATCTCGTGAAAGTGTTTCTCTCTATATATACACATACCTGTAGGTATAAATAACCAGATACACGTTCACCATCTCGAGAGATTGTTCTTATATATAAATGTATCAAGTGGCAGGTATATGTGTGCCTATTCGAATTTAGAAAATAAAGATTTCCACGGCTGTGTATGATAACGTTAGAATCAACCGACTGTTCAAGACCCGAGTGCATAAAACCGTACACACATATACAAGTGCGCGGTGAACATAAACATATACATATAACTGTACGAATAAACAAAGGAATATAAAAACTGCAGCTATGAAGTTAAGAGGATGATATAAAATACTCCGTAAGAGTATTGATTATGCAGTCAAAGTATCCGTCAGATATTTCGTTAGCTTTGACCCTAGATAGCGATAATTAATCGCCGCAATATCGTGATATAATAAAACCGCGGGCTTGTATATACGACATGGAAAGCACGATGTACATAACGGAGACACAGAACAACAACCGTTCGTCAAGAAAGTTTTCGTCATCGGCGTCGAATTCCGCAGACTCAATACCGTCTCTTATGGTGGGCGATAATTTAGAACGTCAAAAAGTTGTTGGAATAGTTAACGAGGACAATGTCGAAGGAGACAAAGTGCCAGTCTGCAGTCACCCCGTCGTACAGACTGTTATAGAAACGGCGTCGCGGGGTCGTCGGCACAGTGTCTTGGACGATTTGCGTGCTAAACGTGATAGTCTATTTCAACGTGCAAGACGCGGGAGTTTATTCGACGAGAAAGATCGTTACGGAGTCGTGGCCGCGGCGGTGGACGACGGTATAAAAGAGAGCAAGCGTCGAAGCAGCGAGGAGAATCGTCGCGGTTCTGTATTTTATTTATCGGAAGATTTACCGGAGGAAAATACGAGCCGGGAGGGAAGCGTCGAGGCCAACGCCAGCCCCGATAACACCAAGGATTTAAAGGGACGGCGTAAATCTTGGCATCCTTTGGCCAAACCACCGAAAGTTGACCGGAAACGGAGAAAAGGTGTGGCTGGTGTGCCACAGGTCGGAAGTGCCGAAGGTATCTACGTCAGACAGAAAAGACCTTCGTGGTGGAACATATTTTCACCAGAATCTAACAGCAGGTAGATAATTGTCGAAATAAGATGAAATGGAATGATCAAACTGAAGGGCGTACAGGGGGGAGGAGTGGTACACTGATCTCTGTATCTAGATTAAACTCGTAGTTTATTCGATCGCGACAGGTATATGTACCGTTGCGGCAACGGCAACGTCCGATACTTGAAGTAGAAGCTAACCAAGACCGATTCCTCTTCTCCTTCTTCTACTTCTTCTTCTTTACTCTCAAGGATTCATTCCCGTCGTACGTACGCGTAGAGAAACTATTCAAGAGATAAAAGAACTTGTACACGTCGGTAGGTATACGCTGCAAGGTTCACGTAACGGTCCAATACGGTACGCCAACGCCAACTACGGGATACCGCAGAAAAGTACGTTGCACCTGGTGGTATATACGATGATATAAAACCGTAGCCACGTGCTCGATTACATATATACGTAGTAATTACGCGTCCGTGTAGTTCATTATCTGAGTATGAAATCTTGATAGGGTTTTTTTTTTATCGTTCTCTGGAAAAAAAAGCCAAAAAACCACTCGACAGTTTTCCTCTCCTTTTTGACCAATCAAGATCATTCCCCAGCGAGTATCACCGATCTTAGTATTATCGTATCGGTTTTTAATTAACCAACGTTAAATCAGATTCCCGATCAATTATCGCCTCCGTTTAATATCTCAGCGATTATACCGGCACTTGTATATCCGTGAATATATATACTCCTACACCATGGCCTGTGAAAGGTTCGTTGTCAACTCCGGCCGAACCCTCGCATAGGTCTTTCACTTTTACTCACATCGAGTGTGTAACTCGACGCCGGTATCCAAGGCTGTACGTCCTCTGGTCTTACTGCTGGCTCTCGCAAAAGAGTAAAGAGGTCGACGTATATTCGCTGTCCAAGATTGGTCGCTTGCAGCCGAGGTATAGTATCGCGTATGTAGGTAGAAGTACGCTTCGACTACGACGAGGAGAGACAAGGCTGAAACGTAGGCAACGTTCGTACAATATACAGGATATTCAGCAGGGGACCAGCTACGTCAGTCTTTAGATCGTGACAAGTGTTAGGGCGTAGAATGGAATCGTAATTGGAAAGGTTTTTCGTACGGAAAAATCTAGGCGTATTCGATTTGTTCATTTCGTAGACAATGCTCGATGTTGAAAAAGTGAAAAATTGCCCCCGTCGCACGTTTGTCTGAAGGTTGAATCAATGGCGAGACTACTCTAACTCGCGGAAGTACTAAATTCATCAATTTATCTTCGCGTCGCGTCGTAGGTAGAGGCAGCAGATACTGCTGATATCCATGCCTATATCTTACATACGTTTAATAAATCCGCGAGTTTAAATGCATCGCGTAATACGGAGTCTTCCTTGGTTGACAGTCATCATCCCGCATGAATAAACATCCGACTGAAAAGTATCTAACGAGTTTGAGCGTACTCGATCGACTCTCGCGTCTTTTGACGAAAATAAAAAGATAAAGATAACGAAAAAGAAAAAATGAAGAAATGGCTTAGGTGGGAATCTCAGCGGACGTTTAAACCCAGGGATCGCGATCGGAATACCGAATTCGTATAATGTAATATGCGGACACAATTATACGTAGTGGGATAAACCATTTAGTCAGGGATCCATATAGGCGATACAAACCGCGCAAACATGACCATAACTTAATAACCACGGGCACGTGATTCGACGACATATCTATAATCCGTATATCGGAGGTCAGCGACTGTACTAATACGCGATTGTATTAGTCGCTGACAGTTCTGTTCCGGCCGCAAGTCCTTGGCCGCGAGTGACCATCGTCGTTTTATAATTTAGTACATATAATGTGCGCCCATTAGACTACGGACTATGCAGCTATGGTTTTCGGAACTTTCATGCACTCCGATTTCCGGGTCAGGTTCATAAAACTCCGCTTGATCGTCCTTGGCGAGCCGGACGAGACGGAGAAAAGAAAAAGCTAAAGATGGAATTAAATACGGAAAAGAAATCCTCAGACTGTAATAATCTCTCTTGAAAATGCATATACGCGTGGGTATGTTATTATGTATGCTCGTGTATGTATAATTCGGTTTAATGCGAAGTACCGATCACTGCACGAGGTGACATTGACCCACTGAATCTGACGAGGCCGAGGTTCGACGTTCGATATGTCGGTGTTTTAGATCGGGGAATCGTGTCCCTTTCTCCGCGATTAGACATACGTATACGTATAGGTATATAGTTTGGTATTATATGCAAGAAGTACAAGCACCATGCTGAATGCGTACGTGATTTACCTCACGGTTCTTTGAATACGTGATGAAAAAAAAAAAAATATCTATATGAAAGATAGAATTACAACACTGCATCATCATCATCATCATCATCATCATCATAGAAGAGATAATAAATATTAGCCGATGGTTTCCCCGTACGACGACCCAATTTCATCGATTTTTCTCTTTCTCTCTCTCTCTCTTCTTCGCTATACTTTATACTTATAAATTAGTTTCTATTGCTGTTGCTGTTCTCGTATCTTGAGGGTATAGTTAGGTGCAAGAATCAGCTGTTAAATTCAAACCACGTTCCTTGACACACGAGAGTGTCGGAATGTAGCCGTCTATACGGCGACTTAGTGACGGGTAGAGGGGCTTCTGGAGGATCGTATTGCTGGCAAAGTTAACTAACTAACTAACCATAACTAACTAGCCGACTGACTAACTAACAAACTAAACTCTCGCGGAGAGTTGATGTCTATATAAGAAAGAGACATCGCAAAGTATGCTACGCTATAGGATTTATACGCATTAAAAAAAATTTCTAACTCGCTATAGAAATACGTAAAAATGATAACATCAAGTACTGCAGGGTATAACGATTCAGCGGTATAGATAATTATTATTAAAAAACATTAACCATAGATAATATTTCAATCATATACCCGGCACTATATCAGATCTAACGTATTTAGACGTAATATATATTTATAAGTATATACCAATACATTGCACGCGCGGCGCATGATTCTTTTTCTTTTTTTTTATCATTATCATTATACCATATAGGTATTGCTGCACGCATGTGTATACACGTGTGTATATATGGCTGATGTGTGTTTATCTCCATTATCTAAATGTACGGCATCATCATATATACACATAGCTGTCTAGAGTGAGCTTCTGAGTTGAGTATTAAGTTGACACTGCAGAGCCCCAGGTATATACTTGATTATTGTATATATATACAGGTATAGTTGTGACCGATGCACGGTTTTATTATATAACGAAGCTGTAAGTTTTCTGGTGTTTTTTTATTTTATTTTATTTTATTTTTTTAATTTTTATGGATTTCTCGTGCTTTACCGTTTTCTTTATTTTTTGATCATTTTCTTTTTTTTTTTTTCTTTTGCTCCACCATGCGCTTTTGGCACTTTGTTATAAATATATATATATATATACGCCCCACTCACATAGTATATATGGCATGTTTTTTTACTTTCTCTTTTTGTTTTTTTTTCTTCTCTCCTTTGGTACGAACAGGTCGCGACGCATGTCCCAGGACGTCACGCATACCAGATCCACAGAGAACTTGTCGGCCCAGTTCAGGTTCGTATTTAAAGTTTCTTTGCACGTTTTTCAGCATTACATATATATATACATATATATATATTGAGAGATTTTCTATTCTAAAATTACACACAGTATCGAGTTATATTATGTAGCATATATATTTATATATTATATATATTATATATAGACATATATATTTATATAAACATACATATATACATATACGCTATCACGCTTTGAACGCACGGATTTTATGCTTATTTATATGCATATATATACTTATTTATATAATATCTAATACGGTATACATATAATATAACACAATATGCATATATATGATATCATTACTACTAAAAGCTTGAAGGTATAAATGCCCCCCATAGATCTCACGTACGTATAGATATACGCTATCATAGCTATGAGACAGCCATATCGAGTTCGGTATACCGCCGGTATATGTACATATAATATATATATATATATACGGTTAAAGTTCTTGTAGACAATTAAAACGGTAAAATATTTCCTCCCGTATCCAATCTGCGAACTTATATATATATACCGAGCTCTCGAAACTCTCCCCATATCCTATACCTACTATACCTTATATTTCAGCCGTGAGTTGATCGCGGTTGTAAGCAAGCGCGGTAAGCGTGAAGCGTGAAAGTTTTCATCTCGCTATATACGTAACAGGCCGTACTATCTACGGTACAATTATTATTATTATTATTATTCGTATTGTTAAGAAAAATTGAATCAAATAATTGCACATCTTTAATTCACGTTTATCTTTTTCCTTTTTTTTTCTTTTCTTTTTTTTTCTTCTATTTTTTATTATAGGAGCAAAAGCCGAAGTGTGGATCATGGGTTTGCTGCACCGTTCGATCTCGACTCACTCCGAAGCAAGGTGGAAGGTCGATTCGAGTCGGTTGATAAACTATCGAAAGGTGAGTAGATTTATGTATACAAATTATTTATACACACTGCAAGAAGTGCACAATTTTTCTAATTGGCGTTATATTTATACATATTGTATTCTTGTGTCAAGATTTTTAATACGAGAGTCATCAGATTCTTGGGATTTTTGGATATTAACATCTAATCCGCTCGATACCATTTTTTAGTCTCTTTAAATATATAGTCAACCAGTATTAGTCAATGACCCGCTGCCGAAACTAGTTTGCTACGACGAAACAGACCTGTATAGTTATATATATGCGATTCCTTGAGTGTATAACAAGAGGCAACGGAATAGTGGAGAAATATTGAAAGATTAAATTTATCGAAGAATCGCGAACGAATTTGTGACTCATATAATAATCGATGTAGGAAATTTTTTAGGTTTCATCAAAATAATCGCAGAACCTGAATTCTGAGACGAATTATTATCATTCTATTAGTCTTAATCTTGAATTCCTATTTTACGTATTCTTTCTTAAGTCTGTGACAGGCGTTCCCTGAATTTCGATGAATTCTTTAATGTCAAGAACGGAGAGAATGATAGATAGAATAGAAAATAAAATGAAACAGTAAATGTAGGTATTTAGAGCATTTGGTTTGCGTGCCGATCGTTGTCGTCTTTCACGCAACGATATTTAGTTTATTTTCCATCCAGCCAAAGTTCGGGGCTATTAGTACGATCATAATGATAATAATAATATCAATAATAATAATAATAACAGCGAGGTAATATTTTTGAAACGTAAAAAAAAAAAAAAAAAATTCCGTCAAAAATGTGTAACATTAAAATCCGTAAGAAAAGGTCGAGAAAATAAGGACAAAAATAGTGTCTTTGCATTAAGAAGAAAAAAAGAAATGTAAAAATTCAACGCTGTTCCTAAATATATCGTGTGACTAACGCCATAAGATTGTAAACGTCGAAAATTAGATTATAATGCCGAAAAGTCGTATAATTTTTTTTCTTTCTACGTTAACATTTGCTTATGAAATGATTGAAGCACATTGATTAGTTGAAATGGTAAATTTTTTCGAGTCAAAAGCAAAGAGTCGTGTGTATCGGTTACTACGATCTTTTAGCTTTAATTATTTTTTCTTTTCTCTCTAATTTCCAGTCAAGAACTGGTTGTATTCGTGGAAATATTTGAAATTAAACTGTCGATGATAAAAATGCTACTCCGGTGAATGAATATAAGAAAAATTGATTCGTCAATTATTCAACATATATATCGGTATTATTGAGATTATTTAAAACCAAGTTATATGTATATCTATACAGAGATTACGAAACGATCATTTGGTGGATACGAATCCGTGAAATCACTCAGCCTTTAGAATTCGATAAAAACTAAACACCGGAAAGTCTTATCTTCAAGTACATACTTGGATTTCAATTTTCTTGATCATATTTTAATGTCTTTGACTTAAATTCGCTCGAAAAAATGATATCGTTTACGAGCTTAGGGCATTAGTAACACGACATTCACGGAAGTGTATAAAATCTACATAAATATCGTAATATCAACGCGGTCACATCGATGTAAAGATAGATGTAAGGATAAATTCATGCAACTTGCCAACTCCGCCAAAAGATTGGTAGATTATTTATCCGGCTGTTGTTTGCTCTGGTTTTAACTTTGCCCTGCCCGTACAGTTCTCATTTCGCGCTTGTGAATAGTATACCGAATTATTTGAAATATTTTTACCCACAGCCTCTCACACTCGCGATATATGTTTATAATCGGGCTTTAATATTCTTTGAATTCATATCTTTCGAGTTTTGATATGATTTTACAAAATCTTCTAAACCGATATTGAAGAAAGACAGACGATTCGGAATCGCGGCATACACACACACGCCATTATCATTTACTGTCTACTATATGCCTCATACAATTCCACAACTTATTTCTCATACTATTGCTAATTATCAACTGCGAGTCTCTCGCGTCATTCTCGCGCAATAGTCACAATGCGATGTTGAACTTTCTATACTCGATACCGGATAGTCGATATCTATCATATTATATTGTATATTCTTGAAATGAACAGCGATTTTAATAACCCAACTCTTTTCGCGCTCCTCGTTTATTCCTATTCCATAATCGTGTAAAATAATCGTCAACTCATTCTTTATTAAACGTGGAAGAAAAAAAGTGGAATTCAAGATTAAAAGAACCGCCTAATCTCCAGACAACGTGGCGACCTCGACTATCGCTAGCGGCGGCGTTGTTAAACAATAATCAACCGCACCTACCTTCATGCTGAACAATTATATGTCGTTTATTATTATTCGCGTACTTCGGATTCGTAAATATTTGTTTGTTTCTTTGTTTTTTCCTATTTACAAGAAAATTTTTCAATCATCGGGTAAAACTTGACGAAAGTTTATCTCTGCCTTTATAATACTCACACGGGACAGGACATCAAGGAGTCAATCTTTCCATGTGCATATCGATCTATCCCCACCTACCCCCTCTAACTAGCCACACATCGCGCGGTTCTAGGCTTGGAGATCGTGGGCACGCGGCGTCGTTCTCAGTAACAGTCGTCACGAGACACAAGTGCAGACTATCTTCCACAATCGGGATATCGGAGTCGCAAAATATCGTAAAAATAAACTGTTATGTCTGTGATTCGGTGGTAGCGTTAAAAACTACTGGACTTTGCCAATCTGAAGGAATAGAAATTTACCGCTCGTGTTAAACATTCGCGCGATGGTTGCATCTGTACGAAGCATTATACGCGGCGTATAACAGCTATTTACATTCTAGAATTCCAAACTCTGAATGTATTTCTTCGACGAACTAAAACGATAAGGCAAATACCACTGCGCCTTATCTTCGGGAGCTTGAAAGTGAAAAAGTGCGGTTATACTCCGCGCCAAGAACAACAATAGTTCGTCCGTTAATTCCGACGTAGGTGCGCTAATATCGCGGCTACGTAGATTCTTCGATATTTTTGGGCATGGAGTACGGGTGTCCAGGCGCAGCCTCCGAGTGGGGAATCGCGGAGTACGAAACTCGGAACGTTCACATTTCCGAAAGAGAAGTAGACGGCTACGTCGTCTACTACGTAGTCGGGGGTAATCCGAGGCTGCTTTTAAACTCATTCCGAAAAGGTATGGAACAACGTATTCAGGCGATGGGGTGTCGCGAAATGTCGCGAAATTAATTTCCCACACATTTTATCGGGTTCATTAATTTCTACGTTTATCACTCGTCATAAGACCGCAAAGAAAAATACGCGTGTTATACTTGCTATAGCAGTTTTCACACCACGCGCATATTTATTTATAGAATAGTCGGATAAACGAATATACATGTGTGCTATTACCTTATTGAATATTTTTTTTTCTCTTCATTCGTTTAATTTCTTTCAGATTCAGACTCGGAAAGCAAAGACGATTCAAGCTCGCATGAGAAAAAGCACAGCCGTGTATCACAACAAATTGAAACCATCGTCTATACGGCAAGTTTTTTCCTAATTTCGTCTATTTCATGATTTTGAATGATTTCGGTCTGGTTTTTGGATATATAATGATTGAATGAAAATTTTCCAGTTGAGTGACAGAGACACGTTGACATCGGTCGCTGCCAGATTTGACACGACACCTTCGGAGTTAACGAAGTTAAACCGGCTTGGTAGTACCTTTGTTTATCCAGGACAGCAGCTACGTGTACCGGCTAAAGGAGAAGGACGCGAGGGAAGCAACGCCGGAGCAATTGCCTCTGACTCGCCGAGTCCAGATCCAAACTTTGACCATGACTCACACGACGATCTACCGCCGGAAGAGAAAGGCAAGAATAATTGATGCGAAAAAAAAAGAAGAGGATAAAAAATGGGGATTTCTTAGAAACGATATAAGATTAAACGCGAAGATAATCGCAACGCATTCGCGCGAAATTGCCGATCGAATTAAAATTCTATATTTTATTGTCTTCTGATCTTCTTTGATTCATATCGGAATTTATTGTTGCGTTGTATCGAAACGTTGCTTCGCAGGTTGCTGTTTACTCAGCTGTTTAAATATACACCGAACTAGACAGCTGCTCGGCCAGAATCTCGGAGGAGGCGGAGTTTAGTTTAAATTTGACAGATATACGTCAGCTGATTTCACACAACATGGCGTCGAGCTCTATGGCCTGGCTAGACATCGTGATATATTAAGTCCCGCGTATAACAACAATACGTATTCTATACTGAGTCCATATGCATAGAAGAAAAAAACAAAATTAAAAAAAAAACAAAATCGAAAATTCCTACGCGACGTAATTTCGGTTCGAACTCAAGCCTCGAAAGAAACGAATGATCATAATGAAAAAATGGACATCTAGATCGCACATGTTTTCTTCATCTGTAAAATATTCCATGAAAAACTTGGGATGTATCGTTGGTCGGTTGAAATTATTCGTAAGGTTTTCGAAGTTTGAAAAAAAGAAGAACGTAACTTAATTTGAAAAAAAAAGCGTGTGCTTGTTTCTCGAGATTTAAAAATCCCCCTCGATCCTCAGCTCTTTGTCAAACGTATAAAATTAGTTTCAAACTCGTTACAGAACTCCTGGACAACCTGCGACCCGTATCTCCAAAGCCTGGGCATTTGGAAAGAATAAAAACTCCCATTGGAACTACCAGGGTCCCTGGTGAAGAGGATGACCAACCTTTCAAGGAACGCTTTCTCAGAATCAATGTCCGCCACATAACAGACGGACAGGTATTTAAATTTCAGATACGCCTTGAAAAATACTCGAAAATCTGCCAAACTACGTAAAAAAAAAAAAAAAATAGTTTTCTTTAGTGAATTTAAGAATTCCTTTTACACCTTTCATCTAATTTTTTAGGGAGTGGTGGGAGGCGTTCTTCTGGTCACTCCGAACGCCGTAATGTTCGACCCTAACGTATCAGACCCGTTGGTAATCGAGCACAGCGCAGAATCGTACGGAGTAATAGCGCCGATGGAATTTATAGTCAATGCCGCGATCTATTACGACATAGCTCACATGAGGGTTGGCCATACGGACACAAATTCGTCAGATAAGAAGCCAGAGATTTATTACATGAAGAAAGCTGAGGATAATCGCGGTCGACTTTCGCCAGGAAAGGACGAAAACTTTCCTGAATTAGCCGGCGACGATAGCGAGAGCGTTTGCAGCTGCGCCGAGAGAGACGGCGACGCTTTTCCCAAGGCTTTCGAGAGGGAACTAGTCACTCCTACAAATCTACAGGGCGTAAGTATTTTTGGAATTTTATAACCGGCTTTTTTTTTCAATACGAATATTTCTACAGGACGACGGTACCGCATCTGCCAAAGACAAGGACAAGGACAAGGAGAAGGAAAAAGATAAGAAAAGCGAAAAAGACGAGGATGGAAAGGAGGCACAGGCCATTGCTACAGGCCAGGCAACAAGGACGTTGGAAGAACGCAGACGGTCGATGCTCGATCATCATTGGGCAGTCCCAAGCAAGGACAGATCTAGTTCTCTGTCGGTTGACGATGAGCAGCAAGATCCCTCTGTGGTAAGGATTTTAAATGATCACGTATGATGAGCCTGTTTTTTTTTTAAACTATTTCCTAATATTTTTATTCCAGAGTGACTCGCAGCTACCTAAACCGAACGTTATCCCTGAGGAAGAGGTATCTCTAGTCAAACTTTCGTGCCACGACTCAGGGATCGATATTCGCGATCCAAACCCACCTACATTGCCGCCGATACCCATCGTCCAGCCTATACAATCAAAGAAAGTCTATTCCGACGCTGATATTGTACTTTCTTCCGACTGGGTACCGCCGTTGACAATTGCACCTACTAATGTGACAGTCACGCCGACGGACAGTCTCTCTGCAGTAAATGGCAGGAAGAAGGCAAGTTCGGTGTCATTCAGTCTTGACAGTAATGCTGAAGAGGTTGAGAAGGACGACGGTAACAGAGACGACGACAAACAAGAGACTAGGAAGACTAAGGTGAGGAAATTGATATATAGAATCTGTTCGGATGAGGGGAAAGAGTCTTTTTCATCTCTCTAGATGCTGAAGAGACTTTCTTATCCGCTTTCTTGGATGGAGGGTCTTACCGGAGACAGGGAAGAAGAAGGGGCTAAATCTACAACCGATAAAGTATCCAGCCTTCCCAGCAGCGCCGAGGCTCATCATTCTAGCGTTTTTAGCAAAGTTTTTTCGAGGTGAGTATTCAGATGGCCTGATCTGATTTTTATCTTTTTTCCTATTTTTTTTTCTTTTTTTCATAAAAAAGGACGAGTTCCTTTAACCCTGATATGTAAACACATTTCCACGAGGGTTCGTCTCCGCGTAATTTAATAGTGAATAATAATTCTTGACCCGAGATTCGGATCGTTGAGTTTGTTAGCCAAAATGCCTACCTAACATCTACTCCTTGTCATGACTAACAAAAAAACTGTGTGATGGTTGCGGATTAACATAAGCTCGCCAATCAACCTGGTGAGTGACTTTAGCTCTGGTCTCTTCGCGAAGACCCCCAGCGAGGAAAGTGGCTTTGGTAGGGGGGGAGCAACCCCTCCTCTATCAGCCTCATCCTATTCCCACTTCCAAGACAACGGCAACGCACCGTCGCCGGGAGGTTTTGCTGGGTGAGTCAATACCTACGGGCCCACCCACCCCTGAGATACGAAAAACCAAAAAATAAATAATTATAACAAATACAAAAAACGCATTCCTCGGGATTTTGCAATGCTTTCGTTCGTTAATTATTGTGGTTTGTTCCTCTTACGTTTTACGTTCTATTCGAATTTTAGACGAAATATAGCGATACTATATCGAACCCCAGACTATATAGCCTTGTCGTATTAATTTCGTGGAATATAATTAATTGCCTGTAGATGTTATTGCCGTCGTCGTCATTGTTGTTCTTGTTGTTGTTGTTGTTGTCTCGCCTTTACATCCGTTTCGAAAAAAAAATTGCCTTGCCTCTCTATACCTCTCTCAACCATTTATCCCACACCAGCCTGGTAACGGAAGAGGAAGAGAAAGGTGATAATCTCAGAACCGCATAATCCAGGATGTGGTCTAAGGGATTTATGATTAGATCCCACTACACTGTATGAACTAAACATCTATATACTCTGAATGTATGCCTATACAACAAACTGCCTGGTAGTGTAACTGTTACGATGTGAAAAAAGGAATGAAACTTCCGCTTATACGAGTCCGAAAAAATTGACACGTGCATATACCTCTTCAAGATATAGATATTTGTATAAAATACATGTGATAATCCTACGTAGAATTGAAAACCACACTGACTGTATCACGTCCTGCACTTGTATACTTATTATTCTACGCTTTTTTTCGATTCAATTTCTAATTTTGTTCATTAACTTTATTTCGTATTTCAGGAGATCGTCGGTCGGTACGTTCAGCAGACAACAACCTCTCACATCGTCAGGTAGCAGTAGCGTAGATAGCAGCCGCGGTAGTAAGACATCAACAGCACCGCCTAGGCTTGACTACAGAAGCATGGTATCCGTCGACGACATGCCCGAACTGTTTGTCAGTTTTGACAGTGAGTGTAGAATATTTATTCTTCAAATAATATGTATACAGGGACGCAAGTATACGTGTATACATACACATATACATGTTAATATAACCACGTGTATAACGTATGTATAATCTATTAGCGTAACGCGTTAACAACGAACAAACAATCCGTCTATTATAAAACGCTGTTAAAATATTTAACAGTAATCATAAAAACAATTCACGTCAATATAACGCGAACGTATCTCGAGCGAGGAGGAATACCATTTATAGATGATTTAGAACTGGCAACAAATCAGATTTAATGGCTTGCTTGTTCTATAGTAAACCGTGAATCAGAGTTAATTACTGTACGTTGTAAATTTTACTATTCTACCGACTGTCTTGCGCTTATTAATGAATACAGATATATGTAACGTTCTTCTCTCTCAATCTCTACTCATATACGATTTATCTCCTCGCGAGATATACTAGCGAGAAAAAAAGACTTTCTCCCTTCCGCCCTCATCTCTGGATGTACATACATACGATATACCCAAGTATAAGTATACTAATACCTACACTGATGTCATATTGTATCTGTTTCTGTTGTCCCTCTAGTCCAAGCACCCAATTTCCCCGAACTCGAAGGCCTCGGTAGGTTCACACTGCAGTATTTGCTTGACTCTGTCCTTCGACCTATAACCCCCGTTTTACATATAATCGCTTTTCTACATATTTTTTTATCAATATATCCTACGCCCCTTCACGTGTACGGATAACACCGCAGCTGCATCTTCTTACTTCTAAACTTCTACCTTCTACTTCTTGTTATTATTGTTTAATTATTTCGCGCCCCCATCCCACCCCCGTCTACCATTGCATTTGTATATAGGTATATATATATAATCGGCGTTCATCATCACATAAATTCATAATTCAATTAGATACGGATTCAGGATTATCGCATATATGCTCTACTTTCGTAATATCTGCAACAGCGAGGGTGGGTGTGAAAGGGTGGACGGCGACGCGATTAAAATGCTTTTAATTTATCATTTATATCCGTATACATATATATACATAGTCTGATGTCTATTCCTCGACTTTGCTTATGCCTTGACTTGAGATCTGGTTTGACTTGAAATCTTTTATTTTTTTTTATTCCGTTGATTACCCGCGCACGCACGCTACTAACCGCAGCCTGTGCATTGTCGAAATCGTCCTCGGCATGACGCAAAAATTATATATAAATGTATATATGAAAATCGATTTAATTATTATTATTATCATTATTATTACTATTTTCACAAATATAATCACAATTCTCACACGCAAACACACCCACGAACACACACACACGTATCAATCACTCTTCCTATATATCACTTATAATTTATCTATCTTATTATTCATCATCGTTGTTGTCGTTGTTGTCGTCGTCGTTATTGGGTTGCCATTGATGTTAATGTTGTTGAAAATACGCATTTTCTATACTCAATATACAGGTACATATTACGACGCATTTATTGACTGAATCAAAATTTCGAAATATCATTAAATATCCGCGGTGAAAGTTGGAAGAAAAAAAGAATTGGCGAAACTAAAATTATACACATATAGTCAAACATCGATGACCGGGTGTTGCTTGTTCGTTTTATTTTCATTACCCGATTCTTTTCTCTTGATTTTGTTTTTTTTTCTTCTTTCCAATGATTTGGTTTGAAAAAAGAAATACGAATTTTCTTGTATAAAAAAAAAATCAATAAAATAAAATAAAAAATAAAATACGCGTGCGTGCGTGGGTGTGTAGATGTTGATGTTGTATGTTTGTGGCGTTACGGCAGAATTGATCCCGCGGCCGGCCCGATCCTGCGACGATCCCCCGCTCTACCTTCGCCTTCGTACCGGACGTCCGAAAGACAAGAGGATACCGAGATCTACACCGATAATGAGCTACGGGAAAAAGAAGCTCAGACCTGAATATTGGTTCAGCGTACCTCGTAATCGGTGAGTTTGAAGAAAAAAATAAAAATAAAAATAAAAATAAAAATAAAAATGTACCCTTCTCTTTTTTCATGCGTATAAACACATATACCTATGGCTCTATCCATCCTTATACCTATGTAATTATCTTCTCTATCTCGAAATAAAGAATAGATTAGAACGCGAATGGGCGGTTGGATTTTTATAGAGAGGGAAAAAAAAAGAGTAGGTTGGGCTGAAAGGCCAACGTAGCTTGTTTGATTATGATATTGTACCACATACTCTGGAGTTACGTAATCCTATGCCAGCTGCAAGTTCAGTTACCCGTTCTCTTGCGAACCGGCTACAAGCCAACTTTCGCTTCTGATACATTCAGCTATCCCAGTCTCTACGTTCGTATCATAGACGCGAGTATAACAATTTATAATACGCATATACGAGGTACGAGATACGAGATACGAGATACGTAGAACGCATCATCTCGTCATCTCCTAATCGTTCGAATATCGAGTGTGTATATCTACTATCTATGCCTGATACGAGCCTTGTATCATATATCGAACAGCGTAGGTATCGATTATCGAACGTGTCCAAGAACGAGAAGACGGTAACGATAAGAAAGGAGATTTAAATACGCGCGGGAAATAGTGGAACCAATTTTGTCTAGTTTGACTTTGAAAATAATTTCCCAAAATTCATAGTATAATAAATAATGAATCACGCTATAAGCCGTATCTTCGATCTACTCTATATTCCTCCGTTGAGGACTGCGGTACGTTACGTATCACCGTTCGTCTACCGCAGGTATAAATTTTCTCGCCAAATCAATTCGTATATTATAGTGTAAGTCTGCGTATAATAATGGCAGTGATTTTATAATGAATATCCTATTCAACAGAGTCGACGATCTCTACCGATTTATAACCGCCTGGGTGCCAGCCCTTTACGGAGAATTGGACGAAAATTTGTGGCGAGAGAAAGGCTACATTTTATCCGACACTGACACCGATCTTTCACCCGAACTTTCACCCCTTCAAGATCGTGACCCTGCCGACTTGGCCGAGGCCGGAAAATCTGGCATAGCAGACTCTGATGACATATCCGAACTTACCCGTGAATCATGGGAGGTGAGTGTCAAAGTCGAGCAAATATCTTCGTCATTATTTATTCTATCGTTATCATGAATATTGTCAGTCATAAACGTGCATACATACTTATGCCTATGCTCTATGCGGGATGTAGAATGATAACGTAATGAGATTCAAAGACATTTAATTATTGTCCGAATAGACGCGCGTATGTATGTATGTATTGAATGATTGTACAACGATATTACGAGGTGAAAATGAAATGAAATGAAATGAAATGAAATGAAATGAAATGAACTATATGTGTACATGATGAATATGTATGCATATACCTATATATACAATATATATGTATACGCGGACCGCAGTTGATCAAGGCCCCATACGCGAAGCTGTACAACATCCTGAAGACGTCGAGCGCATCGGCAGATTCGGAACTGCAGGCTCAGGACACGGAGGTACAATCCTACGATATGATTGTGAATCGTGATCGCGGCTGAAATTGTTGCAAACAGTAAAAAAGAAAAAAAAAAAAAAAAAAAATGAAGAAAACCCACTCGCACAAACAGCTATTAACAAATACATAATAACAAGAACATGATAACAAAGCGTAACATATACGATCCGTCGAGAGAGATAGAGAGACTTTTTTTTTCACCTCACGCGTATTGAAATTATTACACGATTTTACAATTCCAATATCTATTAATGCCTGCATATTATCATCGTGAAGAATTATAATCTAAGAGGCGCCTAGTTAAGTATGAAAAAAACCTATCTATAGTCCATGCATACACACCTCGTCTAATAGGCTATAGAGTTTAAAGATCTCTCATAACGTCGTATTAATTATTATATAGAGATATAGGTATGCCGTTGACTATATAATGCCATACCCAGTGGCATTTACTCACAATCACCCCCGCTGCTTTACCTATACGACTAGCTAAATATAGATGCGAGTAACCAGCCAACTGCAGGTTATAGATACGCGGATACCTCATGAACGGATCTAACGTGATCGGGATCACGTTCTCGGTTGAAACTATTAATTTGATTTGATTCTTTATTTTTTTTTTTGGCTCCTTTTTTTTCTATAGGTATTTCTAGATCGAACTCCGCATATACATACGCACGTCAAATAGTAACCGGGGTTAATGAGTCTGTTTAACGATCGTTGGGAAAATCTAGCTACGCATTTAACCGTGTACATATACTTATATACGTATAATTCATGGTATATTTCCGCGGCTAATCTTTTCTTCAAATATTATTCACTTTTCTTTGTTATATATATATATGTATACACTCAACTCGTACTTTCGTATAGAGAAAATTAATAGATATTTGCCTCGGAGGTATCAAGGACGGATATACAATGTGTTGTATCTACAGTAGAACCTCGATTCTGTCGGATCGTCCGAACGGAGCATATATGTCCTGAATAATGAAAACTCATAGGTTTTTCTTCTTTCTTTTCTTTTCATCGAAAAATAGTCTGATTAGAAAAAAGATAATTGACTCGGGAATATCGGTGATAAGCGATTTTCTAGTAATTCCCTTTCGCATTGGTTATAGACTTGATAAAAGTAATCAATCTCCGATCCGGTTTATGTACGAAATTTGCTCCGACCTTGGAACAATTTTGCGAGACTCTGAAATGCCAAATTTTGTCACAATTCTAAGTGACTAGTAATCGGTAGAAAGATCCTATCCTTTTTGCCCAGGGCTTAGAAAGGAAGGTAATTCCTCGTTATTCTATGCATACTATGAAGTACGAGGGGTGTTATTCGTCTTTGTTGAAATAGAGCAAAATCGAGAAAGGAATAATAAAAAAAAGAGACGTGGACGGTTTTATACGATTATTTTTCAAGGCCCTTACCGATTGTTTTTCACTTACAGATGTTGCGATTTCGGTGTGTGAAAAAAAAAGTGAAGTTTTCAAGTGAAGTGTCAAATGTTTGACGAATACAGAGTATAACAACTTCATGCGCAGTCACATAGAATGGATTAGTCAGATATTAAATTACGTCAAAACAAGATGAAATCGATTGATTTCAAGAAGTCGCCATTATCGCTCACTTTATTAAAAGATTAAAGGAATTGAAAGTAGGGCGAAATCGTACGAAGTTCGCCAAGAGTACCACTCAATCATCATTACAACTCGTATATATGGTATATCGACGTACGCAGGGCAAAGATGAAATCATACGAAATCTGGCTAATCAAAAATTGATCATATTTAATCAGTTCGAGCGATCGAAAAGCACTTGAAATTTCGCGGCGGTAAACATCTGAAGGATTTAGTTTCCTAGTAAGCGAAAAATTCCGCCTTGATTAACCCCCTCGTATCTTATAAACATCCAATAAAATTCTATTTTCGCCTGTCCACTCAAATTCAAGGTATTTTCTGATACCTTCTCGAACAGCTTGTGCATATATTCACGCGTGAAACCCGTAGCGTAGTCAAACCTCATCGTCAGTCCGGCTTTGGTCGTTGAGAAGTGAGCTTCGGCAGTTCATAATAACGAGCACAAAGCGTGTGTTGAATAGAATCGAGGACGTGTTTTATCATCTTCATTTTCTAATATCGTATATATATTTTCCGATCTATGCATACCTACCTATATGCATTGGAACGTGACTAAACGTTTTGTAAACGACGTAACGAAGAGAAAAATCGTACACGAGTAGTTCGAGATAAGAATAAAGTTTTGTGAAAAATAAAACTTGGGAAAATCGTGCGTACTCGGAAACAAAAGGCCGAATCTCTTTATACCGTTTCGCGATATTGTATATGCCTGTGATTTGTATAGGTATAGAGATACGTGTCCTGTAGTCTCATCGTTTCGCGGGCGTATTATAATATAGAAAGTTGACTATCCAACGGTGCATCGCGGTTGTTATTGTCACTGTGCCGTTCGGTTGTATTCGTGTATCGGTTAACATACCCGGTGGTAGTTACCTCACGCGATCTATTCTCATCCGGAGATACCTAGTTTTTAAACTAGGTATAGCCTGGTACACATTAGATATTCTATCGAGCGCGTGCGCGCGGCTGGTGTATAAAAGAAGAAGAAAATATTTACAGAATAGACTTTTGTTGGCTATTTAAAACGCTGAGTAAAAAAAAAAACAACGAAGTTTTTCCTCGTATACTGGGGAAGTTTTTCCACTAGTTAAAAGGACACCGAGACACAATCGTCACAATGCCTAAGGCAAAGTTGCCGAATCCGATCTCGAAGATCACGAAATATTTGAAACAAAAAAGCAAGGTAAATGATATTGATAAGCACGTATTATTTATATTACCGTAAAGGTTATCCCCGTCTGGGTTTCACCACGTACGTATATTTATCGCGTAAAATAGTATGTATCTCGAAATAGAATTTGGTACGCGAATGACGCGATATCCATAAAAGCGTATTTTCAATATAAACTGGTTTTCTCTATAGACGAGTGAATGTGCGAAGAAGCGAGCACACTATACACATATATGCGGGATGTGGATTGTCGATGGAATTATACGTTCGAAAGGAGAAAAAAAAAAGAGAAGAAAAATATTTAAAAAACAAAATAAAAAAATAAAAAAATCTTATACGACTTATTCAGGGATCACTTCTTTCTCGGCGCAGATTCTTCTCTTTATCTCACTATACGCGTATATATATATATACAAATTCCAACATATTTATTCGATCTCTCTCGCATCCGCGTATTGTATATACCGCTACGAAATATCGACAAATATAAACAAACAAACAAGCAAACAGATAGACAAGATCGGTATCTCATCTCCGCATTTACGTTCTCAATGTCAGCACGTGACACTCGTGCTGTCCGTCTCGAGAGTCGCGATTTAATCTATACGACGACGCGATTTAACACACACATATATCACGGTTCGTAAGCCAAAGTGTTTTATGATTGGGGATACACGACCAGTGATATAGTAAGGTGATATATTTGTACGCGTAAAACGGTGCGAATTTATCTCCGCCTTATCGTCGTTTGGATTATGATTATATTATTGTCATTTTGGATAATATCGATAGAAAAGTGGAATCGGAGTCTATAACTTTTTTTTTTTTCTTCGTATATTCTTCATTTCTCTTGTATCGAAATCAAGACGCGTGTATACCGTAGAAATCTGTACATATATGCCCTACTCTCTCGATATCCATGACACAATATTACAAACACTAACACACCACCACCGGACGCATATACTTACATATACTATACCTATATATCTAGTATATGTAGATGTCCGCACGTTGTGTTTTTGAGCCTATATAGAGATATTATACTTGAGACTATAAATACTATATAACCATACATGTATTCAGTATAGTCATACATTTATGTGGTTTTTTTTTTTTTTTTTTTTTTTTTTTTTTTTAGACAAAATATATATATATATACTTGTATATACATTAGTAGTGGCGTATATATACGTAGCTTGGTGCATTTGTAGATGATATAGACGTTGATATAGTACACATATTATGTATATTAGACGCATCAAATGAATCGTCACGAATTTTCCAACGCACGAGATTTCGATAAGTATATATATCAAAGTAAATGATTGATCTCCAGAAAAGACGAAGAAGATGAAAAAAAGAATGAAAAAAAAAAAGAATACTTAGTCCGCAAAATTTATACATCCAATATTGTTTCTCGTCGTTGAAACATATTGGCGATTTATTTATTATAAAGGGTCTGAAGGAACCCTTGCTAATTCGATTGAATTTATAAAAGAAAAAAAAGAAAAAAGAAAGGGAAATGATACATTTCAAGGGTTCCCTGCACAGTATCCTTCAACAGCCTTCATATGATACGTATACATACAAGAATACTACACGAATTTAGGAATTGTATTCGCGTTCGTATGCACCTGCCTGCTGCTGCTGCTGATGCTGCGGGGTTGTCAAATCGAGCCGGCACTTTGCACATAATACCTAATTCCGTATATACCCATAGGTTCCATATAGAACTAGCCATACCCATACCGTTTACCTATACCTAGATGATAAAATCTAGTATTTAATAAACTCGCGTATTAATTTGATAAAAAAATAAAAATATCCTCAGGTTCTGTCGATGAGCGAAGAGCTAAGGCGAGCCTTGTACGCGAACAACGCGTTATCTATTGACACAGAGGTGATAGTACCGGACCTCGTAGGAACAACGGAAATATTGAGCGACGAACACAGAGAACATCTATGTCGCCATTTACCAGCTAGAGCCGAGGGCTACCTGTGGACACTTGTGTTCAGTACAAGTCAGCACGGTTTCAGTCTTAACAGTATGTACCGCAAGATGCACAGGCTCGAAAGTCCCATACTATTGGTCATCGAGGACACTGAAGGAAATGTAAGACATGTTAATATTTATCATTATCGATTTAGTTCCTCATTTTATATTCCCTTTTAGTTTTCGTATTTTCTATTTTCTATTTTCTATTTTCTATTTTTTAACTCTCAGGTCTTTGGCACCTTCACGTCCTGCTCTCTTCACGTAAGCGACCACTTCTACGGAACCGGGGAATCTCTACTGTTCAGGTTCACACCAAAGTTTCAGGCTTTCAACTGGACGGGGGATAACCTATACTTCATCAAGGGGAACAACGAGAGTCTCGCTATCGGTGCCGGAGAGTGAGTTTAAATTTGTATTATTAGATAAAAAATGATCGAGTTTGAAGATTATATTGGAAAAAATTTGTTAAATAATATTGACAATATTATTGATTTTATCTTCGCAGCGGAAAGTTCGGACTTTGGTTAGACGGTGATTTGTACCAGGGTAGAACACAGCCGTGTAGTACATACGGAAACGAGCCATTAGCGCCGCACGAGGATTTTGTCGTTAAGACACTTGAGTGTTGGGCTTTCATATAGGATTCGCTCGTGCCGATCACCCCCTTGCCTTGAAACCGCTATATTCGCGGTCCTACTTTGCCTGACAATTAAGAAGAGGAGAAAAATAAGAGGAATAGTAATGAGAAGAAGACCTTTGCCGTAATAATAGCATATACACATCCAGCCTACGCGCTTATATTATATTAGCGAGGGGATTTGAACAGGAAGTGGAAATATATCGTGAAATAAAATTACGGCGGGAATCAAGGAGCGGATCGTGAAAGATGACTAAAGTTTGATGAAAACGAAGAAGAGAAGGAAAAAAAATCTATTACGATCATATATGGATGATAACGTGCGAGACTAGAGAAAAAAATCAGTATGTCTATAGTCGAAGAGAGGAACTGGTGAGATGTATATATATATACATAATTCCGTTGGTTAAATAATTAAAATGACAATAAGTCTGAACCAACGAAAAGAAAGAAAAAAAAAAAAAAAAGATGAAGAATAAATTGAAGAAAATAAATATCGCTCGTCGTCGTTGTCTTCGTCGTTTGTTGTCTTTCAGTTACGTTTAGAATTGAATGAAGAAAGAAAGCAGAGAAAGAAAAAAAAGAAGAAAAATAAATAAGAGAGAGAAAGAGAGGGAAGAAATAAGAAAAAGAAAAAAAAAACAACAACAAAAACGGTTGGAATAAAATATCAAGGGGTGGATATAAATTAACGAGTTGATACGCCAATTTTTGCTAATTACCAAACGTTGCGTTACGAACTTTATTAACTGTTAATTATTTTTTTTTTAATAATCCTACCTATTGTATTTATTTTATTTTTTACACGTACAATATTATCATTATTATTATTATTAATATTATGTTAGTTGTTAATTACGTTGAAGCTGTTTCTATACCCTATATACCCTGCACACATTGCTCGTCGATCCGGTGGCAATAAATCCGGGATTATGATAAATACAAGACCATGATTATTACGAGAGTTAGTAGTGTATAAAAAATTGTCGATTTTCTTTTCGTTTAATTATTTACACACAGAGTGATCCAGAGAATGATGAAAATATTCATTGTCTCTGAATAACGCAGAAAGAAGGAAAATAATGATACCTAATAAAGCTTTTGAATGAAGACAAATTTTTAACAGCAATATATATACTCAAATTTGTTATTGAAATTCGACGCGATTACTATAGTATACGGAGTTAAGGGAGGATACCAATACCTATGCGTACATTAGGATAAAATAACTGTTTGTTGATGTGTAGATAGTGTAGATAGGGAAAGAAAGTGCAAAGAGATAGAGAGAGAAAAGATACGGAGAGAGAAAGAAAGAGATAGATAAATATATATAGATATGTATATGCATAGCTACATATATGTATATGTTATATTATATACGACGATGCTGTATGAACGTTAGGCTAAGAAACAAGTAAAAAAAAAATGAAAAAAAAATACCAATACCAAGAAAAAATTATTATGAATTTAGTCGAGGATTAATAAAGTGGTAGGAAAAAGAAGGAAAGAAAAAAGAAAAAAAAAAAAGAAAAAACGTCTTAGCGTATATTATGTAGAAGTTATATATGTACAATACGTAACAGGTAGATCAGATCGTATTGGCTCGTCGTTTTTCGTCGCCATATATATTATATACTACAAGGGTCAGACTCTGATAGAGAACAAATGATAGATTATAAGATGAAAATAAAGAAGGAGAACAAAAAAAAGAATATCTCACGCGAGCCCTGCAGCGTATATTTTCATTTTCATTTTCATCTTATCATATTCGTATTTGTATTCGTTCAATTTTATGATGAATACCGTTTCAACAGCTCTGCAATAACAATACAGATTTGAAGTTTTAATATTCATAAAGGTTTTCGAAATTGAGTAAAAGAAACCGCGCGAAATATTGTACACATATGTATAATCAATAAGATTTTAAGATTACAACAACAATCTCATATCGTTATAGGTATTATTGTTGAATGATATATATATATTGACGTTGCCTAAACAATAACGTAGCGCTATTAAAATTTGCAATAATCTGTAATCGATTGATGATTAATTGATCGTTATGCTTAGGGGTGAGTTTAGTCGTTTGCCTAGCCTAGACTAGCCGCTAGCTTGCTAGTTATGTTGCTAAATAATTGATGCATAACTATTATACATATGTTATTGTCAGTAGGTGGTATTCTGCGTATAATTAATGATTCTAATTATTATTATTATGATTCTGATTATTAATTATGGTGGTGATAATCCAAAGCGTATACATTAGTATAATCTATATAATATCATTGTATACAACGCGACACAGTGCCGACAAGAAGAAGAAAAAGAAAAAAAAAGGAAGATAAAACAGCAAAAAAAAAAAAAAAATGTGAAAAAAAATATAAGATTATTGTTACGTATAGATTGATACATAATTAGCAAATCAACGTATTTTGTGATATTCACAATAACCATTGTAAAACACTATACTATAATATCCTGCTTTCGTTGTTATAATATACATACATATATAGGCATTACATATTCAGAGGAGGAAGGAAAAAAAAAGAAAGAAAGATAGAAGAAAAAAAAGAAGAAGAAGAAGAAGAAGAAAAAAGAAGAAACTATTTTTATTTAAAGTTAAAGAGAAGATTCTAAGAAAATATATGATGCAGTACAAATGTTAATTGAGGAATGCTAACTCATTATACTATTTTTCTATTTGATTTGATTTAATTCAATTTGATTTGATTTTATTCCCATTTTATTGTTATACCTTGTAATTTTTTGTTCTCTACACATTAATTAATAATAATCAATCGTTTGAACGAAATAAATTGTAAATCGTTTAATGATTATCTCTTCAAATAACAAACCAGAAGAAAAAAAAAAACAAAAAAGAAAAAAAAAACTTCTTATACTGCTTTCCATAAAACATATCGCGGTCAATATTTATATTATAGTCGTCACCGTTGTAATCGTTAATATAATTCGGTTGCTCGTCTCATAAATTAGTGCGTGTTTGACGACTGTAAATGCCTAATCAAAAAATAAGGAAAAATAATAATATTTAAAGAAGAAGTAAAAAAAAAAAACCATTAGCCATTATAGATAACGATTCTCGATAACGTTGGGGCTGTTTGTAGAAATTTGAGGAATTAATATATATATATGCGTATATATATATACATCTATAATAAATAAAAAAAATCAATCCCTACATCGATTTCACTATGATTGTATATACATAGATATGTATATCGTTAGCAGCGAGTTCCAATAAATCCCTGAATAACCAATATGTTTTCTTCCAATAGTATAAATTCGCGAATTAAAAATTATCATATCAATTATTATTATATTTTTTTTTTTCAGGCCGTTCGTAACTACCGCACACAAATTAAATAGAATTGTTGTTAGGTAAAAAAGCAGAAGAACAAAAGCCTATAGAATTCTACATCTGTGTATAGGAATCGTTGCCTTGATCTGCCTTACGGTTATTCTCGTTCACGTTGCAATTGTTGCTCGCGCATACTGTAGTCGTTATTATTATTATTATTATGATTATTATTATTATTATTATTATTATTAGTATTACAGTTACTGTTGTTGTTGTTGTTGTTGTTGCTGTTGATGTTAATGTTGTTGTTGGAAAATATATTATCGTTCAGGGTTGTACGGGGACTCAGTTGCTTATCGCCACATGAATATATAACATACATAGGTACATATATAAGTATAGCTGGGGGCTTGTATTAAACGGTGAACCAATAACTTTATGAAAATTGTCAATTAACAGTAATTACGATTCAGACTGACTGCAGGGATTGATAACTCGATCGCAGCTATCTTATGTATATAACATATATTATTTATTATTAATATTATTATCATTGTTATTATTTTTTTTTTTCAATTTTTTTAAAAATAATTTTCATTATTATGTATTAGCGCTATAACGCCGCGTGAATTTAAAATACTTCGAACGGCAGGGTGGTCGTCGTAGTTTCCGAGTAACTATAATTATACATATATGTATATCGGGTTTAAATTCCTCCGTATAATGACAATATATGATATTATACATGCCTATAATATGTGAGTAGATAATATCATATTTAATTGACAGAGGAGTTTTATTGTTTACCTGATTGTTTTATCAAAGAATAAAAAATAAAAAAAGGAAAAAAAAAAATTTATCGCGCTTGGTGTGGTGGATGCATAAGGTATATATATGTATATGTATATGTTTACGGACTATACCCAATATACTACGATGTGATTAGCGGATATAATCAATATTTATATAATTGCCGTCGTGTTAATAATAATATGGGATCAGCAGAGAGCGATATTGTAATAACATACGCGAAACAGCTTGAGAACTAACTGGATGATATCAAGAAAAAGAAGAAATAAAAAACAGATTTAAACACCGAGATAACTCGATCTGGCGATCACCCTTAGAAATTCTCTGGACCAATTAAACGATCACGTAAATTTTACGAAATTCTACCGAAGGCTACATACATACATACGGTCGACCTAATTATATACATATACCTATAAAAATGATAAATTATTTGTCAATGGTTCATAATACTTGTATGCGTACACTCTGCCTTTAGAAAACAAAAAAAAAAAAAAAAATGAAAAACACAAAAAAAAAAAGAAAACAAAAATTGCTATATGCATATATAAACTATAAATATGTATGATTATAACGAGAGTAGTATGTATATCTATACCATTCATGCGCCAACAATACTTTTTCGACCACTATATAATTCGAAACAATTGTAAAACATCAATTGAATTTTTCAACCATTAAAAAGTCTTACTCACAATTTTTCATAGCAAATTAAACTTTACCTTTTTCAACCTTTAGTCAACGTCTTACTAAACGTTAACGGAGCGCTTCTTTTTTTTTCGTCGCTATTTCTTCAACAATAACGATTATAGACGAATTTTCGACTGAAGATTTGACATCTCTCTATTCCACTTGCACTTTCCGAAAATATGCAGATCTTGTTATTCAGGAATTAGCGATGTAATGAAAATGAAATAGTATTTCACTCGCGTTATACCGTCTGCATGTATAGCTGACGGAAAAAGTCCCGCGCTTGTATACACATATTACGCCGTCGTTTTAGACGATAGAGCGCAAGTATGCTGCCCCCTATGCGTTAGCCGCGTGAAACTGCGCATAAGATGTGACGGTAATAGCAGTGAAGCGCACTGCTTTACCATCGAAGAGATCTACTTCGTTACCGACGAAAATGTCGGTAAGAAAGTCGGCGACAAAATTGTCGGTAAAAAGATTTCTGACAAAATTGTCGATAAGGTCACCGACCTGCATGTCGGTAAGATGAAAGTGCTTGAAAAAGATAATTGGATTTTCAATCATGAAAATAATACATCAGATATAAAAGAGCAAAAAAAATAACTTCACGTTCGAATCAACGAACAGGAAATAAATAATGAAAAAAAAAGAAAATCCCAAAAGCAGAGAGTTTGGTAGCGTGAAGGTCGGCGTCCTCTTCGAGCGCAGCATCCCCGACCTCTGTACCCCCACGTAGGCACAGAGATGCAGCGAAGCGTTTTGCTCATTCAAATGATTCAACCAAGATTGACACCGCGTGTTACATAGATACGTGATTAATTACACAATGACGTTGATGTTAGGTGAAAGTGAACAACAGAACTAGTTGATAAAAAATATATATATATATATTGATAAATAAAATGTAGACGTACTAGGCGAAATGAACTGATTATTTGTAATGAATTTAATTCCTGAGATAGATGAATTTTTGATAATAATATTATTTTGGTGTCAACTTATTGCGAATCATTTGACGCTGTGAAAAATGAGAAATAATACGACGCTCTTAAATTATCGCGACCTGCCTGCCCTTCGCCTTAATCCCAAGACCTACGAACGCGGAGAATATCTTATAACCGCAAGCATTTCGCACTCAAACACACGCCCCCCTGTATTAACGTCAAATTTGAAACCGAGCAAAACCTAGACACGCATGCCAACACATATAGTCATCGTCAATCACACCGTGGTATGAACTTACGATTCCAATTTTGTTTGGTGTAGATGCAGCTCGTGGCCTGTAGGGAGAACGGATTAAGTCATGACATCCTATTCGTTTACTGATATGGGAATAATTTTTTTAATAATACGATATTACTTCTTTTGAATGGAATTGATCAAGGTTGAAATAATTATTGCGATATAGGTAAAACAATTAAAAAATGAATAAAAATAATGATCAAGGGATTACTCCTCGAAATTCCAATTGAATAAATTATACATGTTGCAAATTATACAGGGACTAGAAAGAAAATTATTCTTCAGAATTTTGTCGAACGCGATCTAATACATTGAAAAAACAAATCACACATATACATTATATATATACGAAATCAATTGTTACCATCACGCTACGCGATAGAGAAATGAGAGAAACAGATATAGTAAAGTGTTTAGATGTACATTTATATTATGCAATATTTAATTGCATGCGAGACTCACTACCGTAGATCTACCCGGATGTATGTACGGCTAGGGATGAACATCTCAATTGTAGACATGGACCTCGTAATGTAATCCTTTGGAGAAGAAATCTTGAAGGGGGGCAGGGGCAATGGCAGGGCGTAAGAGGGAACACTTGATTGCTTTGAGTGAAATAAAAAGATATGTAGCATATTTAATATCGTGGGTATAGGGGTTTAAGAGAATCGTATTATATGTATGAATTCCATACTTTCGACGAATTTTAAACACAAATATTGCACATCTAATTATATGTATGAATAAATCATACCATCGATGAATTTAGACACAAATGCACTTTGGATTATACGTATGAATGATCATACCATCGATGAATTTTAGACACAAATGCACTTCGGATTATATATATGTATGAATATCATACCACGGGTAAAATTGAGACACAAAAACACATATTGGATTATATGTATGAATTCCATACGTTCGACGAATTTTAAACACAAATATTGCACATTTAATTATATGTATGAATAATCATACCATCGATGAATTTAGACACAAATTCACTTTGGATTATATGTACGAATTTCGTGCGGCGGATAAAATTTATAGAAAAGACTCGATTTACTGTACGTATAGCATATTGCAAAAAAATTTCACCCGCGACTGACGACGATAAAAGCTTTAGATGAAATTCTTACCTTACGACATCGAGTTGACAATTTAACGTATTTTTACGTACATCTATCTGGCATATGTACGCAAAAAACTGACCACTGTAATTAACGGCAGGCAAATAATGCCGGAAAGACGCGGACGGATTGTTAACCCAACGATCGTCAACCGTCAATCACTTTGAATATCGATATATAGCATACCCCAATAGTTGCGTGAAAATACGGCGCGGCGCTGCGAACCCAAGCTAAACTAATGGTCGACATTTTGTCACTTGATAACGTCTTTTTACGTATATCTATCTGGCATATCTACGCAAAAAACTAACCACTGTAATTAACGGCAGGCAAATAATGCCGGAAAGACGCGGACGGATTGTTAACGCAACGATCGTCAACCGTCAATCACTTCGAATATCGATATATAGCATACCCCAATAGTTGCGTGAAAATACGGCGCGGCGCTGCGAACCCAAGCTAAGCTAATGGTCGACATGAATGGGGCGAAATGATCCGAAAATTACGATTTTGCAACTTGAACCGGATTTTCACACCGCGAAATTTGGTTCTTTTCTCTTTTCCCCGCGAAATTAAACTATGACGATGAGAAAAAAATGCCAATGTGTGAACAAAACGCCCCGACGCCAAGCCAAGCGTTAACAATGGCCGCCAACAAGTTGGCGTCGTTATCCCGCGCATTCGATCTGAGAAAATTACGATTAAACGACTCATATCGCATTTTTATACGGCGAAATTGAGATTTTTTCCCTTTTTCCGGCGAGATTAAACTATGGGGATGAGAAAAAAACGACGAAAATGTTAACAATTCGTCCGATCGACGCTATCGGATATCAATCTCGGCTAACCCGCGGTCCGATCTCACTGATTCTAAGACACTAATTGATTGAGCCCTCGATTAGCCCGTGAAAACTTGTTGGAAAACCGCGAATCGGATTTGAGACCACATACTCGCGTTTAGAAAAACCGTTAGAAAAAAGACGCGTACTTGTTGCTACCCGAAGCCGACCGTTACTGATGATAATTACGAACTATAAGTTTTGGGTGGTGGTACCCCTTTGCACGTCTTACGATCATCTTCGCGCGCCTTAGAAGATGCGATAATCGAATGATCATTGGTTCGACTTTTTTAGCACAAATCAGCAGTGTCGGTAAAACAGAACGGATTAGAAGGTAAGGAGCTGTGCTTCGGACCCCTTTTACCAGGCAATACTACGCAGTTACCAACTACGCCCTTATAGATGGCAGCGCCCTGACCAAATCGCCTAAAATCCCGGCGTCGTTCATCCCCGCGCCAACTTGATTTTGAATTAAGGACGTGGCGAAATGTGCGTTGAGTTGCTTCGACGTCTTATACTATATCTGATAATGAAGGTATACCTATTTAAGAAGAATTTCTTCAGAGAATCTATTTGTTATAGAAAACTATGTATGTCCTATTCTTCCAGGGAAAAATCAATACAGGATTGGTGGAGTTAGGAATTAAATATAAATTTGAAATTCGTCATACACAATTATTTATTCTCAGATACAATGTGTTTTTCTTTTAATTAATACTCGGAAATACCTAAACAATTATCAGATAATATTTAATAATAAGAAACTGAAGGTTTCCCTGTGCGCCTATATATTGCCATATTTTCCATAACTTTAATATTTATCTTTCCGAAAAATTCTTTGAAAAAATTATCATCATTACAGCCATAGACCAAATTCAAGAAGAGAAAAAACGACGATCGATAGAATATAAGAAATCGAATTTAACACATGTTTCTTTTTTTTTTTTTTTTGATATGATAGTAAATGAGATAAATATACGAGGAGATGTGTGACCTAACATTATTATACTACGTTACAAAACATATCCTAATTAATATAACGCTTTCCGCGCAGTTAAAACGTTTCATTATTTAATATTTATACGTTGATGGATAATAATAATAATAATAATAATAATAATAATAATAATAATAATAATTAAATAGGCAGTTAAAATCTCTCCGATAATTATCATCGGTTAAAATTACCAGGCCAATCAATAATCCGCATCCGCAGCGTAATAGTAAAGTTACATCTTTGGCACAATAAATACACTATCAAGCGATCTTAACGTAAGCCGTTATTAATATAAGACTATCAGTCATCGAAATAAATCCTCAGTGTGCATTAGGTTCTGAACAAATCTAGAAATTCAACCGCGACTACTATATTATCGTTGTCGGTATGAGGAGAAAAGAATTCAGTTAGGCATACACACGCTTTGTACGATTGAAAAAATTGACTCCACTATTGTTCAAAGCACTTTCGTGTGTCCTGGCATAAACGGTTTCGGCTTGGACCCGAAATATACTATAAAATTTGAATCGATTCAATTGAACGACAATTATGAATGACCTTAATTTGCGGCCCTACAAACCAGGGACTGGTTGGATATATTTATTACAATATTATACTAAATCATTAATATTATCAGGCACGATACAAATCACCTAAGATCGTAATTCGATTAGGTAGTTAGTTATATTTAACATCGGCTTAAACAGAGCACAGCAATCGAGATCCTATAATGTATACAATGATATCAATGCGCGTTATTTCCCATGCATTATGACCCTCGGAACTAACAACGAGTAAAATCTTCACCTAGCTAATCTATGAGTTGAATAAATGTTCTGTATAATAATAGGTCAGTTAAATTAAGCATAAGTTTGGTTCAATCAAAGTCGCAAGTCATTATTTACGATATAACTAGTCTATAGGTCGTCCCGTCAGATTGCCTATAATTTATTTCGATACTTATTCTAACCGTTAGTCATTGAAATGTATTTATCTAACTATGAATAAAAATTAGTCAGCTAAACTCTCGTTGGGATAGTCGATTGGATATTCTCCGGTTTCTCCGCTCCTAATCTGAGGCAGTACTATATCGTATATCTTCATATACTATGACGCTAAGCAGTCAAGTTACTGGCTATGATGGGCGGCGATGCAGAAGCAGAGATGTGAAGAGGTGATCTCATCCTGTGGAATCTAAGCAGTTCGGCGACCGTTACTGCGACTCGTACAACTCCGCGGCCACCTTCCAAAACGTCGCTAGCACAGCATACCAGCTTCTGAAAACGGTGGTAAATTGAAGAATTATTAACCTGCGAAAGGGGAACCGGAACCTTGTATAGTTGTGTCTTGTGATCGTCTGATTTGTGTTGAGGCTAAATTTTCACTTTTACTAAAAAGAACGTTTTATTATAAAACGACGATATTACAAGGGTATATTGCGATAATACATAAGAGATGTTACAAGTAGGTATTTGGTAAATGAGGGGAAAAAAAAGTTCCACCTCATTATTCAAGCAGTCGTTTGTACCATAGGATATGATTATTAATTAGAATTATAGTCTTATCGTGTTCGTACGTATTCAGATTAGTATCATTGATTTTGCACTGTTATTATAAAAAGGCTGATAACTGTACAACAGCATTGAGAGAGAATAAAATTGAGAAATGATAAAACCTTGGGACAAATATTATCCACAGTTTAATCAGCAAGGTCTTATTATTACAAGTACAATGTTTTTGTATCTGTCGAAAGCCTTATTATCTCCGTGGTAATTTGCGAAATCTTTTCATATCGGATTATAGCGGGTGATTGTTGGCTTGAAGATTTCGCAAATTGCAGTAGGTTCATAATATTTTTATATTTCTTACAGTTAGCTGGATAAAATAAAACGAGATTCAAAATTAATTAGCAAGAAATAAATCATAAACAATGAATCTCAAGCTGTGCAGCGCCAGCTGAAATAGACTTATATCGCTATTTCAAGCACCTACCATCTCCCAAGTTCCGATTATTCATCATGTCTGATATAACGGCAAGGATTTCAAATATCTTAATTCTAACAAATAAACAATTGGAATCTGTTAAGATAATAAATTAGTTACGAATGCAACGGTTAAAGGCAAACGCTTAAGCTTCTAACAAAAAAAAAACCAAGCACCAATAATATTAAGTTAAATAGTAACGAATATTAATTATAATGGAATGCTCAAGTTCCTCTGGGCTTCGTACAACGAAGACATTATTTATGTACGATAATTATTCATCTCTAATAATTAAAAAAATAAAAAAAATTAAACAAACAACAAATAATCAAAAAACGAAAACTAAATTTCAAATCCAGTCTTTTGGCCCGATCATTATTTGTGCCTGGGTGTACCTTCCCGTTTTATTAATACTGAATTTACAATCAAATAACGCATAATAATAATTCATATATGCATGCGTATAATTATATATACAATAGAAACAGAGCCGCGGGTTGTATCGACGTAAAAAATAGCTGAGAGGAAGACTAATTTTAGGATAGAAGTCATAAGGTGACAACAAATTTGTGCAGTTTGTATTCTAGTCAACGATTTGTACGCCGATACGAATTCAGCGTAAATAACTCTGTGATAAAGAATAGGACGAAGATAAAGATGCTAGTTGATGGATAAAAATAAATTCTTAAATAATATTATCAATTCGTTAAGCTATTCCCTGTGAAAGATCGGTCGCCGTTCAGCTTGGACATTTTGACTAGATTAATAAGATTTTCTCGGGACTAGAAAATAAAATATTGAACGGCAACACCTCGCTTAGGTATTGATAAAGTATAATGCCTTAGATTGGATGAGATTATCGCAAATAATATTGTCCGAGAAACATAAGTGTAACTGGCCTCGTTGATGTAAAAAAGAAAACGAAAAAAAAACAAATCAGATCAGAAGAGATTATTTGAGAAGAATTATAAATATAGTTTGCTAATTTGTACGCACTTGTTACATTATAATTTATAATTTATAAATATTTATGCATGTATGTATGTATGAACGTATAGGGTATGCAGAGATACGATATTCAAAGTTGAAAAACTAAATTCAAACACTAGTTGCGAGTTACCGAGTATCAAAATTTATCTTAATCCAAACTTTTATCCAATAGGATTGCAACATGTGTTGAAAGAACAATTTCCCACGCGAATTACACGCTGGAATTTCACTGCTCGATCGAACCCCTCTCGGCAATAAATTGATTATCATAATATATGTATAATATGTATCAATACTCATGCTAGATATAAATTTAATACGTACGATCAATTTCAACGTGTATTTACGAAAATAAATGAACAGCAGCAGGTATGCGGTGACCTTGCTCTGCTCTACCATATTTGTTGGTCATCGACGCTCTAGAATTGCTCAGCCAGTGATACGAACGTTGATATTTGAAGAGAAGTTAGTTTTCGATATGTTTAAAGAAGTAAAAAAATTTTTAACCATCCACATATTTCGGTAAACAAGTTACAGCCGTCCACTGGCCAACCAATTCTAGAGAACTGTGGCATATTGGTCGAGTATACTATGAATATCTAATTTCCAAGGCATATATTGTTACAAAGTTTGATATTAAAGAAGAACGCATAGCATTCGGCTAAATAGTCCAGCGTGAAAAACCTCTGCATAGTTTACGCGTACGAATAAATAATTAAGCACCTTTGATCATATACATATGTTGATATATTGCGTTTAAGCAGCTCGCGTTTTATCCTATGTAAATCTATGCGGCGAAATTTAACGGCTAACAATTATACAGCTTTTTGCGGGCTTGAATAATAAGAGATCAATATACTGTTTCAGGAACTGATCTCCCTATTCAGGAATCGGAAAGATATACAGTAGCATCAGAGTTGTAATAAACGTGGCAAAAAGCATCGCGGAGATAACTTGGTCCTGAATCGTACGAGATGAACCTGCAGGTTCTTCCAAGCCCTCTAATTCAACGAGCGCTGATACAAGACGCCCGAGAGCCTCCAGCCCATAGGCTTCCATGTAACCCAAGTCCATGATTGCATCCCCGTCCAACAACACCTCCTGCAACCAACAACCATACTAGTCAGTCCCAGTTATTCCCTTCGGAGACTTCCCGCTCCCGTTTAAGTCTAGACATGTCTTTTTCAGTGGACTGCAAACAGTCTTTCTGTATTCTCATATTTATCATAACGAACTTCCTATCCTCTTCAAAATTACTATAAGAAGAATGAACTTTCCGATTTAATTAAACGAGCATAGCGCAGCTCCTATTAAAGCCTAACAGACACAAAAGCAGATTTAATCCAGCACATGCAACTAAAGGTTCTCCCTGAGTATCCCGTTATCTAATCTTATGTATTTTTTTTTTTTTTTTTGACAAAATAAATTACACAATTTCATTGTCAGTTACATTCGTGTGTACTGGGGAATGTTGAGAAGTAGGGACTGACTAGTAGTTGTTGGATTGGCACGGTATTCTCTGATAAATAAAAACGACTAATTTCCAGATTTACAGAATCAGGCATAAAGGAATGAAATTTATGTACCTAAGTATATCTTATTCACAATTTCAAGCAACGTCGTATAATATATTTACACATTTATTCCTGAAAATAAAATTAGGTATGTACTCTCAACGATCGACGGATATCTTCGCCAGACGCAAATCGCTGTTCTCTGTATTTGCATAAGATGCGCAATACTTTACCTCAGCATTATTCAAGTCACTAACTCCAAGTACAAAAGCCGATGATATTGTGAATAAATAATGTTAATACTCACCTAAAGTGAGGAAAAACAAATGACAAACACCAACTAGAGCATGCGGGATGTGAATTATCTTATCAAACTGAACAGATTATGATTAAGACAATTATGAGACAGCTTTCCTCACCTCGTCAACTCCGATCTTTCTGCAAGCCTCCAGGAAGTTGTCTACGTTCCGCCTACATCTCGCCATTGTCAGCTTTGGCTGAGAAAATAAAACATAAATTTAGCAAAGAAAATTTGAACGGAATCATTCAAAGGTTGGCTATTATGTGTTAGCTTACCACCGCAGGGGATGGAACGTGAATACTTGCTACAGAGCGGGGCCTAACATGGTTTGCCAAATGACATAGGACAACGCCGTCGGTCAACGCAGGTGCCAGGTCTTCGGGAAGTGCCATCTTCAGCCTGGTCTCTATATGCTATTGTTCAAGGGGGAAAGAATCTCGATGAAAACGTTATAAGAGTTTATCTTTTCTGCTAAAGACGAGCTCGAATACTCTTGAAATTTGAATACATCAAATCTCTTCGGGCTAGAAACTCACGCTTCTAAGCTGTTCGATTAAATCCGCCTCTTCTTTAGCTCGTTCAAACTCTCTCCGCATGGTGAACGAATACTTTTCAGGCAAGTTACTGTTCCAGGTAACAGACCGCGTCGATTTTGGACTCCCGCCATTCCTGTTCGGGCTATTGTTACCTGCGAGAATTCATCATGATTACAACGGGATGGGGAGGAACCGCTCGATTAAATACCGAGAATTATGCACGAGGAGAATATTCATAGTATCGAATCCTTCCTTGAGACTACCTAACGTAAAGAAAAGCCATTATTACCATCCACGAATCCCATGGCAGTTTTGACAAGCCTAGGCGCGTGACTGGGGCTCGAATTGACAGAGGATATACCAGGTGAGGTTTTGACGGGTGAATTAGGTTTCCTGTAACTTTGCTCTGTAACCTTGCCGTTTTTATTATTATACTCGTTGTTGCTACCGCCGTTGAATATCCCCGCATTTTGATAGCTAATTCGAGATGGCGGCACCTTTTGTACGGGCCTTTTGAGGGAGTTTTCGTCCGTGAATATCTGCTTAGTTTGCGAATTATCTTTAACCGAATGACTAGCATCCAGTGCATCGTTGCTTTGCGTTTCGTTCGACGATTCGTTGCCAGGTGGTGTCGTCTGTTCTCTAAGCCTGTAAATGCTAGGGCCTTCGTTGACCCTCTGCTGTCTAAGCGCCTCCTTGTATTCTCTAAAAAGAAGAAAAATGAAACATAAATTTCGTCACTTTTCTTCGCATCGTTGGCTAAGTGTTAAATTTAAAGAACATCAAGACCACTTAGCACACAAAGAAAGATTGTATAAAACTAAAGCGTCGCGTCGTTGAATGTGGGTCTCTAGCCAGGTCGACCGGGTCATAAACTGGTAATATTGTCTCATTACCTGTACGTCTGAATGTGATTCAAGGGCCTTTTTTCATCCCCGTTGACCTGTGGCGAATTGTTCACCGTAGTTTGGAGGGGTTGAATAGATTGCGAAGTGCCAATGGGTTGTTGGGCGATTTCGGTCAACGGGATACTTTCCAAATTGCTGAAAGAAACACTCTCAATAGGCTCACTCATGCATGGCATGCAATTTACACAAAACAATTTGACGTCCTCGGCGCTTTTGCGAATATTCTTTGTTCAAACTCCGTAACGAATAGCTGAGAGTAGTTTAAACTGTGATGAGAACTTGGAGCGGATTCCGGAACGTCAAATTGCCATAGATATTCATTTATAAAAGAGATCAAAGAAACCACATCGTAAAGTGAAATGAAAATTGGAAACACACCCTGGTGCAGTGACCGAAGTTGTACAATTTCCGGGCATCAGTCTCCTCGGATCTCCGACGTTGTTCTCAACCACGTTTCTATCGAGTCTCCTCTTCTCAAGCTGTTCGTGCATAATCATAGCCTGGAATAAAGAGAGGAGTGAATAAAGGAAAGAAAAGAAGGCAAAGAAACCTGAGAAATATTCCAGCCTGTTAATGAAATCTTAGTTTCTCTACCTTGCCTACCTTTCCCAGCTCATCTTCAAGCGAGGTGTGCTCTCCTGGCGAGATTGTACTCGGAGTTGAAGTCCCGCTGCACGAACCATTCGCTCCTGAGTCACGAACAGGCAGAGCAATTGACAACGGGGAACACTCCTGGCGCCAAGTACTTCGTACATCGCCTTCGTGCACCTTGGGGAATGAAATAAGCAAGTTTAATTATAAATGGAGATGAATTGCGATGATGAATATTTCGGAGGAAAAAAATATGTGAAACTGAGTACCGACCACGCGTTGAATTTCCTGCGACCATCTTTTATCCACTCCATCACTTGTGCTGTACCCACTGTCCACGTTGTGGCGTCTATGTGGTCTTGTATCAAGAGTGGAATGACCGCGGGCTTCTAATGGCCCGCGTCTAGCTCTGCCTCCTCTAGCTCGCTCATGCTTAGCAGCCTGTCTTTCCAGATATTTAAATATGTGAGTACGTCCTCGAGTGCACAACTGGAATGAGTTATGAACATGACTATTATAGTATGCTGTAATATGAAATGTACGTTTAATATGGACGTAAATCTGACTGAAAGTTCTTCTGCACAGAGCCACTGGCTAGAGAATAGCTCGTTTTTTAACTCACCGAAGCCGGAGGTGAGGTAAGAGGATTTTCAGTCAACTTGAGATCTATCAGGCTCTTCATTTTCCTGAGTTCATTGGGCAGCACGGATATCCGATTGCCGCTTACGTCGAGTTTGACTAGCCGCAAATAGGTCAGTTCTGTAAAGATTAGAGAGAGAAAATTATAGATAAATTTCTATCCGTTATAGTTGCGATTTTATTGTATTTGATGGATATGTTAGGTGAAAGATTCTCACCGATTGGTAACTGTACTAATAGATTACTCCTAAGATCGAGACTCCTGAGTCTTGGCAAGTCCCCGATCCTAGGAGGAAGAGTTGATATTTCATTACAACCAGCGTCTAGTTCTGCGAGGGAAGACATTCTGCCCAATTCTTCGGGGAGGGAAACAAGCCGGTTGTGAGCTACGAGTAGAGTTTGAAGCGGGAGGCGACATACTTCGCGAGGAAGAGTAGTCAGCTGATTACGACTGATGACAAAATATATGACATTTAATAATTATTTTTGAAAGATATTTTTTTTTCTTTTATTATTTGAAAAATTTTTTTTTTTTTTAAATTTGAAAAAAATATATTATAGTGATTATTTTTGAAAGATTTTTTTTTTTTTTAATTTGAAAAGAATATATTATAGTGATTATTTTTGAAAGATTTTTTTTCTCACCTTAGATCGAGGTAGGCCAGGGACTGGAGTAAAACCACAGTGTCGGGAATAACGCGAATCGCGTTATGATAGAGTTGGAGTTTTTCTAGGAAGGGGTACTCTGTTACCTCCTCGGGTAACTCGGCGAAACGATTTTTCGACAAATCTGCAAAAAGGTGAGAAGAAAGAATTAATGACAAAAATTAGACGAAAATTAATGAAATAAAATTGGCAATTCGGTGAACGGAAATCGCTGTTTATTTCCTCGAGAATAACTATATAGAATATATTAGTTATCGATTTTTCAATCAGCCTCGTATCTCCGGAACTATAAACGCGATACAGGGGTCTGTGTAAAATTCCAAATATATATTTTCACAATTATCGACGTAACGGGTAATAGAACGATAAAAAAAATTCTCGAGTCGACGTAAAAATTCTTCCGAATTCCTCGAATGTCATATATATGTATACCGAAGTGTGTACGAAAGAATTTCATCAAATATTCCTGAAATTCTTCGACCTCTTAAAAAAGAAAAAAAAAAAAAATTCCTTCTGCTGACATTTTCTCGTCTCTCCCTATGATATTCTTCATTTCTTTCTCATTTTTTCCTTCTTTCATTATATTTTCTATAGAAAAGTAGCCACCCTAATGTCAAACAGGTATGCACGCAACTTGTCAAGCTACCTGTTCCATCCCAGTCTATGTATAAACTTGCGACTGTATGGTATCTCCATACACACATGGGACACATGCATTTAGTCCTATGGTATATTATAGATCGCTAGTTTCCCCGTAGCAACAAGAGCTGCCTGTGTAAAGGGCGAATAAGAAATATGCTGTATGGATATCTACGTCCCATACGAATAAGGACACATCTAAAATTGTTCAGTCGAAAAAAGTAGCATCTAAAAATTTCCTGCGGAAGAAAATCATACAGCATATCTTGAGTTTATTATTTAGTACGAAATTAACATAAAATTATGAATAATATATGAATATAACATATTAAATATTATGATTATATTTTTCTTCGACAAAAGAATGTTGAATTCTAATCATCTACGGCGGAGATACGATCTTGTTAGTATCAAAAGCTGAGAAGTGACTTTCTCCAAGAACAGTTTTAGATGTGCCCTTATTCGTGTGAGACGTCGATATGTACTTGTGAATGGGGCGTGCGAGCCACGTGCCTGTCTCGAAGGGTGGCTCGCTGCAGGCTCAGCTGCTGCTGTTTCTATTGCTGCTGTTGCTACTACCGGCACCGAATTCCCTGATCAATACGGTTCCTCCGTTCTCCTTCTTAAGCCGTCAGGCACGCGCGACTTGTACTATGCTCTGAGCCGTAAGGGTGGCGAAAGAGAGCGAGGAATAGACAGTCATCCGCAAAGGGGAAATTAAATGAAATAAAAAAATACGATGAAAGGGAAATACGGTGTGGATAATACGTACGGATTCAAAATTCGATTCGTTTCAGGGCGCTAATTTAATAACCATAATTATGCAAATATACTGGCTGACCATCGCGAGGTTAATCAGACTAATAAAGCAGGTCAATTAGCTCCTCCGCCTCTCACGATGAAGACGTTTTTATACCAGATATGGTAGGAAAAGGACGAATTCTTCTCGCTTCGTTTTATTATCGCGAGTATAGATTTCTACGGACAATTTGCGAAAGCGTTGTAAATATATGTTCCGGAGTAAGCCCAGAGGGACTTAGGGTTCGAGGATAGGGATATCTGGGGATCGTCCAAGGTCGAGGTCCCCGCCGTGCGTTTTGCGATCGATACGCAACGAACGTTGGATGCATAGGAGGTGCGAGGGCGTATTGTCGAAGAATAGAGACACGCGAATTTCGAACAATTTCATCGCATTTCATTTCGCATTCGAGTCGTACTCTCGATCGTGAGTAACAAAATTTAATAAATATGAATTAAGGAAGCGATAATGAAACGTGTATACAGGATGAAAATTGAGTCGCGTATTCCTGTACATCCCGCAGGTCAATTTTGGGTACGAAGAGAAATAAAAAGGATAATTAGTCGCGGCGTATTTCTATAGCGGTTTTGTTTTTGCATTCAAGTCGCGTCAAGCAGGCGCGTCCGGACCGGAAATGGCCACCGCAGTCCTGTCGACATAAAGAGACGACTACAAGGATAAGGTATAAAGTAAAGTCGACAAACCGCGAACGCGTTTGACGTAATTCTTGCTCGTAAATGGCGCTAAATAAGTCACGTCTCGACAATGAGACGGCGGAGCTAAACACAAGGTCTTTCATTCCAATGGAAATACGAGGTGTAAAAACGGAGGCTTTGTTCATCCTATCTTTTACATACCCGCAAAAAAGGAACTCGGCATACGTTATCTTACCTTTCTCATCTACATAAACTCAAAGATTTCGGTACTCTCATTTATCGCTCGTAGAAATGAATCATGTCATATTTTACTCCGGGGGATTCTGCGACTGGGTCATCGAGTGATTAGGGTTAATTAACTAGCGGCTCTCATAACTGCCGAGTTTGTTTTTTAGCCTGAGCCATTGCTGTACGTAATATATGAATATGTATCATGATGTCTAGGATTGTTCTACTTTCAAATTCTCTCTCCGTATAAAGTACACCTATACACGTACGGATTGATCTCCTGTCCGATTCAACACGCGTGAAATAAAAATGAGAAGAAAAATGATGAAAAAAAAATTAGAGAGGGTTGCACAGCTAGCGCCGTTGACACTTGACGGGGCCCCGCTACTCGCTATATCGCTGTATCGCGCAAGTACTCGACGTTAACGTCAAACACGTGCGGCGAGACGCTGGCGGCGGAGTCTAAAAAGCAAAAAGAGAAACAAACAGCAAAACAAAAAGAGAAAAAAAAAAAATAGAGAGGGACCGCGAAGAAATACAATATATGCTTCGTTCGGATGTATTGTGAAAGGAAAAAGATTGGGATAGCCTAGGCATCGATTAATTACGACTTGTGGAATGGCTGTAGGAGATTTCGAAGGAGTGGTGTTCGCAAATCGATCAATATACCGCAATTAACGCCTGCAGGTTGATTAAATGGAGTCTACCAAGCATATCTTATAGGCGACTTGACAGGGCTTAATATCAATTAAACAAGGCGGGGAAAGCTTCCTCTGGGTATAATGATAATAAACGTGATTAGCCAATTGATTAACCTTATCGTCGTGATACTAGGTCTTATCTTATATCACGCGGTCACACCCTTCGGCTGTGTATAAACTCTCACGAAATATACATGGTATAAATCTTTCCACGGCACTCCATAGTCGATGAACTCTCTATCACTATTATTTCGTTTCTATTTAAAGTTCGTGTATACATGTAGATATAAGTGAAGAGGATTCCCTGATCCGAGTCCGCGGCGTTTAGTCGAGTTAGCCTCGTAGTGGTGGCGTTAAGGCGTCGTCTAATTATAACCGGGTGTATGTATAATAAGAAATAAACGACAAGATATACACGTCGAGATCTCTCCTTCTCTCGTCCTCTCTCTATCATCTCGCGTTATATATTCACTCTCGTTGTTTACCTTGTATACCCTCGGAGATCAATAATTTATCGGAATTATCCCCGGGATAGATACCTGGCCCTCTAGATCATGAGAAAGCTGACGCCTGAACGACATCCGGTCGAGGTATACATACGATAAAGAAAAAGAGATACTAAAGTACGCATCGAGCCTCGAGGATAAGTACATAAGCCCCAATTATTTTCGCACAGTGAAATAAATCGATAAATTTTACTCTGGGTATAGATACACATTGAAATGATATATACATGTGTGTATGGTTGAAGTAAAAAACGCTGTATGCCACGCGTATGCACACGCCGTTATGGAATATCGACCTGATGTCGTTTCGCCTCCCCTGTGCAGCTGCAGCAACTCGGTTAGCCGTGCGTATGTCGTATATGCACGCGTTGTACTTAATACGTACGTATAATCTATCTTTAGAGCGTAGGACAGAAAGTGAGACCGAGCGACCTCCGCCTACGGGATATTAGCCGCGATTTTTCGCCTTGTAGCGATTAACGAACGGTGGCACTATGTGAGAATATTTGCTGTTTACTTGATATACTATTTTATTCAATCCGCGATGTATTGCGACGAGGTAAAATAAGCCACGGACAAGGTTTCGTTATAGCGAGGGCGAAGGACCCCTCGTCGTATACCTTAGCTTGGAGGGTGGCCAACGACTCAATCAGATGGAGAGACGAGGGGCACAACCTCGTTACCTAACCCCCAGGTCAGTTTCCCGGAAAGGAATTAACGAACGCCTGTTGTGTGTCGTATATGCTCGCGGGTTCGTTGTCTGCAGCTGGGTTTTCGATCGTATGCATATATGATACCAGAGTGCCCTGAGTGCTGGGGATATACGCGGTGGAATGATAAGAATGAGGGAAAAAAAGGAAAAAGAAAAAAAAAATAAAAAACAGTAGAAATGAAAAATGCGAAAAATATAAAGCTCTCTGCGTTTGGCACAGCGATACGACGAGCTATGCCAAGCCGAGGCGACTCGCTAAGCTCGGGAAAACCCTCTGGGTCTCCTCTTCTCGCTGGTAGAGTACTTTACGGTTTTACCTCGCGGCTAGTACTGCATACAGAGATAGAGAGAGACCAGAGAAGAGATGAGAAGAGAAGAGAGGAAAGGCTACGTTACGTGTTACTATAATAATAAACCGAGGGTTATAGTACGGAGCCAGGGAATCTCGCTTGAGTTTCCTCCACTCGATGAGTGGATAAACATTAGGGGTGTGCGAATAGTTTTCGAAAACTTGGAATTATTCGTAAATTTGGGGTAATTTTAGGCGAGGTAATTTGAAATGTTTTGAAATTTGCGAATAATTAATAAGATAAAAAATAAAAGATGTCAGTATATATACTTGTAATTGTCGCGTATCAAATACCGCTATCGAGAAGGAAACGGTATAGCGATAATGAAACGGGAACCCGAGTATAGAAATAGATTGTAAAATGCATGATAGACAGGGACATTTTCTCCGCTGTAGACTAATGATAAATTGCGATAAATGATATATTTCGCGGGACAAGAGGCGAATTAAATGATAAATAATTGTTTCTCGTAGTCTCGAGAGCGATTTTTATATATACCAGTCAAGATTCGCAAGCGCTAGAAATAATAGGCAATAAAGTAAAAATAAAAATAAAAATAACACGATATTCGTCTTCTCGTCCCACCGGCTTTTACGTGGACCGTGCCAACTTTAAAATTACCGATTCCAAGTGCAAGTATAGATTCGGATATAGAAATGATGCACGGGTCTTGTTATTCGCGATTTTATACCGCATCTGACTCGGTGTATAAATTTATGAATTTATAAATTACGATTGATCTAAGATGGAATCGTAAAATTGATAAGGATAAAGTTCGCGCGGATAGAAATCGAACGAGCTTTACTCCGGCTATAAAGACGATAAGATTTCAACTCCCTTCGTGCACACACCTGCGTGCACCAGGCGTATCGAGGAGCCTAAAAACCGGAGGCTATAACTTCGCGCTGTGTTTCCGCATTGGAAAGAATTCAAACGTACCGAATTACCGCTACACATATTACGATTTCACGAGCCCGAGTTTTTCACCGCCTGCATCATCGCTACAATCGTGATGCTATGCAATTCGTATGCTTTATTACCTAACCCGGGATAGTGTGCATCTAAAATAGTAAATATGTCGATTTTATTGGCAGACCGATGGATACCTATAGAGACTTTCTCTCGCTACTCGAACGGACTAGTGAAATGAATAATAAATGTTGCGAATCGGAATGCGAGTCTCGTACCGGTGCAACGTGACGCGCCTTTTTAATAACTCAATCACCGCAGCAACTCCTCGGTCTTACTAATTTCTAAGAAACTAAGAACCCGAGGAGGACTTGCGTCAGCTGTAACAATTAGATGAAACATGCCTCGTGCTTTGTTAATTCGTGAGAATCATTCGTATAGCTAACGAACGGATTAATTATCATTTATCATCGCGAGATTTGATCGAGGCATATAACACAACGGCACCTTTGTCGTAAGAATCATCCAGGCAAAAGATTAGCGAACGGGGGTATAGGGAGGAAAGTCTCGATTGGCAAAGTCTAGCGCTATCGGCACGTATCGATTATTCCTTCTTTTTTTTTGGAAGCCCGCGTAGGATTCCCTGACAATTAGTGGAACGAGATACGGGCTTGACTGACAACCGATGAGCCATATGATGATAAAGAGACAAAGGGAGATGGGGATGGAATTAAAAAAATATACTTTAGCGCATGGGCGTGACGTAAACAAATATAAAATAACCGAGGTTAGGCCAAGGGACAAATTCCATCGGTTTGTTATTTGTCGAAAGTTGAAAGTAAGGCAGCAGGGACCCGAATGCATATGTATGTACATAATGTTCTGTGTAAAGTGAGACGGGTGATGGAAAGGAATAAAAACATCGTTGTCGACATACCAGCGGTGACGGTGTCGCATAGATTGTACTTGACGCCAGTTTTGGGAAACTCTTTCAGCTTCCGTCCGCTTAGTTTGAGTTCGCCACTAAGGTGGGCCTCCTCTAAAATCCGCTCTAAGGAACGGGTCAACTGTTTTTGTATGTGACCACTCATGTTGGACGCAACCATCGCCATGTTACATCGTCCGGGTAACTGGACGCACGCCAAAAGCAAACTTCACGAGCGGGCGAACTATCACACAAATCGTACCTTGACCCGTGCCGCACGACGAACCTGGGCTGACTGAAGCTAGCCGCGAGAGGATTTTTCTTCCTTCCATTCAGCCACGGAACAAAACGTACCTAGATGCGACGCTATAGATTTTGAAAGAAGTTTTTTAAAAACTTTTTTTTTTATCCCGATTTCGATTTTTTTTTCAAATCCAGAATTAACGGAAAAGAAATATTCATCTCATACCTGGAATGAAAATTGCCTGAATTTACTTCATGAATTTTTTCGGAAGAATAGCGAAGATTGCTTGTCGGATTCTTGGCGCGAATTTCAAAAAATGCGATGAAAATATTGACGATTTTTATGTAAAGAAATAAATGATAGACGGAAAGAGTTTCGTTTATAAATTATATTGTCGAATATATACAGGGGAGTTGTAAATGATTTTTACATAGATTAAAGAAAAGTGCGTTACCGCTAGACTATAAATTATTTTTCTTTCAGCGGAATATGTTCGTCTTGATTTATCTAGCTACAACAGTCATTCTTAATTCACCGATTATCATTCATACTTATAATACAACTATAAATAATATCTAATTAATTAATTCTTCTTAGACTTTTGCTGCTGATTTATTCCCAAACTTTGTTCATACGCTCTGATAAGCGCTTCCTGTACTTCAGGCAGGCACGGACTGTACCTAGAGTACTCCATGGTGTATTCCCCCTTTCCTTGAGTAGAGGACCGCAGTTCTCCAACATATCCGAACATTTCATTCAGCGGTACTTCGGCGTAGAGAGTAAACCATCCTTCGTTTCCATCCGATCCAGTGACTATCCCATGCCGTTTGCTAATTTGACTGATCAAAGCACCCTGAAAATGTGACAAAAGATTACCCACAAGTTCTTGGAGTCGAGCGACTGGCTAAAACTTCAAACGCGTTGAATCAGACCTGAAATTCATCGGGCGCAGTGACTTCCACCATCATAATTGGTTCCAGAATTTGCCAAGATCCATTTTCGAAGACTTCCTTCACCGCCCCAGTCGCTGCAAGCATAAAAGCCAGCTCGGACGAATCGACGATGTGGTGGGCTCCGTCTATCAAACGGAACTTAATCCCTGCCAATTTATGGCCAGAGAGAAGCCCCTTCTCCGCCATTGTTCTAAAGCCTCTTTCGACTCCGGGAACGAATTGCTTTGGTACATTGGTGCCTACAGTCTCGTCAACAAATTCCAGAGTCGTGTTCTGGTGCGGAGGTAGTGGCTGTAGGAAATGAGATGCAGGGGGTCAGTTGTCGGAAATTTTATACTAGGTCTTAAACGCAACGCAGAATTACCTCCATTACTCCAATCACTCTGGCATACTGGCCAGAACCACCAGACTGCTTCTTATGCAGATAATCAAACTCGCATGGGTTCATCAATGTTTCCCTAAAAGCCACCTTAGGCTTGCCCAAAACTACTGGACACGAGTATTCGCGCTCCATGCGCTGAGCGTAAATTTCTAAATGAAGTTCTCCCATTCCGGAGACGATAGTTTCCTGAATTATAAACGAAACATAGATTCGTATCATTTGTTTAAATTTGTAAATTTTAGGAATCGTTAAGGTCTTGCCTTGCTGTCGGTGTCATAGTGAAATTGGAAGGTGGGATCTTCCTTGGTGAATCTTGCGACTGCTTTCGAAAAATTGTCCCTATCCTTGGGATTGACTGGCTGGATTGACATGGAGACTACAGGATCGGCGACGAATATTGATTCCAGTGACAATTTGTGCTTGAGATCAGAGACGAAGGTGTCTCCCGAAGCGCAGTCCACACCGAAGAGGGCGAAAATATCGCCGGCATATACTTCAGTCACGTCTTCCATCTGGTTGGAATGGAGACGAACTAATCTCGAGAGTCGCACCTGGAACGTTTGCCGGAAATTATATCACCCTCGGAACTGATTCTGCACTCTTTAATCAACGTGAGTTGAGTATTACCTTTCTACCTGTCCTGGCATTGAATATGTTGTCTCCCTTCGATAACTTTCCCTGATAACATCGGAAATAAGTCAACTGGCCGAATCTCCCGGCTTCTAACTTGAACGCCAAACCAATGAACGGATCTTTGCCATCCCGGGACGGATTCAGGACTACCGTTTCTGGCTCGGCTCTGAAAGCAAAGTCAATTTTATTCCTACAAAAGGCCAAGTTCTATTACTTGAATTCGTTTTACAGCGGTTTATTATATCTACCCTTTTATTTCTTTCAACGCAACGTTTTCCACCTCTCCTGGATGTGGCAGATAATCAAGCACAGCGTCGAGCAGTGGCTGTACACCTCGGTTTTTCAACGCTGTTCCGACCAAAACAGGGGTAAATGTTCGTTTCAGACATGTTCGTCTGATCGCGCTGGCTAAATCTTCCTCTGTTACTCCAGATTCAGTCAGGAACAGCTCGCCTAATGTGTCGTCAACGTTGCTCAAGTGTTCTATGAGCTCCTGTCTCCTTGCCTCAGCCTCTGAATAGTTTAAAAAACGACTGTTTAGTAATTATTGCACGTTAATTTAAAGATTTTAAATTCAAAACCTGAAGAAAGCAAATATAAACACAGAATTATCGAACAAGGGGACAAATCTGTCTCCTATTTTAAACAGCGGAAAAAGGGGGTGAAAAAGATATACCAGCTCTCATATCCTGAGGTATTTCATCAGTTCTAATAACCTCGCCGAAATTCCCCTCGAAATACAGCGCCTTATTTCTGACCAGATCGACGAGTCCCTTGGTAGAACTTTCTAATCCAATGGGTAGCTGGATGAAAGCAGCATTGTGATTGAGCTTGGCCCTCATCTGAGACAAAACTCTGTTTGGATTGGCTCCCATCCTGTCTAATTTATTGATAAAAGCCAAGCAGGGTACGTTGTATCTTTTCATTTGTCGATTGACAGTTAGAGTTTGGGACTGAACCCCGCCGACTGCGCAAAGCACAAGAATCGCTCCGTCCAAAACTCTCAAAGCTCTCTCAACCTCGACGGTAAAATCAACGTGACCCGGGGTGTCGATTATATTGATATTGCAGTCCTTCCAGATGGTGTAAGTTGCCGCAGACTGTATCGTTATCCCGCGCTGTCGCTCCAGCTCCATACTGTCCATAGTTGCACCAACATTGTCTTTGCCTTTTACCTATCAACAAAATAGAGGAAAGATGTTCAAAAATTCTGTTATATTTCCAACAAAAAAAGGCCAAGGACTTACCTCGTGCATTTTATCAATTCTTCCAGTGTAGAATAAGATTCGTTCTGTTAAGGTGGTTTTTCCTGAATCAATGTGAGCTGAAATTCCGATGTTTCGTATCTTTTCCAACGGCTTGTGTTCCGCGTATTTATTGTGGGTTGACACAGACGCGAACTGGCCATGCTGTGAGTTAAAAAAAAATTCTTAAAACATAACTTAAAAAATATACGATTTTTGAATCGTTGTTATCAAACCGTTGGCCTAAAGATATGCGATTCTTGGATCGCTGTTATTAAATCATGATCGAAAACCATGCGATTTCAGAATCGCTGTTGTTGAAAGATAACCTAAAATGTGCCGCGAGGTTATACGAGAAGCGATTACACCCACCTCGAAGATGTTGAACGGCAATCTCGTGAGGCGATTTAGCTTCAAATTGCTTCGCAGTAGGTTAAAAACCGTCATGATCGAGTCCCTGCGATTTGAGGTAAATTTAGGTTCTATAAAAACCTAAAAAATCGCTTTTAACCAGCAGGAAAATAAGCAACCGGCTACGAGCAGACCACAACGTGAACTCGGCGACTGATTGTCGACCAATCAGGTCACTCGAATCGCGAGGCTAGCTAGGTGTGTACGATTAGTCTATGCTCATGGGATCGGGGGATTCAAAAAGTGACAAAACTCAAAGAATAGTATTACAAGTGTCAGTTTTTACCTGTTTATAAAGAAATAGGAGAAAATATAACGCGTGATAATGGATAAAAGAGTGACATCGAGGATCACCAGCTCCCCAGGTTCGTTTCTTCTCATATAATCGCAGCGAAATATAACCAAACTTTTCTCGCAACTGACAGTTAGACCGCGACCGAAGACTGAAGGTTTTTTCCAACCGTTTTTACAGCCGAGCCGGACTCCTCCGGGGCTAGCATAAAGCATGACTCGTTTTTGGAAGACATGGAGCTATTCTCACACGAGTCGAAAATTTACGTGTCCAGTAAAGAACTGGCGGGACGTAATGTGACCAGAAGGACTTTGTCCCCGTCTGTGATTCCCTTCCAGACGGTATTGGAACAGGAAGACGTTTCCATCGAGGGAGAAAAAGGGGGCCAGAATTTAACCTCAGAGAAATTATCAGCCTCGGGAAAGTCTCGTGTCAGAGAAACTTCTGGCACCGATAAAATCCCCTCGGGAGATGGAGACTCTGAGACTGCTGGGGCAGCGGCTAAGGAACTGAAATCCAGACTTCAAGATAATAAGCCCAAGGTTCGGGACGGGAAATTAAAGTCTAGACACAGCGAGCCTAGGATCTCCGCTAGTCAATCTAACGAACCGAGCAAATCACAGCAGGAGAGAAAACCCCTCGTCAAAGATCGCAGCAGGCGGTCCGCGAGCTATAAAGAATCTAATCAAAGCGGAGAAGCTTCCAAGGAGAATAAACAACCATTGAACTCGTATAAGCAGGCCAATTCCTCGCAGGAAACAAGCAAGGATCATTCGAGGAGATCGGACGGTTTAAAGAAGGTTGATTCGAGGGAAATTCCTGAGTCTGTTGCGCTGCTTAGCGCCGTTAAAGAGGTTGTCAGCACCTATACGAAGGAGGAGGGAATGAAGATATTGAGAACGTTGAACGAACTGCATATTCTTAGCCAAGCTAGCTTGATAAAGAATTTGATGTTCGCTACTGACGAAATAAGGAAGGATCTACAACTGGGAGAGAATTTGGGACAGCTGAGAATCCTCATGGCAGAGAACGAGAGATTGAGGGAGAACTTCTCTCTGTTGAAAATTAAGAACGAAGATTTGCAGAGGAGAGTAGACGAGAGTGAAAGCATCAGAGAAGAGAACGCTAGGCTTAAGTTAAAACTGCAGGAAATCGCTGGGCGAAAAGCTAGCTGAAAGCAATTGTTTCCATTGGAATTTTTGCCGGCTTTTCAACTCCGTTTGATTCGCCAGGCACTAATCCAGATATTGTATTATTAGGGATAATTGAAAAGCGACGTTTTCACGTTCATTATTGTTCATGTAATTGTGAATACGATAATATGTATATTAAGCTGTTTTTCTTCCGATTTTTAAATACAAATTATTTTCTACCATTTTGTACTCAAATATTTCTTACTCGGAGTTTATTTCATTTATAAATAGATATTCTAACTCGTTAAGAAGCTGACTATCGCCTCAACTCTCCTACTGTAAGATGATAAACTCGTTATTTCTTGCAACACATGTCTATGACCTAATTGGTAATCGCATTACATTCGTATTCTCGTTTCCTACATCGTAACCCCGCGCGTTTCATTATATCAATAAGAGTATTAAATAGATCGTTATCCAACAAGGAAGAAAGAAAAGTGCATACGATCGGAACCCCCGTTTCATATAGCTCGGTAGTTGGTTAAAATCTTTTTTAAAATGACAGAAAAATTACGAATAAAATTTATTAAAGCCGCTATTGCGCGTCTCTGAAACGCTCTTATCCCCATATCGCTATCTCCCTCGAAATATCGCATCTACAGGAAGAAGCTGCGCCTGCATCTGAAAGCGGAGTAAATCCGCAAAACTAGCCACGAAGCCGGAGCGAGCCGGCGTCGCGGTATATCGCCGGGAGCCGCGGCACGGTCCTCGAGCGTAGGGCGACGCCGGAAAAGGGGAGGGGGGGGAGCGTGGCGTGGGTGGTCGAGAGTTTGGGGGGATCGACGGGGAAGGTCCGTGCGCGAGTCTGAATCTGAACTGTGGGCGGGAGAGAGAGATATTGAGAATTTGAATGGGATAGAGAGAGATGAAAGAAGAGAAGAGTAGTCACTGCGCGAGAGCCACCGAGAGAGGTAGCGAGGCAGGCTTGCAGAGGAGTCGACTGTTTTGCGATCTTTAGTTTCTCCTCCTTGTATATAGTCGTAGCTTTAAAGATAACGGAAAATAAAAAAAATAAAAATAGGACAGCCTCGTGCAGAGGTTCGACGTGAAATTAATACGCGTTATTTCTCAGATAATTGATAAAAGAGCAGGGGAACGGCCGAAGTTAGCCACTCGCATAAACTTTTGGAAGGATGGCGCGTCTACACGCCGTAACTGCATTCGCCGCTGCGACGATCATCATCTTCGGTTTTGCCACCACGACTAAGGTACGATTGTTTCTTTCAAAGAACCTATATAATTCGTTCATTTACTCATCTATGGAATATTATCGCTCAAACGAACGTAGACTATTCATTTGTTTCATTTTCTTTTTTTTCATTCGATTCAACCAACGAGACTTTGGATCTATCGCATCAATTTCAAACACTTTACGCGGACGGAGAATGAAATTTTTTTATAGAAGAGAAAGATCGACGGTCGATTTTGAAAATATTATATTACTCAAATTTCAACCTTCAACTTTACATTGGTACAGATTATATCGTTTCCGCGCGGGATGTTATTCCACGAGCAATTAGGTCCGAGTTACGCGATCTATCGTATATTATACATCGCGAATTTCATCGCGTCTCACGATTTATTTTGACTATATATTTAATATAATTCGAAGCGGGTGTGATAATAATAATTCAGCGAATATGTATGAAATATATTACCAGCTAGTTGGATGCGCATTTTGTTTGAATTCGTAAAAGAAATGGAACAAAGCGCGTATGAAACGACGATTGAATCTATTAGGGTCGATTATCATTCCTCCAAGTTAGGCGAAGCGCGGAGGGAGACGAGGTGCGGAATAGTGATTGCAGAAGCCCGCGTAGAATTATGCGATCCCCTTAGGTCAGCGACTATAACGAAGCCTGAATGACCGCGGCTATGATAAAGAAAATCAATTTTTTTCTTTCTTTCTTTTATTATAAAATCAAATACCGCGGTATAAATTTTGAGAACGAGGAACAACCCTTGCGATTGAAATCAGTGCTGAGAATCGTATAAACTCAAAGCCTCTGATTTTTCCTCGAAAATCCCCATGGCTGAGGTACAGAAAATAAGATTAGTCGGACAGAGAAATGCGGCAGGACTTTGCGAGGCTCTAAGCCGCGGTGGAGGGGCTTCTCATCGCGCTCGCAGTGTACATACGTATACAGAATGCAGGAATATCATAGGCGACTATTCGGTTTGGGAAAAACAGGAAAAGATAAAGAAAAAATAATAATAATGCGACAAATCGAAGGGATGTTACGTGAAAATTGTATCGGGGTCGGGGATATGATAATATAAACAGGTAAATACCGGATCGAGCCGAACGGAACGGAACGCATCTGCCCGTAGATGCGGTAGCGTATATGATGGAATAGAACGGGATGAGATACGATGACGCATATATGCCACGTATAGATCTCTACATATGTACATGATAAAAAGATTGATATAGAGATAATTGCCGACTATAGCCATCGTCATCCCGTCTGAAAGTTTGCGGCCCCAGTATAAGCCGGCGTGTCGCAGATATTATAATCGGCTGGAATATTTTACACGCAAATACATATATCCTACACGGAATCTTACTAGGTACTATGATTTACTAGGTACGTGCGGCATCGTCATTCTATTCGTTCATAAAGAGCAAGTTTTTGAGAGTATAACTTTTGAAAGAAAAATAGCCGTTTTATTCGGCCAAGTCTAATCCAGTATACACACGTATGTCCGCGTTCAAAGGACTTTGATAACGTAGAATTGTAAGTGGCTCGACTGTCCCGCTTCGTGACGGTGGGGTCAATTTGTTTAATACCGCATACCGAGCTGATACACGTATATACGTACGAATCGCGAATAAACTTCGCGTTATACAGCTGGACGTGTATGTGTACGTACGCGATCTAAATTCGTGTCAGCAACTCCTGAATGCTCCCTTTGTGATAACCGCGTAGCTAATCGTTAATCGTCGTAGAGCGATATCTCGCCTAGTTTTAACGCGCACTATGGGAGTAGGTACGATCATGTACCGCAGCATCCACCGCCGCTATTCCCTTCGCAATAAAGTATAAATTCGCTGTTTCAGGCGTCGAGCTTCAAGGTGACCGACAAAGTATACTTCGACATTATGATCGACGACTATCCAGCCGGACGGATAGTCGTCGGTCTTTTTGGCGAGGTTGCCCCAAAGACGGTGAAAAATTTCCTGGCCATAGCAACGGAGGGTATAAACGGCAGGACTTATTCGGGATCGAAATTTCACCGAGTAATAAAGAAGTTCATGATCCAGGGTAGGATATAATCCCCTTTTTACGGATACCATCGTCGAAGATATCGCCTGTCAAATCTAATGCGTAAAATCACGCTATTCCAGGTGGCGATGTGGAGAAGGGTGACGGCACGGGGTCGATAAGTATTTACGGCAAATATTTCGACGATGAAAATTTCGACATTAAACACACGGGTCCAGGTTTCGTAAGCATGGCGAATGCCGGAAAGAATACAAACGGTTGCCAGTTCTTTATAACGACAATCGCAACGCCTTGGCTCGACGGTCATCACACCATATTCGGCAAGGTATGTATACTTATGAGAAGGCATCGCGTGGATTTGTTATTTCAGTTTTTATATCTCATTATATTTTATCTTTCGACCACAGGTTATCGAGGGTCAAGATGTCGTTCACAAAATAGAGCAGACCAAAACGGACACGGACGATAAGCCGATAAGCCCCGTAGTGATCCTTGAGTCGGGTACTATCCCGGTATCAGTGCCGTTTTTCATCTCGGATGATCCCTACGAGTAAATGAAAAAAAAAAAAAACAAAAAGAGAACAAAAAAAAAAAATACGAAAATATATAAAAAATATATATATACCTAGGCAGCGCTAAACCCTGCAGTGCGGTTATCATCCCAGAGCTCGAAGAACCGCTTATGTATATACAATTTATTCTTCCCTCCTAATACCCGAACAAATCTTATACCCCAAACCCTCACCTGACGAAATGTCTTATTTTGCACACGAAAAAGAACGCACCTATGTACGATTATGTATATGCTATAGTATGTGTATTATAACATTTGATAAGCGGCTATATATTTTCAACGAATTTAGTTTAGCAATTTGAGACGAGTTATATATTTGAGTAGATGAGTACATATATACCTAATATACATATATTATAGTTACACGACAGAGAACGGAAAGTTATTATATATTAGACGCAGGTCAGGCTTTAAGACTGATTGTCGGAGATGTGTGCGTGTGTATATTATGCAGTTACGTCCTCGCGATGTAACTATTTTACATCCGAGATATTACGTCTCTCTAATTAGCGTATGTATACAAATACGTTTATTATAATACCGTGAGAAATCGGGAAATTGGAAACTGTATTCCCTTTTTTTTTTCTTTTTTTCTTTCTTTCTTTCTTCGTTCCAAAATAATTCGCCTCTGTTTCTTCTTGTTTCACGTATATATGATTGTACAATATTATCCTGTTCGATATGTAGCGTGATTAGATGCATAGGAATCCGTAGCGGAGGGATTCAATAATTCTCGATTATCTATTACCCCGTCATTCCATACTTTCGTATTTTATAGGTATACACGTATATTATTACTTGTCTCTTTAATTCGCACCGTATTATCTATAACGTAGCTATGAAATAATAGTTTTTGAAACACCGCGCAGATATATGGTAGCGTAATTATTATTATCATTAATATACTGATTAGAGAGAGAGAGTGTGTTTTTTGACAATAAAACGTCGGCGATTATATATTTTTAGAAAATCTTTGTATACGTTTTATCGATCTGAAAGTATTGTTTTCATTGATACGTAATAATATAATTATCGTACAATAAATTATTTCCTATTCGTAGACGGATCCCGCCTTTAATGTTTTCAGCCCGTATATTTTTTATACATTCATCACTAATATTTCCTCTATTATTATCATTCTATTTTCTGTTATACAGCGTATGGGGATGGATAAAAGCCACGGTTATACCGCTCAGCTTCAGCTTTGGGATTCTCGGTTTTTTCCACTGGATGATGAAGCAGCTAGACATTTAACCGAGAAATAAGGGGGAGAACTGTCCGGAATGACAGAGTACGTCGATCTCGTGATTGCGGATAATAATTGTCGTATGAATAAAAGAGTCGTTTGCATCGTACCGCGTACATATATCACGTAGCATAAAATATACATATAAAATTCAAATAAATACATCGCTCAGTGATAATTCTGTAAAGAAGAAAAAAAAAAAAAGAAAAAGGAAGAATAAGAGGAGAAATCATTCATACATATTTTTCAGCCGATGATCGTCGGTGTGTATCAACGCCTCGATAATTTTCACAAATAATATGTCCGTCCTCTACCTTCAACACCACAGAATTTATTCTCCGTAATTTAACCACGATATATTAACCGGCTTTTGATTTATGACCAAATAACATAACCAAGTGACAGCTAGCCGGCAGGGCGCCGCCATATTGGATAAACATTGCAACAGGTGATGACGTCACGATACAACCGTCCAGTCGGTAATGTCAACGTCAGCAATTATCGAAGCAGAAAAGTATGTTAGGCTGCTTATCGCAAGGCGTGTACAAAACTCGATATTGAATAAATTCTCGTTAAAAAATCTGTTATTTTATCTATTCTACGGATCTTTGGCAGAAGAATTAATCGCGGTAAACTCCGCTGTTATATCTCGGTTAAATAATACCAGCTTACCAGTCGGTAACTCGTCCGCGTAGAAACAAACAATATGCAACAAGTGTCACGTCAAAGAGTTCGCGGTATACATCATAGATGGCGTCGCCTTCGAGATCCAGGGCATCTTCTTTAGCGAGAATATATTACCGCGCGCAGCTTAGGCCCGTTCGTTCCCAAGACGTTCCGATTGCTCGACGGTGAGGTTCAGTCGGTGTTCAATCGCGCCCGTCTTCAGTGGCGTATTCGTACGTGGAAATATTTTGTGTGTGTGTATGCATGTGTGTTGTGTATTTTTTTTTTAACGTGCCTACTATCGCCGTTCAAAGGATATGCTTGACCAGTCAGTGAGTCGGTGAACGTGATTTTATACAAGGTTTTAACCTACAACTAATCGAGGATGTACTCAAGGAGGCGATGACGCTTTGATTCCTGGCGAATTTGTGTAGCGTGCGATTGTTAACATTCGATTACTCATTTTGTGCCGAAAACGTGTTGATGTATCATTCATTTTACACGGTATTATGACCAGTCAGTGTGTCGTGTCCGCGTGCAGTCTTTGACGGGAGATAAGAATCGGAGGAAAAAAGAAACGCGGAAATAATTGAAGAATATATAGAATGCTGCGTCGCAGATCCCGCGAGAGGCTTCTTATTGACAAATAAGGTAGGGAGACACCCTTATAGCTACTAACTCGGTAATGTTCGCCCTTCAACTGACAGATCTATATTATGTTATCACCCGACCCTTCCCTTCACCGATTCGTTTTCTTCCGTGATTTTTCATATACGTGAGATAAATGACGAACGATAAGCCCTAGCTCTAGCCCTCCGAGGATTAGAATGTAGAAAAGCGCTCTTTCCCATTGTCAGAAATAATTAATCTGCAAGCTCTATCCATCTCTGCATGCTCGGGGATGTAGGTATGTTTGTTGTACATGTGTTGAGCTTACGCATGATTCAACGCAGCAGCCCAGCTGGAAACATTCCGTCTTGTATTACCGGAGATGATACTAAACCTTTGATCAGTAGCAGACTTCAAGAATAATATTTTTAGAAAAGGTTTTTCAATTTCTTACTCTTATAGATCTCGAGTTTATATCCTCTGTCTAAATATCTACGAATAATCAAATACGTATACCGCATCGAGGATTTTAGTGTCGAGAGATTTAAAATAGAAATACATCATTATTGCGTGTGTAATAAATATTTGAATTATCGTTATCTCGAGGGCGGGGAATCAGGCTAACCCAGATTAATTGACATTTTCAATATTTACGACGCCTATATAATGTAAACCTAACAACACGAAATGTTTCCCTTGCTGTAGTTCGATACTCGTGTTTTTAATTGTAAAATTATAGATTATTATTATTATTATTGTTATTATTATTGTTGTTATTATTTAACGTTGATGATTCCCACGAGGAATCGGCGATGTTATACTAACGATGTAATAATAGCTGCGACTATGAGAAATCGACCCGAACCGTGACGACGCTATACATACGATACAGAGTACATTCGCAGTACATGGTCAGATAATGGGTCAGAAATACTCGTGGCCAGTTTTTATGAGAACGCAATCGAACCGGTGGCGAGTTAAAATATTATATACTAACATCGCCGGGCGGTATATATGCCGCGTGCAATAATTCTGTTAATTACAAATGTCGGTGCACGGTCGCGAGTCGCGTGTCTCACGCACCCCGAATTTTTCGAGACGTAGCTATGTGTGTACTATACGCAATCACGACGCGATTATTATATACAGAGATGCGGAAGTTGAGGGACTCGCGATTCGCGCAATACTTTATGGACCTGAACGATTAAAAGCGTGTGTATGTATTATGTATCTACGGCCGAATTCATATCGCGGACTTATCATTTATGCGATAATAATGTAGCGTAACGGACTGTTCGAAGCGTTAAAAATTCGACTTCTAATATACCGAAGAGCGTTTCTCTCTCTTTCCCTGTATTTTGTATATCATATATCTCCGGAATGCCAGATATCGGATCTCCTATCGTACGAGCATACATCGGGCCTCAGCCAATTCTTTTATATTTGATTTCGTCCGATTTCGATCCCTCCGGTCATGCCGTACGAATTCCGAGAGCCTATGGCTATTCGTTATCGTATCCCTGGCCGTGGCGCACTTCGATCAATTCGCGACCCGTTGAAGATAATACGGACTGAAACGGACGAGGAAAGGCACCAAACCCTACGCTCGGTCTTCGCCCTGTAACACGTATCCCGCGCGGTGTGCCGCAAAATCGACCCCGAGAAACCGCGGCGCATATACGATATACCTACCTGCAGTACAGACGTCGAAGGGGAACGATTTCGGACCATCGACGTGGCCTACTTTCTTCAGTCATCAATTCTAAGGGATTCATAGCCCGTTATTTGCATAGGATATTCTGGTCAAGATCGTCAAGAATGATCATTTCAATACCGTGATAGTATTATCTATATTCCCAGATCTGATACATTAATTCGGGCGAATTTCCGGCGAGACTAACACTCCGGATATACTATCCTTGCTAATCTTGTTCGCTGTGCGTTTGTAATTAATGAGAATGCGGAACGCGATGACCGTGTAGATTCGTACATCTATATGCCTTGCCTGTGTGTATATCGGTATAATTACAGCCACGGCTGCGATAGCCAGTCGGGTAATTCAGCTGATTGTTAAAACAATTAGTATAAACTCTAACTACTATCTGCGATCTGTTAGTTCGATATCTCAACACCCCGGGGTCGTGTGTCATTTATTTCCTCGATTGAACAGGGAAATGATTTACGAATCGGTGAAACTGCAGAATGCAGAATGTAAACGCATCTTCGAGACCGGCGATTGTAATCTGAGAGAAACACGATAACGCAGTAACGAGCGAGACTATAATTTCTCCTTTTCTTTGTTTAATAATTTAATAAGAAGACTTGTTCGTTTCTTTTTTTATTTTCTTCATTTCTCACAGGTCACCCGGGTCAGCTGCGGAAGGTGGGGAAGATCAGGCAAGGATTCCACGAGGGTACAACGTCGGATAAATAGATATGGGAACGTACTGGCTGAACGTTGCCCTTCTGCGGGTATTTCTTCCCGTGATACTGACCATTTGTAAGTTGTAAGAATATACCTACGTATTATTATCTGTATTATTACACCCACGCGGATATTAACTCTTTAGAAATGGGGATATCGTACAGATGTATACGTAGAAATAGGAACACGCGATATACTATACCTACCTACGACATCCTATACTCGTATTTGTGCATAAATTAATTAAAAGTGAGGATGAAAGAACGATCGCGCGGCAAAGTTCCACGAACCTCGAAGGACGGACAGGCCAGGCGCATATCGCACACGATACTATGATGTCACGATTATAAAAATAAAATTCCATCTTTTTCTCAGCCAGCATAACTGTCGCGACAATTATTTATGACGTGGCTACAGTTTCCGGTGTTAGATGTACATTTATATGTAGCTATTATATAGGTATATTATGTACAAAAAAAAGAGCTATTTCTTTCGTCGGCTTCTATATATATACATAATACAATGTTTTATCATTATTAAAAAAAATCGTCCCGCGGGAGCAAAGTCAGAGCAAATGAGGTAAACGAGATTTAATTTAATTCCCGTTGTACAGAGAACCCTTGACCCCGGCTCCCAGTGGTCCGATTTCGCGGGTTGACACTCGATTATATAAACATAGGCGTAGCTATAGGTGCAGCCGAGGTATCGTACTACGATGGTATCTCTCACGCTTGTTGTTTGCGTTGTAGACAATTAACAAGCGTACATATACCTTGGGCGCGGGGACCTCGATTCACTGTGTAATTCTATATCCTTAGCGGTTTACCTGCTTTCGAAATATAATGTATTTAATGATCTTCGTCGATAATATTTTAAAAAGGAAAAAAAAGTAAAAATATTTACTCAAGTATGACGATTATATAAAAAAAAAAAAATCGCCATCGTACTATAGGGACATATCACGCGGTGGAATAAACGAGTGCCCTTTCGTGCCGCGTGATTTATTCCTTAGACTAGCAGTTCTTATATACGATCAGGAAATTTTTGGGGACGTCGCGAGGGTCGCGGGTCACGTCCCTACCTGGGTGTGACCTTTCCCTGAAAATAGGCCGCGATTTATACACTCCATACGTGGAAAATTTCATCATGTCATTGTCAAACCGCGGGAGTGCATATTAAAACATGCTGTAATATGCGTGGGCGTATTCATTAATACATATCAGAATATATGTATATTTTACGTATATGGCGGGACACCGCCAGTCATAGGCATATAGTACATTTTTTACGAGCTTTGTCAGCGATGTTATCCTCTGTAAATCGCACCTCCACCCTAATTAGTCTGCTAATGTATATCAAGCTTTGTTTTTGACAACTTGATAAGAATCGAACATCCATACCTCTCGACACACGGTACTACAATACGATTTATATCCAAGGGGTAGGTAGGGAAAATCATTTTTTTCGGGGCTTGTGGATTTTTCGTTTCTATTTTCTTGTGGTGGATATTATTATCAATCTGCAACGTCCTGTACTAGACATTTAATATATTGTAATTGATTCAACACTTCTGTATCGACTAGCCAACGCGCTTGTCTCATCGACCTAATCTGACTCAACTCAGGGTCTAGGTGCGCCTCGCTCACCTGGTAGTATGTAATTAGAATAAGTATAAGGGAGACTGATGGGGGCATCGCGTAGCGGTTTTTAAAAACTAGGTAAAACCAGGTCGGCACCCTAAACTCGTTTTACTCGCGTGAGACGCGAAATGTTATTTTTTTCTTTCATTTTCTTTATCATTTCACGTGCGCTCATTCTACTACCTGTTTTAATATATTCAAATATTCCTGTTACAAAACGTGACCGAAATGAAATGACACTGCGAGAGGAAATGCGCGGACGATTTACTGCAATTCGTATGTTAAACACACGCGGGTATGACTATCGCGTAACTCTTAACTGACGTAATCGCATTCGTGCATTAACGCTCGGAAAACTGGTATACATAAATGCAGACAAGTTTGTTATTCCGATAGTTAACATTTCGTGTCCTCCAGTCATCCGGAAATACTCGCCTTATCTCCGCCGAACGGTATATGGCACATATTTACGCAATCGTGCGATATGCGTTCGATTTTCGGTTACTGATCAACAGATTCGTCGATTATGATACCATAATAACACACGGGGCATTGACACCATGAGGTCAGAGCCCTACTTAGGTTTCTTCGGGTTTTAGAAACCGCTCGACATAACTCTCCCAGTTATATTTAAACTTGGAATTTCACCAAACCTTTTCTACGCCCTCCCTCCCCATTCGTATATTCTTACGACACACGTGTCTAAACCCTTGAAAAAAAGAATCATTTTTATTCAAGTAACCATAACGTTGAACCATACGATTTTCGTACTGTTTATCGAGCGCGATAATCCTTGAGATCGTTAGTTCGGTATTCACATACTAATAGCAGCCTGTGATCCCTCTTTATGCGTTGCATCGGTGTATCTACGGTTGTCATCGAACAGACGCCGGGGTTCGTTAGACGGTTCGATGGTAGACTTGATTCACCGAGTTTCATTCAACCGAAATGAATATATTTAGTATTTTTTAGTAGAGTAACACTGTAGCTTTGGTACAAAGTAGAGAAATTTGTAAATCTTAAAAAATGTGTAAACTGTGCGAATTTAAACAAGAAAAACAAAAAAAAAAATTCTTTAAACTCGCCATCTTTTACACATTTTTCATAATTTTCAAGTTTCCGTAGTTTGTGCTAAAACTACATTATCACTCTACAAGAAAATACCTGATTTTCTAATTTCCGATGAATACAACTCCTCAAATCGAGTCCACCGTCGAAACATGGCGTTCTCGAACCCCAAAGGGTGTTAATATTTATTTAATACGTTCTGATTATTTTAAACAGGTGCAGTATGGAGGCCAACGGGATTATCTATAATCTATCTGGCACTGATGTTATATTTGCCGATAGTCCCGATACCAACGAGCAAAACTATGAGTGGCCACACAGGTCGCTACCTCAAAGTTGCTATGGGATTGTGCTTCCTCACCGTCATCACACAAATTACTTTTCAAATTGTGCTTCTATCCATGCAACCGTACGGTGGATTCCTAGAGAATTGTAAGAATATTGCATCAAGTTAATCATTCGTCGAACTTGCCTGTATCAAATCAAATCAAAAGTCAAATTTCTGCAATGCTGAATTTTCCACAGGCAAATTCCTAGAGACTCTCTTAAGGCATGTGGGCCTTATTCGACTAGACGGAGCAACAACGTCGATCATATTCTACTGGCTTACTCCAGAGCTAATCGTCCTGCCTTCAATCATCCTCGTCTATGTGTTTTGCCGAAGATTAACGCAAGAGAGAAGGCCAGAGGAAGGAGAACGGTGTGAAAGAAAAGAGCCTACGTCACCCTCGCCAAAAGTAAAGCGGAGGAGTAATTTCTCCTACATTTTAAGACAAAAGAATAGAATTTAAACGAACAATATTTTTCCAGGTCGTTGAATTCATGGGGACAGTCGGTACCTATGTAGTCCTTTTCTCGCTCTGTTCCGTGGGCACTCTTCAGCCATCGGTAGAAGGCGGATTATACTTCCTGGTATTCATCGGGGCTGGTACACTATGGGCATGTAACACAGAACTGAGGCGAGGTTTTGCCATCATATGCAGGCTGGTCATGGTTTACGTCCTTTTCCACGTAGTCGTTGTATTATCCTACCAAAATCCTTGGCCCCAGAAGCTGGTGCCCAGGAATACCACCTGGGCTAGATACTTCGCTCTGATACCAGTCTATACCACAAACTGCGAGAATCCCAGAAAAGTAGATATCGCAGCTTCTGATTGGGTCAGCTTCACCGAGCCAGTAAGGCTGCTCTGGCTTTACTACGTTCTCGCTCTTCAGTCACAATTTTTGGTCAGAAAACCGGTGAGTATTATGATTTGTTTCCAATCGAAACACGGAGAGAAAGTCATTCCAAAAAAGTTGAGTTTGTTAAAGAAAGATCTTCGAGCAAAGTGATCAGCTTTATTAATAATCGAATGATAATTTCGAAAGTTCTGAGAGTCTGCAGTTACTAATTTTCAATTGGGACAGAGGTGTCTGTGTCTTTCTGTCTGCTTATACTAACAAAGCTTTGCAGGCTAAAAAAGAGACACGATTCAGTGGAAAATTGGAGAATTTGGACACAACTTTGTCACGACATGTCTCTGCGAGGCGGAGATCACCCTCACAGAGATGGCAGTCTGCACGCCGGAAGGCTCGCGTAAGAAGACCAAGCCTTCCGTTCCGACGTGCATGATGAATTATTTATTCACCGTTTATTAAACCTATATTTTGTCAATGTTTTTCCTTGTTCATATTCAACTACTCGGCTCTGCACCCACCGCTTAGAATCGCGATCTACCAACGATAAAATGGTTCACAAGTCTTTTTTGAGAAAGAAGAAACAAGAGAGCAAAGATTCTTTCAATCGCTTGTACGTCGCGATCTTTTTAATATTACAAACTAGTTATACATGATTATTTTTTATCCTTAGCAATGTTTTTCTTTCCGATTGGTGATTCTTGAATGCTGCTTGCAGTGTTGAATATGATTTTGAATGTTGCTACGTTTAGTTTGCCGTGTTTTAGGGAAACGACCAGTCCTCCGAATCACAGCCTGATGAAACCACACCCGTACGTATCAAGCTGTCGCTTTAAATTTTCCTTACAATTCTTACCTTATCGTGGCTAGCTTTTTAACTGATTAATACACTGAGAAGAAACTTTGTATACATACATACCTTCCCTATCAATGCTGACAATGTCTTCTCACATTTTCTTGGTGCCTGGGAACAAGATAATTATCTTACAATATAATATATGTATATGTATACATGATGAAATTTGTATTATACACTCGCTTATACTTATTCCTTGAAGCATGTTTCTACACATTTACACTAGACTAGAACTATTGGATGTATGTCAATCAGTTCCAACATGTAGATACCTATTTCCAACGAAATAGTGAATTCCTGTGTTTATTCTATCCCGTAGTTATCTGTCTCTTGAAAATCTCCATCATCCTAATCAACAGTTTTCTCTAAAGTTGATGCGGTTCGGTTCCGGACGTGCCGGTCTTCTCCAAGATTCTACGGGCAGTGTTATCATCCAAGACGGACATCAGGATGACAGTATTCAAATGCAATCTATCAGCGATGGTGAGCCCATGAAAATTTCGATGCCTAAACTATTTTCATTCCACATGCATAGTCCTAGGAATAAAAACTAACATTATCCTGAAAATTTTGGTCATTATCTCTGCAGGAACTGCGGAAGATCAGCCCGGGGTGTTTGAGCAAATAATAATGGCATTCTATGCGATATTTCAACTCATCATACAATCTTCATACTTGGCTACAAATATTGTAATGATGGTAAGAATGGATATAAATTATACGAAGTTACAAGCTCTGATATTCCAGATTCAATATTATCGACTTATCAAATTTAATTAAAATATTGTTATTTCGTATTCCAGGCATGGAGTATAACTTATCACAGCTGGACAACGTTTGTCCTCTTATTATGGGCCATAATATTATGGATGGTGCCAAACAAGCGTTCATGGATGATGAAGTGTTCCCCTTTCATTGTGATCTATGCAACGCTCTTGCTACTCGTACAATTCGTATTCAATTTAAACCTCAACAATGATGAGCTTCCCGAAACAATTGAAGGCGTAGAACTATCGCAGATTGGATTTACTAAGACTGATAAATTGGGCAGCTGGCACCTCCTCGTCAAGGTATAATTCCCTTTGCTTATATCACGCCGTAATATATTCCACGGATTTATCAACGCCATTATTCCCTTGCCAGTGCCTCTACACTACTATGTTTTGGATAACAATGAGGCAATACATGGCTGAGCGTAAACAACGCCGTCGATCATCTGCGCTTAGGGATATGGTGGCTCCTCTCCACGTATCCGTTTCTACAGCAACAACTGCGATGCAACAAGACATGCCAGAGATCAGAAGTAAATTCATGAAAGATCTCGGTATGTGGACTCAGAAGATACTCACCAAATTCTGGATCGCTGTCGTCGGGATTATGCTGTTTACTAGCGGAATTACCGGCGAGCGTATGACCGTTTTCAGGATTATCTACATGTCGCTCTTCCTCATTTTTGTCATCACGTTCCAGGCGAGTTTATTCATTTCTCTGATCGAACGTAGATATGCAGTCGATTTTCAAGACAAACGACTTTCTCATCTCGGAATTCCGATTTACAGATATCATGGTTTGCCTGGCGACGAATGATGTACGTATTTTGGATCACCGTCATCGCTTACTCCGTAATAATGCTCATTCTCGTTTACACATATCAGTTTCACAATTTTCCACAATATTGGGAAAAAATCTGGGTCGACCTGGAATTGTAAGTCTTGCAATATAACAAGACGATAATTTTTTCTATCAATTGAACAGAATTTCATGAATTTTTCGAACAAATAAATTTTCAGACAGAAGGACATAGGCTTGGAAATATACGAAACTAAGGACCTCTTCGTTCGTCTATTGACTCCTACGTTCTTTGTGATAATCACAGTTGTTCAGATGCACTATTTTCACAAAGACTTTCTCAACGCTACTGACATAGAGAAAATGAGGTATATCAAGGGCTGCTTTCTATCGCTGTGCAAATCCACGATCATTTTTATGCTTGTAATTCAAAAACTGAATTAATTACAGACCTGTGGTGCCAGATTCGAGCGAAGGCAACCCTGGGCAATCATCGAATCCCCAAGAACCGGTTCCACAATCGAATGTAGTTACTGTCGAACCAGAGGATGACCACAGAACAATGTACACTCTGAGGCAACTGAAACGTAGGTATTACTCATCTGTGTAGAATAAAGTGCGGATGAGAATTTTAAATCTTTACAGAAATGTCCAAGATCGAAAGAAAGGCTCTCATTCAACGGGCCTTGAAGCACTTGCGTAATTTCTATAACCACGTCTGGCTGTTCTTAGAAATTCACATGGAGAAGATTATATTTTCATCAATGATGCTGTTGTGTGTTAGTGAGGCAAGTCTCTGAGCTTTTCTCAACTCGTTGAACACAGAATCTAATGTATTTCAGTATTCTTTATTCATTCAGTTACTGATAATCACATTTTCGTGTTTGGCAATCAACAGGTGTGCGCGATCAACCTTCTCTTCGTATCTACGGTTGTTATCGCTATAAATCTTCGGCGAAGTGTACAGATCGTTTTAATCAAGATCATGACCACCGTAATAGCGATGCTGATGGTCGTTAAAATGGTCTATCAAATAGAATACATAAAGCATAACGATTGGGACAGGAATTGCACCGTAAGTAACGAGTTTAGAAACAGGTTCAAAAGTTTCATTTATAATAATGTAGCTACTTCATTGTTGCAGAATATTCTCAACGAGACCATAAATCAGTCTGGATCAAACTTCACGACATACAACATAGCCGAATGGATAGGAATGAGAAAAGCAGAACCGGGTGGCCTACCGGTATTACTGAAGGGATACATCGGGATAATAACTCTGACAACACTTAGAGGGATTATTCTAGTTCGTCAAATGTTCTACAGGCAGACGAGAGGGCTTTCGTTGAAAGTACCGCTGATCATGTTCCCGAATATAACTAGGAAAGATGCGGACAAGGGAATCATCGAGTGTTTGAAGTTCTTGTTCAATTATGGTTTTTATAAATTCGGCCTTGAATTTTGTTTCATAGGAATCATTGCTCTGATTAGTACCAGACTAGACTTTTATTCCGTACTCTACGCCATGTGGCTCGGGTTGTTGTATTGCTTCCGCAGGCCAACGGTTGCGAAAATATGGCCCATATTTCAGTGCTTTGCCATTCTGCTATTGCCTATACAATATTTCATCGTCGTTGCTCCGCCCACCTGGCTCTGTATCCGTAAGCAACTCACCACCTTCTTACAATGTTTAAAAAATCAATGAAAGCAACAAAGATCAAGTCACAAACTCGTTACAGCATATCCATGGGGCGAGTCTGAATTACTCAGAAGATTACAGGAGTGGATGTACTTCCCGGACCCAGAATTTCCCCCAAATGCAAGAAAACTTTTGTGTGAGTACCGATACTGGAATATCTAAGTTTTTTTAATGAGAAAGAAATGAATCGATCAATTATTCAATTGAAAAGAACTGGCTTATGAATATCACAACTGTTCTATCCTGGCAGGTGACTTCTTCCTTCTCTTGATGATCACCAGGCAAAGATTGGTATTCTTTATCGAAGCGTCGCAAAAAGAAGCTGAGGAAGAATATCCGGGGGGTCACAATTACAGTGTCTTTAAAGACATAGAAAAGCCACACTTTGTCAATCCCGCGAGTGATTTTATCTCGCAGGCCCACAGTTGGCTGGATGTTATCAAGCGAGGAATTCTCTCCAGTCTACTCTGGATATCATTATCCATAATGTTCTTGGCTGGTACAAAAAGAACGAATCTTTTTTCGTTGGGGTACTTGGTCGGAGCTTTTGTCTTCCTCTGGCAAGGCAGCGACTTCTATCTTCGTCCGATAAGGACCATTCTTAAATGGTGGAATGTCCTGATAGGCTACAACATCACTGTCATCGGACTAAAGGCGGTACTCCAAGGAATCGGCTGCGTGTATATAAAAGAGGTGTTTTTCAAAACTGATATTAACAAATCTCTCTCTGTTTATCCTCGAAAGTAAATAGGACTGAATATTAATCAATGAAACGTAACAGGTCGAAGCAGGTGCCTGCTGGCTGGTCCAACTCCTGGGTATAGCATGCCTCAAGAAATTCAAAAGCAGTACAGCGGGCGTTGGTCTTTCCGAAGCAGTCTGTCAAGTGCCCAGAGAAGACATTGGAATGGTTTGGGACGTATTGTGCTTCGCGTTTTTAATAATGCAGAAGCGGCTCTTCAAGAGTTACTACTTCTTCCATATTGTTGACGAGACAAAAGCAATGAGCATCCTGGCTTCTAGAGGCGCGGAACTCCTCGAGGAATTGCATCAGAAGAGAATAGACGCTCAGGAGTCGATGGAGAAGACTATATTAGAAAAATTGAAGTTTAAAATGGACAAGATCAAAGCTAATCAGAAGAAAATAATGGGCCCTGTGTACAAGGACTCTGTTTCCCATCGCACTGGTGAGCCTTCCTTTACTCTAACTGATCTAAATAACAGCGTTTACCCTTCTTTCTTAATAGAAAATTACTCTGAAATGAGGACTGCGAAACTTCCGCCTATTCTCATTTCTTTCCTTTTCCCTAAAGAACAGTCGCATCCTTTCATGTTTCCCTAATAATATCTATTTACCGCTGACACAAGACGGGGCTGCACCTCTGGCACGATCTCCGAGCGCCAGTTCCTGCGTTTCCTCAGGCCACACTCCACCCCAAGGATACCAGACTCCAATCGACGAGGATGAACCCGCCCCGCTAACACCCAGGGCTGCATCTCTATTGCAGGCTCCGACCCCGAACTCTGCTATAATGACCGTTTCGTTGGAGGGTTACTTAGAGCCAACTCGTATTTCGTTCGGTTCTCCTCCCAGCAGCGAACTCAATCCCAGGGGCCCATCCCCCGATGAAAGTTTCCCTGTATTTTCACCCCCACCGTATGATCAGACTCGGGCTGACCAGCAGATATCGGCTACAAGGCACCGGCGTCAGTCAAGCTTTGTTGGACCGCCTTGGCTGAACCTTCACACTCCTAGGCAGTCCATCATATCTTCAACTTCGCGATCCCCACACTCGCATCATACGTGTAAACTCATATACAGATCATATCTTGCCTGCAGCTCCTGGCTCCTGTACATACGAGCTTTAACACGGCCATAGACGAGTTAAATGTATGTTTATTATTGTTGCACCCCTCTCAGGTCCCCACAAATATCTGTCCTCTTACCGTATCCCTTAGGAGGATAAGTTTTTATGTTTGAAATTGTTTATTTTTTTCTTTTCTTTCAGCACGCATATAAAGTCTATTTATTGTGTAAATAATTTTACCATTTACTTACAGCTTGGACGGATATTATTGTTTAATTCATTTCTTTTTCGTCAGATTTACTCTATCCAGGAACTCGACCAATGTACAGACATCGTCCTCCAGTTACAAACAGAGAGGGTAAAGTTTTTTTTATCTGATTCACATTATTTTCTCCATAATTCCAGCCCCAGTCCCAGTCCTACGACGATCCATCGACCAAACGATCTTTTATCATTTAGACAAAATCTAGTTCCAAATGTTTGTTTAATGTCTTAAAAATGATACCAATCAATTTGTACAAAATTTTATTGTAAATATGTACAAATTGCACGCATGCCATTCCCGGTTCTATCTCACGCGACAAATTTATTAACAAAATCCTCTCTCTTTTTATGGCTATATAGCTGTTAGGTCTGGAGACTACTACATGTTTGATGATATGGACGACGACGACGTCAGTGAATTTGCTGTAGATGATCAAGAAAAAGAAGAGAGAGATAGACAGCAAAAGCGAGACCCTCGTGGTCGTAGAATGACAATGTCAGAGGTGAGTTGGTTCGGTATAACGAGGGATAAATTGATACAGTTTAGTGTTCCTGGATGAAAAATATGCCTTGTGAATGATTTTCATAGCAATTACACACATTTAGGATGCTATGTGATGTAGAACCTGGGGTAACTAGGCCTTGGAGATCGAAAACACAATTTGTTGGTAATGAAAAACACAAAGTCAGACTCACAGTCTTATTTGATAAATTTGCATGGAAGTAGGGTGTCTCCAGGGTTCCGCTTTATGGGTCTAGGGCTGTGAGACTGAGAAAAGATGGAGGAATTTATAGAGCTAAAAGTAAGATGAGATTAGCGTGTGAATGAGTTGTGGTGCTTGCAGTTGGTGAACACCGTGTTAAAGACAGATATAGAGATAGCAACACACGTCGCCTTACACGGGGGAACGCAGCAAGATGCTCTTCAAATTAGAAGACGCAGCGAGCCGATGACCCGCAAGAAATCATCCATGTCCTATCTAAGCGCTCGCTCTGAGTCAGACACAGCTGCACCCGCCGATGTGAGACTCCCTTCAAAATCCTGCATGAAATTACGCGATCATTCCCAGCCACTATTATTTATCACATTTATACTTTTCTCCGTCCTTTTCCACCTTTTACTCATCCTCTTACTCTTATTTTTCTATCTCGTATCCTTTTCCACCTTTTACTCATCCTCCTACTCTTATCTTTCTATCTCGTATCTTCGTTGCTTCTATTTTTTATCTCTTAGATCATTCTCACCGGTAAATGCCCTCGCATGCAAGATTCATATTTAGAATGCGAGATGCCTCCTGCAAAAGAATCAGAGCACCAATTGAAATTCTATTCTGTATTAATTACTTGCTTTTTTCTATCATTTTCAGCCACGCTAGCAGTATTTTGCTTCTAACTACAATAACACTCTTTTCATTTCGCCATTCTCCAGTCAATCTTTGGTCTGAAATCTCTGTTTGATTTCCTAGGAACGGGATGACGTCGGAAGCATGGATTCTGCAGAGGCGGAAGCAGCCGAACGGGATATGAAGGCTGAAGATCTGATGAGAACCCCGATGCCCTCGGATGAAGAGGAAGACGCGGAAGTTGAAGAGAAGAAGAAGATATCCATATTCACATACTTCAAATTTATTTGGGCATTTGTAAACAGTGCTATTGTGTCGATGACTAAACACTTGAACATTTACTCAAGGGATTACAGATATATACGAAAGGTTTTGACCGCGGAGAAAAAGATTTTAAAGGTTTGTGGACTAATTTACGTAATTTCCTTAGTTCAATTTCACTAGCTACAGTTTTTTCACCTTTTATTTTCAGCAAAAACCAGACTTCAGAACCGGCCAGCGATTGGGAATCAGCCAAATATGGCAGCCAATAACTAAAACCCAACAGGTGTAAGTATCAAGTGATTCCCTGGTAGCCTGGTAGTCTGGTAGTCTAGCAGCCTAGTAGCTTGGGCAATATATAAAATGAAAATTAGAAAAATGTAGATAATACAAAACGGAGTCTTTCACAGTTGCAAAGAGTAATTAAAACGCAATGATTTCATACACAGGAGGGTCAACACAATTAACGTAGATAAAAAGCTCGTCATAAAAGTCTAAAGTCTGATTCTTGTAGTACTGTAAAATTAGGGAATGATATGAGAATGTAATCACGCGATGGCTGTACAAAACCGTAGTTGTTGCTTTCCCCACGCCCCTTAGGCTAACAGCTAGTAGATAAATGTGCTCGCTCCGACAGATCTTCGTCTTCAACGAACGCAGCCAGCACCGATGAAACTTCTGAAGAAGACGGGAGATCTGTGGGCAGACCACGTCGCCTTGAAGATAGGTAGGAGCTTTGGTTAAAGATGCTTGTAGCTTTCGGTGGAACGCGGCTAGACATAAACATAACAGCTCTTGGGTGCTAACATAATAATCAATCAGAAAAGAGGTCTTGGCTTTTCTAAACCATTGTTAAATCTGGAAAACGTGAAATTTAAGGTCTGAGGGGAAACGTTTGTAGTTTAATAATTGAAGATAAAGAGAGTAGAAAGATAGTGGTGTTGTCTGTGCCAGGAAGGAGAGCTCGCTGACTGTGCCACACATTCGAATACTGGCGCCCAGTTTGGAGAGAGGATTGGACATGTCCTCCTCCTCCACCTCCTCCAGGTACAAACAATTCAGGCAATGACAATCTGGCTTTGCGTTGCACAGCGCATGGACTTCCCGCATGCACTCATTAACAGATAGTTACTATTATACGTCACACAGTTTTCTATACTTAGATAAAACCCTATTGATATTAATTATTCGCCAGTATCCCTATAGCTATAAATTTTAAGGTGAAATATGTTCTCTGTAAATATACGTATCTCTGTGTGCCACAATACGCAGATTCACAGTTGTAAATTGTAATGGACTACGCTTCTTATCGACAAACATATTCTAGTTACAGAATTTTAGTTCCAGGTTTTTGAAATCTGGCTCCTGGGCCTAGCTTTCAATGTGCTTTCACTGTTAATCCATAGAGCAGCACAGATGATTGATGCGATATTATTTACGGCGTTAAAAATCATTCGCAAAAATTTCAAACTCCCCATCGTCTGCGCTGATCTATTCTGGAACAAAATCTCCTGTCTCTACATCATCTCTGGGCAGTATTCTAACTCACTTTTTCACAGCTCCATCATATCACACATGACTCTCACCAATCCAGAGGAAGATCAGGGCCAATTATCAGAGAAGGATCAGCCACCTATTATCCAACTACTTGCCTCAATTTGGTTCGCGATATTGGCGCACTCGAACCTGCTCTGTTACTTCATGGTATTTCTACATCAGATCAAAAACGCCTCGGTCCTATCGCTGCCCCTGCCGCTGATGGTGTTTTTATGGGGAACCTTGACCATACCAAGGCCCTCTAAAACGTTCTGGGTCACTCTAATCGCCTACACTGAGGTATACTCGAATCCCTTGAATGGGAATGTACTTTGACTCTAATTTCATCGTTGTTTAATATTTTTGCAATTATTTTTCAGATCGTCGTTATTGTGAAATGCATGTTCCAACTCGAACTACTTCCGTGGAATAGGGATGCTTCGACTAAGCCGTTCTTCGCCCCTAGGATAATCGGCATCGAAAGAAAACCGAACTACGCACTTTGGGACTTGCTGCTGTTGCTTATAGTCTTCTTCCACAGGTAGAGAAGATTGTTAGATCATTATAGTAGGCCGAATCACGTGTGGGATTAACGATTCTTGTTTTATACAGATTAATGCTGAAATCTCTAGGACAATGGAACAGTTCACCCCCAAAGCCGCGAATCGTAGTCCCAACGCAACTCACAACAGAAAATACGCAGATTCCACCTGGGGGCCAGGGAGAACGAGGGGCAACAAGAACCGAGGACGTTCTGATCGAAGAGTAAGATTATATGGAAGCCTGATGATGCTAGGAAATTATGGAGCTCGTGATAATGTAAATTTGTGAATTTCAGGAATAATCAAATCCGAAGAGAAAGCCTGAGGACTTCGGGAGACGAGAGAGATCTTTCGGCATCGCCTGGGGATACGGAAGGAACTCTAACAATCCGTGCGGAGGAGGTAGATCCCTGTGATGAGAAATTGACCACCACAATTGTCTTGACGTAAGAATAGGAAAATAATGATTGAGAGACAGTTTTATATGGATATTTTATTGAAACGTGAATATCTCGTGATTTGTTACAGAGTTAGGAAATACTTGGAGCCAACAGAAACATATTTTAAAAACATATTGAATGCTACCGGGAAAGAAAAGACTAATGTATATGCGTACATGTTCTTCTGTGACTTTTTCAACTTCCTTTTGATCATCTTTGGATTCTCAGCTTTTGGGGTAGGAAATTAATTGATTTAAGTAATTGAAGACAAATTGAAAAGTAGTTATCTTCCATTGAACAGATTCATTGAATACGACTACTTGTCTCATTTCAGACTCAGCAAGGAGATGGTGGAGTAGCGGCATACCTCACAGACAACAGAGTTCCAATGCCATTCCTTTTGATGCTCTTGCTACAGTTTGCTCTGATTGTTATCGACCGAGCTCTCTTCTTGCGGAAGTATATTCTTGGCAAACTGATATTCCAGTATTGCCTTGTTGTCGGTATTCACTTGTGGATGTTCTTCATATTGCCAAGTGTCACCGACAGGTAAGTCTTCCTGAATCAAATTCAAAAGCAAGATTAGCTGTTATCAAATTTAGTAAAATCGAACAAAAGTATCCATGAAATAAAAACCATTTAACATATCATTTCTGCATTACAGGCAATTCAATGAAAAACTTCCTCCGCAAATATGGTACATGGTCAAATGCTTCTACCTTTTGCTGGCAGCATATCAACTGCGTCTAGGATACCCGACTCGTATACTCGGAAACTTCTTATGCAAGAAATACAGCATCGTAAATTATTGTCTTTTCAAAGTGTGAGTAGAAGGATGGCTGGGTCTTGCTTTTTAGGCGAAGAAGCTATGTTGTCTGCTCTTACTAATCAACCAATTTCTTTCACAGATTCATGATTGTTCCCTTCCTCTTTGAACTACGAGCTGTGATGGACTGGATCTGGACCGATACGTCGATGACTATTATGGATTGGTTTAAAATGGAAGATATTTTCGCGAGTATCTATCAACTCAAGGTGAGATTCTTTCCAAGGATATTTTAACAATGTTTGATGCTTCGATCTCCAGTATTTTGTTCAAGCTAGAAAGCAGTGACACCTGGTTTGGCACGTATTATTATCTAATCATTTATTTCACACGAAATCCTTTGACTTTACAGGTACAGGTAATTATCTCGATCGTCTCAGTGCCTATATCTCTACTCTGATCATTGGATTTGTTCATTTCAATAAGTATTCTATAATAGTTATATACATGTCGAGTTGTAACGTTGCTTTTACCCCACTTTATCCCGTACAAATTTCATAACATATCAAACATATCCAAATAAGACAATCTGCATTACAACTCATTACGTAATATCTCCACATATTAGAACACCTAGGCTTGTAACGAATTGGTAATTCAAATAACAATTATATGTGCAACCAGCTGGAATCTGGAATGGAATGGAGTAGAACTATAAGACTGATTTATAGGGTATCTTGCATAGCCGTCGATAACAAAAAGTGTTAATGTCGGTACCGTGCATTTTCCAGCTTCAACGAGTAATCTATCATTAAACCCGGTGATTATTTCTAGCAGGGGAATATAAACAGCAAAAGTAACAACTCTTTACATGTTTGCTTTCGTGGGGTTTCTTAGTTAGTAATATCCGGAATAGGATTACACCCAATTTCTTAAAATATTTCTTTACAATCCTAAGAGAATGATCGATTGATTCACAGTGTATGAGGGGCGTGGAGACGGACTTTCCTCAACCAAGAGGCACCAAGAAAGCGCAAATGAGCAAGTATCTCACCGGCGGTATAGCCCTATTCCTTATAATCGGGATGATCTGGTTCCCGCTTCTTCTCTTCGCCCTTGGTGGTACCGTTGGAGTATCGAATCTGCCCTACGAGGTATCGATGAAGCTAAAAATTGGCTCCTATGAACCCATCTATGCCATGTCTGCCCAGAATACATCGATATACAGATACACAGAAGGAGATTATGATACTCTTGAGAGTCTGTATATCCAAGATCCTACTGCGATAACTTTTCTGGAGAACTACATCGCCTCTGATATAGCAGTGGTAAAGCTGAGTCCATCTTCCAGACGGTTGTGGGCAATTTCACCTCCCGATTTGAAAAGGTTTTTATAATATTAATAATCTTCGATCTCTTCGATTAGATATTTAATCTCTATTTTTGTTCTTTCACTCAGGTTAATACGCGAGCTTAATTCCACGGATACAATAACAATCCATGTCGAATGGACAGTGTCAAGAAAAACTGATGCAAAGGATGCTAGTGAGTCGACGACCACACAGCGTGACATAGCGCTACTTCCTACGGTCGATGGCAAACTGAATCCTCTGCGATTGTCTCTGCTTCACATGCTCGATCCCCCTAATGATAACGACAACAAGACTATAATGTTGACTAATGCTTTTCCAAAGTTTCTCAAAGTTACCAGCAGACTTAGCGACGTTGTGCCACAGCTTATGAATATCGGTGGAATAGGTATAGTCTTGATCGCGAAAAATTTCTGGGTGAAGAAAATTTGCCAACACCTCAAGTCATTCCCTGATTTTCAGTTGCAGACGAGCAGACGGACGACGCGTATTTGTTTAGAAATATAACTCTCCAACTTTCACGGAACAATAAGTCCTGCTGTGCTCCTCAAGAATGGTGGATTGTTAAAGAAAACTGTAGCGACAATGTATTCAGGGATTTTCTTGCCCATATTCCACAAAACGGAGCTTGCGACGGCATTGTGATGTTCCTGTTTAACGACAAAGCGTTCCCCAAGGAGCTTAGCTTTATCTCTGGATTTGGGTACGAAGAATTATAAGACTGAAAATCTTGTTCGCAATTTTGTGTCGATTTTCGTAAAAAAATGATCAGAAATTTATGTCACTTGCAAATATATCTGTCCACAGAATTCTCGGCTTGTATACAACGGCTGTGATCCTGGTTAGCCAAGTGATTAGAAAAAACGTGAGCGAAATGACGCCGAAAATAATGTTCGAGGATCTACCGTACGTTGATCGGATCCTTAGACTTTGTCTGGATATTTATCTGGTCAGAGAGAGCGGGGAGCTTTGTCTTGAGGAGGATCTCTTTGCCAAATTAATATTCCTCTATAGGTCGCCGGAGACGTTGATCAGGTCAATACTCTGGCTTTATAGATATATGAGTTTTGAATAAAATCGAAAATAAGCCAAGACTCAAAGAGAACAATCATTTTTTTAGATGGACAAGGCCTCCTGAGCCTGGTGAACAGGCTGACGACAATGAAGACGGAAATGCAGAGGATCGAGAGATGCGTATTGCTTAAATTGGGTCAGAGATTGAGGCTCCTTGGCCTTCCTCTTTCTCAAATAACCATCCAAAGGCTTTGAATGGGAAAAAGAATGATCTTCAAAAACCACCAGAGTCTATAATAAACTTGAAATAAGCTAAGCTTAGGTGCATTGCGATTCCCCAAGCTGTCCAATCCTCCGGTTGTGAAGTGGATACGATTCCCGCACGAGCTTGAGCGCTCCGCGAGCTTGATCGCATTTTAACAAATTTTTTATCAGTACAATATTATAATATTTAATGTATAATTTAGAAGATTTTTCTACTATACAGTTGTTCCACGGTCGTATACCCGTAATCATATCAGGGCATGACAATTCCTGAAACCAGTTTAATTGACTAGCTAAGACTAGATGATCCTAGCTGACGAATAAGCCAAAACTCTCTAAGACTTTTTCATATAAAGTAGAATTTTTTTAGGTATGCCTGAGTGCAGAAGCAGCGTTTTTCTTTTTTGTTTTCACCTTTTTTTTTTTTCACGATTACGTCTAAGATTGATTTATCTTTAGACTTTGATGGAAAAACAAATCGACGCTGCATCGCTTTTCTACGTTAACGTATAAAAGGTTCTAGTTATTAATAAGGAATCGAGACGTCGGGTATCGAGAAATTTATTTATATTTTTTGATCGTAATAATATCTCTTCGTTTTATACATTTGTATTTGTTTTTATATCACCTACATGTCCCAGACGGTATTCGTATATGCCTAACAATATTCAGACTCACGCTTTCTCGTCCATTTATTAAATATATTCATAATAACAATAATAATAATAATAATAATTAATAATTAATAATAATGATAATTAACCGTCTCTTATTGATAGATTATTATACCTAATAAAGCAGTTTCTTTTTCATTATAGTTTAAGAGTGCCTTGTCGTGCGGTTTTTTCGCCGAAACATATTATTGTATGTATATGTACACTATCCACGCCTTTATGCTTACCTCGTCGCGTAATAGCGAAATAATGAATAATGTATCAACGTTTGTAAATATCACGTTATATTAATATAAATATACCAATATACAATACATAAATGATATATTTAAGGGTGTCGTATTGATCAATGAAATATAATATGCCGTTTGAAATGTTGTAAAACTATTCAGTATCGTATTACCCTATTTTAAAATAAATTTTCTATCTCAGTCAATTGGCTCTTACGCATCTGAAAAGAAATCATTGAAATGTTGGAAAATATTCTCGACGAGTTTCTTCGCGCTTTAATTAACGCAATCTTAGTTTGCGGTCATATTTCCGCCAAGATAAATAAATTGTCGTGCAAATGAGATAAGAACTGTGCGAGTCGCTCACACCGCAGGTTTTTGAATTTCAAATACTAGTACGAGCGCCGCGAGAATTCTCGAACCGCGATAAACTCTCGAATCGATCGTCTGAAGAATGGGCAAAGTTCAAGCGGTTGAATTGAGCTGGTGTGAGTGTCGGGTGAGTAAAGCTATGGACCATTGTAGGGGGAAGTGGGAAGATGTTTCGCAGTTTTGACTCAACCCGGGCGCGAACGACTGGCGGGAGTAAAAGTTGTGAATTTTAGCAGGTGGTCGTTATCTAATTTCTCAAGTCATAAAAGGCTATCGACGTTGCGTTGTCGCCCGTGTGATCGCGTCATTCCAATTCCCCGCGACGATATATCTACGTGCGGAAATCGGTCATTCGTCGCGTATTATATCTCGCGATCATACTCCCAGCTATCTCTGCAGCCTCTGTCCCGAATCCCCGCAAGTCTTGTCTCGCCTATGTCTGACCCCCGTCTAAATTACGCGGCGCTGTTCTGCCTGTGATAAATAAAAACGTCAATGATTATCGTTAAAAATAAGTGAAGTGATGTCGGCTCGCGCCGTCGTAAATCCAAGGTGATACGCGCCGCGGCGCGGCGAGTACACGGAAGTTTAGAAACTCGTCAATAATCGGTTAACGAATTGCGTTTGACGTCTGACAGATTTAAACGCCAGGTTTAAATACGCCGTTGGGTATGTGCGACCCGGTCGACGCCTACGTCGAGAGGATGAGCTACGTAAGAATCGGGGAAGAGACGAACGACGGGCGTGTCTCCGGCTCGCGTCCTGAGGCCCAGGTCCCAGTAAATCGAACCTCGTCGGCCCCCAGGTCGCAGAATACATCGCAGCGCGTAGTCGGGGCGATCGAGAGCTTCATCGAGGCCGACAATACGACGAGGCAACCTCCTCCGCCGGATTATAAAATGTACGAACGCGAGAACATCATCGCAGCCTCGCGATTCGCGACTCCGAAATCCGTCGAGGCTATCGGAAACCATCGCCAGCAGGCTCCCGTCTATGAAAACGTCGACTATTATCCCCAGAACCCTCTTCCTGCTCATCCACCGTACTATCATCCCGTAGAATCTAGGAACAGCCCCAGAAGCAGCCCTAGGGGTTCAGTCGTAGGCGACGCCTACGAGCAAACCACATTCCGAAAAGCTCAGCCCCAGGTTCCTCCTGGGTCTAGATATCAGTCCGCATCTTCCCCGGCCAAGGAACTACCTCCTTACGAGGCGCCCCCGGTTTACGAAAATATCCAGGAAGTCCACGGCGCTTTTTCAGATGGTTCACACCAGCATCAGCACCATTTACAACAGAGACAGCAGAACCAGAATAAGCCTTGTCCTCAAGTCCCGAACTTTTATCATCCTGCAAACATGGAGGGGGGGGATTACGTTGTTATGACGGGAAAAATGGCCAGTCAAAGACCGCTTGGCAGTCAGAACAGAAGTTTGAGCTACGATGGAGTCAGCCTGCAGCGAGGATCTTTGCCAGATTCTTCAGCCTCACTGCGTTACATTTCTACGGGAGATTCCCAGGGGTCTAAAAACGCTTATGTACCTCCCTCGGAACTTCATCTACAGGGGAACAGGACCTATGCCTATTCTCCTGAGCAGCATTCACCTAGAACTAACCAGCACCCTGCTACCAGGGACCAGGGAGAATCTCCACCCGTTCGTCTTTTGCCTGAACCTCAGCAGTCTGCCTACAGGGATCAGGGTGATTCCATGCAGCAGAATTATAGACAAAATCAGAACGTCGGGGATCAAGGACCACCAAGCTATCGTGCCAGTCCTAATCAGGCCAATACTCGATCCCCTGCTGCTACATTGGGCCAAGGAAACTTTCCAACTATCGATCAGAGGGCCGATAATCAGGCCAGAAACTCCCCTCCTGTTTACCCATCTATGTCTAGCCGGCATCCTTCGGAACGGAATAATTCCCCTTCCTATTCTTCCGGGCGTTCAAACAGATCTGATAATCAGTTACGGGCCGCGGGAAGTTCGCCTAAAGCCAGTCCTACCAGGGCCCTAATTTCACCGGCCGAAACAGCCGCTCAAATGATTCCCAACTCCATTGGACATCAGAGATTCAATGCTCAGCAAGAATCTGTACCTTTGTCACCGGTCAGAGGGCAGGTTCAACCTGCTGTTACCAGCGCTTCACAGTCTGTAAAAGATGAGACGGCTATTCACAGGCCAAGAATTACTAGCCTGCCTCCTGGAGTAACTAGTGGAGTTGCTGGGCCTGTTTATCTTAGCGGGGGTGTTCCTCAGCTGCAAAAAGCTGCAGATGTTAGACCAGAAACCCCCAAGTCTGTTACACCACCTATTAAACCAGCACCTGGGAAGGGATTACTCCCGTACAACGTCACCCCGCCTAGACCCTCCGTAAGTATTCGAATTAATGCATAAACGAAGGGATTGAAGATTGATAAACGTGTCTTTTTTGTTTCAGGGTCCGACCGAGGCGGAGAGAAAAATTGAGGAACTTACCAGACAATTGGAAGAGGAAATGGAGAAGCAGGAAGAGGAGGGGGAGTACTTTGGTAAGACTTGTCGTTTGGCTTGATAGCCAGAGGAGTTCCTTGGCTAAAGTAATGAGAAATTTTTGATTTTCTTCTCCCAGGAATTTGCCACACTTGTGGGGAGAAGGTGACTGGTGCTGGTCAGGCTTGCCAAGCTATGGGCAATCTTTATCACACTAATTGCTTCATATGTTGTTCCTGCGGTAGAGCTCTCCGAGGCAAAGCATTCTACAATGTTCATGGTCGAGTTTACTGCGAAGAGGACTATCTCGTACGTTAGAAAATCTTCCTATTTCGTTATTTCTTTCCTTCGTCGCTTGCAGTTGAATACCACTTGTAGATAGTAGCGGAATAACAAAACTAATCCTATCCAACTACTTAGACTGTAATAATAATAATAATAATCAACTATCAAGGTGATAGAGGAACTATAATTGTCTAATTAGAAGCCTGAATTTCTTGGGACCTTAATCCTTACTAGGCGCATACTTTGGGAGAAATCTTTTCATCTGATCAAATATTCTGTTGGCTTTATTTCCAGTATTCTGGTTTCCAGCAAACCGCAGAAAAATGCGCAATCTGTGGACATCTAATTATGGAAATGGTACGACCAGACCTCACTATCTACAATCCTTTTCGAATGTCCGTTGAAATTTTACCAATCATTGAAATTTTCAACAGATTCTACAAGCCATGGGAAAGTCTTATCATCCTGGGTGCTTCAGATGCTGCGTATGCAACGAATGCCTGGACGGTGTTCCTTTCACAGTCGATGTAGACAACAAAATTTACTGCGTCAACGATTACCACAGGATGTTTGCCCCCAAGTGCGCTTCTTGCGGGAAGGGAATTACTCCCGTCGAGGTATAAAATCGACCAGCTAATTGACCATGATTTTTGAATTTGAATTTGAATTCTTTTATTGATATTCGAATTTGATACAAAAAATAATTCGCAGGGGACAGAAGAAACTGTACGAGTCGTTTCGATGGACAAAGACTTCCACGTCGATTGTTACGTTTGCGAGGATTGTGGAATGCAGTTAACCGACGAGCCTGATAAAAGGTGCTATCCGTTGGAGGGGAGACTGATGTGTCGTGCTTGCCACATACAACGGCTGTCCCACACACAGCCTAGACCACCTCAGCCAGTTTCTGCGAGCTATCAATTCATGGGATGAATTTGATGACCGTGAGATAAACCAGAAAGCACGCATAATATGTTGGTGTTTTAAATATTAACAAGGTAAAACGGTCGCTCGTTGTATTTATTAGATTGGGCAAATCCAACCACGAGTTATACACGCTACGACGTAATATTTAATTATTTATGAAACCTATAGCCGACGAGTTTGTTTTGCGATGTGCCAAAGTCTTGTTTAGCGCGTTTTAATCATAGTTGTTATTATTAATTCTATGAATCAGAGCCAGAACTAACGTTCGTGTAATATTTCTTAGGGTTGATTTGCGGTGGCGTGGCTCATGGGGAAGTTCATTTTTATACATAATGCCTAAATAGTATATTTATTGCCTAAGATACTCCCGGCTTAGTAAAGAATAAATACCGAGTTGCATAGGCTGCAACTGTGATATAATATAATATTCGAGCATAATAGTAATTTAATCTCTTGACTTTGCCTCTTGTAAATATTGTCTATTACTATTGATCGGATTTTATTTGAATTTTAATCGCGGTGCGGCCGATTACTTCGTGTTAATAGTACCGTGCGAGGATTGAATTTCACTGGTTTTTATTTATGCTTTTTTATACGTGTAAAGTATGCATGCTTCGCTTAACAGTTACTATTCTCATTTTGATTATGCGAATTTTTCCAACGATTCAACATACGTTTAATAATATTATGTAGTCGTAATTTAATAACTCGTCGAGTCATCGGACGCAACACAAGTACAATGCAGTGGAAACTATACCTATATACCAGTGATTCATTGCAAGGGAAAGTAAGAATAAGAATAATAAATAAATGATAATGAGAGTAGGAAAATTTGTTAAATATATATTCAAGATATAGTGAGTAAAAGAAATAACACAACGCACAAGATGAGCTGCCAAATACTACTTAAAATCTTATTATGAATACCCTTCGATATTGTGTATCTGTCGTTAGTTTAGACTCGCGTTAGCGCTAATTATTGTAGATATAATTAATTAATTAATAATAATGATAATAATAATAATAGTAATAATAATAATAATAATATTAGTGATAGTTATAATAATGAAAAAGTAAATTTTATTTAAATAGATTTAATTACGTACAAAGTCACTTCAATACAGAGTACTACGAGCTACTATTATAATCGTTATCGAAGTTTCGATTACGTGCCATGTTGACTTTTACAGAGACACGTGGCAAAGAACGTATTTATTTATATTAAATATGATTAACTTTAGGGTAATGACACGGATGTAATATCAATTTGAAATTCGTTGTCCTTATTATGATCACGAAATTGGTGTACGAAAAACTCTGGTGTTAAATGAATTTACAAAACTTTGGCTAAAAGCTGTTGAAACTAGATACGTTAATAACGAGTTAAAAAATGTTAAGATAGAGAAAAAGAAAGTTTTAGGACTCGGTTCGATGTAATCTGGACCTTTGATATCAGGTGATTAAAAACGATTCTGATTAAAACGTTATACTCTTTATACTTTATTACAAACATTTCATGAAAACATTTACAGGGATATCGTTAGAACGATATTAAGAGCTCTGCTCGTCTCAAGTTATCAAATACTCTGGGACTCGACCAGAGAGGTAGAATAATCTACTACGTCTTTGGCGGGTCAGCTTGTCTCTGCGCATCCTTAGATCCTAATTTTCCAATACTTGTTCTGTGTTCGACAGGATGCAACTTCTGAAGAGAAAAATGAGAAAATCATTAGGGACAAATCTACTTGGTAGATTATTGAACTGTGATAAAAATTTCAGTCAAAGTAAGCTTCTCACTTGCGTAGGATCAGTCCGAAGCTTTCCCTTCAAATATCCCATCCTGCTCAGGTACTTAATACTCAACGTCGTACCTCCTGAAATGTAAATGAAATTAATCTCTCTTTAGATTTTACCCTGAAATTTTCTTTCCCTTTTTCAACTCACCGACGGTAACCATGTATCGAACGGGAGTACAAATTTTGTACAAAGCGTATGCTACCGCCCAGAAACCAGCGCTGGACCCTCGCAATGCTTCTATGTACTTTTCACTGAAGTGTAACTTCTCCATAATCCAAATTACATCCACGCTACTGTAAAAAAAATGAAAATCTGATTATGTAAGGTGCGGTTCTTTGAACATTGTTCGTATGGCTAGTCCAAGGTCTTTGAGTTATATTCACATACTTCTTAGCTGCAGTGTAGAATACCAACATCCAGCCTATAGAAGTAACGACATGGACGGGAATAAGAACGTGCCAATAGTCTTTGGTCATCTGTTTCATCTTCTGAAAGACGTTAGGTTTTTGTACAGGTGATGGACTGTCATTGCAAGACTTGTTCGTCTTATCAGAGTAAAGCCTGTGAGGAGATCTTAGGTTAGGGACGTTTGGTTTTTCGATTTTATAAATGTAGTCGCCGAATGATCGTCGACTGTGCCTTTCTGAAAGCAGATAATAATACATGAAAGATTTACCTATTTTGTGGAAAGTAATAAATGAATTCTTGTATTCATTGGAGAATCCGCTTTCGCCAACCTACCGAAGAGCGTGATCCCAAGTTTCGGCCCTTCGGGAAGGCAGAGGCGCCTTTCGAAACTCAGAAATGGATTGGGATTACGAGAAAGACTCCTCGCCAGTCTGGCAGACGATCTTATAATCCTCGAACCAACCCGTCCCGTAAATAGTTCCATTGTAATTATTCTACGGAAGCCCAGTGGGCCACAAAAACAGGCAATGTGGGATCTGCGTAATGCAGTCTTGCACCATGCCTTTGCATTAGCCGCGTGACGTCACGTTAAGTTGGAAAACATACCATCTCGCGGTCAAAGGGGCGAACTATTTTCGCCACAAACATAGATGTAGTTTTTCTATTCATTTTGATCGACTCTACAGACCTGCAGGTAATTACTGCAAGACGCTGCACTTGCGCCGCTCGAGAATAATCTAATCAATTTTATAGAATGATTATCATAGAATAACATCAATAGAATCGAAATTGATGAACATTTTAATTTATTTATTTATTCGTATGCTTTGTTGTTCGCCACTGTGGAGAACGTTTAGCCTATCATTTACATGCATTCATAAACCATGTAATTATAATATACATCCATTTATATTATTATACACACGATATAATACGTACACCTAAAATTACGATTAGTAGAATCGAAAAAAAGAGCGCGCGCCCTATTGCATACAACCCGCGAATCAGTTTGCCACCGTGAACTGACCTACGACAACGGTGTGCCCCCACCCCGCCACGCCCCGCCCGGCCTGGTTGTAAGCCGCACAGCTGATGTGACGAGGTTCAGTGACCCTCAGTCCTCACGGCTGTTTACGGCGTCAGTCAGTTAACATGGCTACTCGTCATTGTTAGCTCCCGCGTCAGTTACGAACTTGTCTGGCCTTGTGGCAAATTAACCAACGTGCTTAATATCTCCTTGACTACGTGAGATTGTTCCATCTCAAATAAATTACCTTTCCAAATCCATACAGCTCCTCAGTCGAGCAAATCTGGTGCTCACGCTGCATCTTTAACTGGCTAAGGGTGCCTCTGTCATTACTCTACACTAGATACTTGTACGCCAGCTTGGTTCCAATCAGCTGCGAGGAAAACTCTCCTGTGCGATAATAATGTACCCAAAAGCAGCATATTGATGTCTAATACATGGATATCTTATTACAGGGTGAGTCTAGAAGAGTCAGAATACTCAATTCTTTGAAGTTATTATAACTTGGTCTTCGACGAAAAATCTGAATCTTGCTGTTGTATTGACAACAGCAGGAAATGTTGATGAATCTCGAAAGAATACATGTTTAATTCATTTGAATATACACTTGGCTCGCAGTAGATAAATATTTGAATAACGAGGATCGAAAATTTTCAGATTTGCAAAAAAATACGAGCGTAAATTACTGTAGAATTAATTGGGCATTACATTTATTTTCCCAACAATAAATTAAATCTTGTTGATAGAATACATTCGAGTCTCAGATACCAGTTGTAACAATTGGCAGATTAAAAGATCTATCAATCCATGCACTATTAATACTAGCTTATTGACATTCTTGATTCTGTTGAAAATAAATTAAAGTTCAATATTACATTTGAACGTGGTTCACACAGGTTCACAGAATTGATCATAAGAAATATATTATCATGAATTTTATTAACATCAGCAATTGTATTACAAACGATGAGTCAGATGTACGATCACAGCTGAAAATTTTTCGGCTCTTTGTCTAAAATGTTTGCTTAACCTATACATAAAGGTGATGTATCCGATGTACCATGAGTTTATCTAGTTTTTATCTTCACAGGTGTTGTTCGTCGAACGAGGAAATCGAGGTTTCGCCTATCTTCAACAAAACCTCTTCAGAATTCGTCAGAACAACGATTCACACCAGGCAGTGGAGCAGTCCAAACACCGAGGGAATGACTACTGGACAACTCTGCATTGCGGAGTAATAATAAAGTAGCATGAGCATTAAGATATAGACAGAGATTCTTGAAATATTATCGTTAACGAAAGCCACCCTAAAAATAATGACTTTGTTCTCTATTCATATTGCGGTCTGAAAAATAGAAATAAACAGCTCGCTGTTCCTAACGAGACCGATATAAAATGTATACCCTGCAAACATTGTACTTGGCATTCTGTAAAACATACTTTTCTATGAATATGTATGTATTGTCGCCGCAAATTTTAGTTTGAAGTATGATAATAGTTTTAGCATAGCTCAATTAGTTCTAGTTGATCTTCGAACTTGTAAAATACCAAATATGTAGTTTTCTATGATATAAGTAATGTATTATACGTATTACTATCACATATGTACAATTGTTTAAATGAAATAATCATGTATTCAAATTGTTTATATGAAAAACATGTATTATTATAGTAAACTGGCGTATTTTTCAATAAACACCCCTTGAAAACGTAAATAATCAATTGTTGAATCATTTCCCCCTGTCCTTTCTTTACCTGTAAGTCAAAAATTATTAAAAACCCATGATTTTATAAGTTTAAATTCAAAAAGTTGGCTCACGGGGTGACAAATGCTCTCGCCATCTCGCGGTCAAAGGGTCGAACTAATATCGCCGCAATAAGCGAAGGCGCCTAGCTGTATGCAACCCGCATGCCTTGCATGTAACCGATAGCCTAGAATCAGGCGTCCCCTTTAAAAGGAAAGAAGGAAAAAGGATATATGTATTGATTCATTCATGCATACGTCTCTCTATACTTCTCTATACCTATCATTCATTAATACTAGCGTTTTAGGGAGTTAGAAGGATTTTAACTCGTAAAATTTTTGCTCCTGGTATCAGGAGAACATCTGACCCAAGGAGGTGTGCCGAAAAAGGATATGCCTCTTGATTCATTCATGCATACGTCTCTCTATACTTCTCTATACCTATCATTCATTAATACTAGCGTTTTAGGGAGTTAGAAGGATTTTAACTCGCAAAATTTCTGCTCCTGGTATCAGGAGAACATCTGACCCAAGGAGGTGTTTCAAAATAGGCTATGTGTATTGATTCATTCATGCATACGTCTCTCTATACTTCTCTATACCTATCATTAGTTTATACTAGCGTTTTAGGGAGTTAGAAGGATTTTAACTCGCAAAATTTCTGCTCCTGGTATCAGGAGAACATCTGACCCAAGGAGGTGTGCCAAAATAGGCTATGTGTATTGATTCATTCATGCATACATCTCTCTATACGTCTCTATACCTATACTTCATTAATACTAGCGATTTGCGGAGTTAAAAGCATTTTAACTCGCAAAATTTCTGCTCCTGGTATCAGGAGAACATCTGACCCAAGGAGGTGTGCCGAAAAAGGATATGCCTCTTGATTCATTCATGCATACGCCTCTCTATACTTCTCTATACCTATCATTCATTAATACTAGCGTTTCAAGGAGTTAGAAGGATTTTAACTCGCAAAATTTCTGCTCCTGGTATCAGGAGAACATCTGACCCAAGGAGGTGTGCCGAAAAAGGATATGTGTATTGATTCATTCATGCATACCTCTCTCTATACGTCTCTACATATACCTATAATTACCGTGTGATTCCTTGCTTACGCCTCAGTATGTCCGGTAGCGGACCGACAGGTATAGTTTTTTACCCGTGATCGTAGCCGCGAAGTTCTATAGTCCCGATCGAGAAACAAACAAACAAACAAACAAACTGATCAACCGCGCTCTTGAATTTTGACAGCTACAGCGAGGTGAGTGTGACAAATTATTACCGAAAATAATTATTACACCCACAAAATGTTCTTTGTGCACCGGATGATCGTTATCCAGGGGATTGCGACTGATTGGCGTGTCGAATGGGTAAGTAAAACTGTTTTTCATAATTACGAGTGCATCTGTAAGAGCGTAATCTCAAAGCGACATTAACCCTCAATGTGCACGCTATATTTTTCGAGAAACTGCGTCTTTTATGGAACAGTCAGGGTTTCAGGGTTTTATTGGCTTCAGAAAGACCTTAAACAACTCACGGTTACTATTCTTATTGATTATACACTTATTAATTATTATTTCAGAGAGCGTACAGCAGCTTCGGATTTTACTTCACCTGGCATCTTCATAGCTAGATCTTCGGCTAGACCCGTACTAGCATACGGTGTTTAATGCTGCCAAATCATTGTGCGGATTGTGTGCAGGAATAACGGGAACACTATGCTTAACGAGAAGACCAACAACCTGAGACATGGATTGCACAATGCTGAAGAATAGGGTCATAGGGGAATTGATAATTTTTGATGATATTAATGCGAAAATGATTGAATAATATCGAGGAGCGGATATTCCCATAACCTCGGAAAATAAAAAAAACTCAATTTAGTGACAGAATTCCGAAAATACCAACAATCATGAAAAGTTGTAAAAACATTTTGCTCACAACGATGAAAATTGTTCATTTTTGATTCGATTTCGAAATTTCAGAGTTTGTTATACTCAGTGATGTAATTTCTACGAATTCCCTGAAAAGGTTTAGCAAAAACACTCATATTTCAGTAAAAATTCAGTTAGTAGCAATATTCCACTGACTAAACCTGTAATTGGACGTTCACTGTTAAGTCTATGTATTTATTCCGAATAAATAAATTAAAATAAACAAATATCTTAACTATACCTAAAAATATACCAAATATACCTATATTACTTGGTAATAAGAATAGAAAGTTCAGTATGTTAGGGCTGATTAGAGCGACTACGGAACGGTTGATTTTCCGTGGAAATATTGGAGAACCAACAAGAATTTGGAACACAGCTGGTGATTGCTTTAATGTGATTTAATTGCAGACTGCACGAGGCTTCATTAATACAAAGATTGTACATGATGTATTTCAGAATTTTTAAACTTGACCTGTTCTGTTAAACCAAGCTAGCTCTATTGTACTGTATGGTTAGGAAATAGGATTGTGCTTAAGGATGATTTGTAGGGTACAATCGGCATCAAAACAATAAGACAGACAAAAACCGAATTTGATAATATTGGATGATATTAATGCGAAAATGATTGAATAATATCGAGCAGCGGATATTCCCGCACAACTTCAGAAAATAAAAAAACTCTCAATTTAGTGACAGGATTTCGAAAATACCAACAATCATGAAAAGTTGTGAAAACATTTTACAAGTATTCGCTCACAACGATGAAAATTGTTCATTTTTGATACGATTTCAAAATTTCAGGGCTTATTATACTCAGTGATAAAATCTCTACGAATTCCATGGAAAAGTTTTGCAAAAACACTCATATTCGAGGCAAAAATGTAACAGGATATGTATAATATGAATCTCAGAATGCATTCGGATTGCGAAAAAGTGAATTTTTACTGAAATATGAGTGTTTTTGCAAAACCTTTTCAGGGAATTCGTAGAAATTACATCACTGAGTATAACAAACTCTGAAATTTCGAAATCGGATCAAAAATGAACAATTTTCATCGTTGTGAGCAAAATGTTTTTACAACTTTTCATGATTGTTGGTATTTTCGGAATTCTGTCACTAAATTGAGTTTTTTTTATTTTCCGAGGTTATGGGAATATCCGCTCCTCGATATTATTCAATCATTTTCGCATTAATATCATCAAAAATTATCAATTCCCCTATGACCCTATTCTTCAGCATTGTGCAATCCATGTCTCAGGTTGTTGGTCTTCTCGTTAAGCATAGTGTTCCCGTTATTCCTGCACACAATCCGCACAATGATTTGGCAGCATTAAACACCGTATGCTAGTACGGGTCTAGCCGAAGATCTAGCTATGAAGATGCCAGGTGAAGTAAAATCCGAAGCTGCTGTACGCTCTCTGAAATAATAATTAATAAGTGTATAATCAATAAGAATAGTAACCGTGAGTTGTTTAAGGTCTTTCTGAAGCCAATAAAACCCTGAAACCCTGACTGTTCCATAAAAGACGCAGTTTCTCGAAAAATATAGCGTGCACATTGAGGGTTAATGTCGCTTTGAGGTTACGCTCTTACAGATGCACTCGTAATTATGAAAAACAGTTTTACTTACCCATTCGACACGCCAATCAGTCGCAATCCCCTGGATAACGATCATCCGGTGCACAAAGAACATTTTGTGGGTGTAATAATTATTTTCGGTAATAATTTGTCACACTCACCTCGCTGTAGCTGTCAAAATTCAAGAGCGCGGTTGATCAGTTTGTTTGTTTGTTTGTTTGTTTCTCGATCGGGACTATAGAACTTCGCGGCTACGATCACGGGTAAAAAACTATACCTGTCGGTCCGCTACCGGACATACTGAGGCGTAAGCAAGGAATCACACGGTATATGTATTATTATATTTTTATAAATAAAGAAGCGCCTAGTTTAAGGCAATCAGTTACACGAATGGCATGCGGGTTGCATATAGTTAGGCGTCCTCGCTTTTTACGGTGAATTTAGTTCGTCCCTTTGACCGCGAGATGGCGAGAGCATTTGTCACCCCGCGAGCCAACTTTTTAAATTTAAACTTATAAAATCATGGGTTTTTAATAGTTTTCGACTTACAGGCAAAGAAAGGATAGGGGGAAATGATTCAACAATTGATTATTTACGTTTTCAAGGGGTGTTTATTGAAAAATACGCCAGTTTACTATAATAATACATGTTTTTCATATAAACAATTTGAATACATGATTATTTCATTTAAACAATTGTACATATGTGATAGTAATACGTATAATACATTACTTATATCATAGAAAACTACATATTTGGTATTTTACAAGTTCGAAGATCAACTAGAACTAATTGAGCTATGCTAAAACTATTATCATACTTCAAACTAAAATTTGCGGCGACAATACATACATATTCATAGAAAAGTATGTTTTACAGAATGCCAAGTACAATGTTTGCAGGGTATACATTTTATATCGGTCTCGTTAGGAACAGCGAGCTGTTTATTTCTATTTTTCAGACCGCAATATGAATAGAGAACAGAGTCATTATTTTTATCGTGGTTTTCGTCAACAATAATAGTTCAAAAATGTAATTTTTTCGCGTGAACAGTAGAATAATTCGTTACCCTACACATACTTGCTGTTAAAAGATACTAACGGGGCTCTTGAATTCATGGATCTCTAAATTTTCTACTCTCTATTCATTGAGGACAAAAACAAAGGAGTATTTGCGAATATTTCTACTAATAGAATGGCTAGTGCAACTATTCAATCCCTACTGCTCTTCTTTTCTAAATACAACTAGTTTCAACGATGAATAAGAAAACTTATTCGTCGTGATAATCAGAACCATTAAGAGTTCCTAGGTCAGTACCTAGTGGCTGAATACAATAATAATATACATATACATAAGAACATATCGTTAATGTTGTGTCGTTACGAATTCTCATCTACTCTGTAATATTACAAGTCTTTCCGTTGTACGATTATAATATTACCGTATGAATTATTCAGATATAACTTGCTGTTCAATAAAGAGTACATCTATTACGACGAAGAGCTTCTAGAAATGATTTATAATATCTATTCATTCGATCACAGTGCCGTGGTGTACTTATTTTTTCAATTCATCGAAATGTAAATAATCGAGACAACTATCGAAATGTACATAGGTCTCGTTTCGCTAATTATATTCAGTATATTTCAAGGAAATGTTACTATATTGGAAAACCTAAGGCATTTGCTTGTCTCTTTATCTTAACAGCAATCTTTCAAAAGTATGCAAACGGCTGGATCAAAGTTATTATTACGATTCGAAATTATTATCCGATATGTACCGAATGGCACATGGCAAGGACAATAATTCCAGTTCAATGTAAAGGTAGGAAATTTATAATTAGGCTATATTAAAGCTATGATCGAATCAAACAAATCGTTGTCGCCATAATACATACATATACTGGGAGGTATTTATTATATTTTCCCCATCGTGATACGAATATATAGTACAATCATTATTTCCATCATGGATTTCCTCTTACAGTAATAGTTGAACCGCGTGAAGAGCAGTAAATTAATTCCTTTATCTTACACATACCTACTTGTTGTTGAAAGATGCTAATAATGTTCTCTAATTTATGAATCTCTTGATCATCTACTCTTTACTTATTGCGGAAAATGTCAAAGAAATAGAGAATAGAAGAAAAATTATATCCCGAAATCGAAACAATTGAACGCATCTTTCGCTAACCGGGAAGAACATTTTTGATTCACAAACTCGATACTATACAGACTAAAGCTACATGCTAGATAGATCTCTCTTAGATTTCTTTCTTAAACTGTATGCTTATGCTACTTTATTAATAGTTCGCAGTGCAGAGTTATCTAGTAGCGAATTCCTCGATGCTTGGACGCTCCGTTGCATGGTATGAATCGTTGTTCTGAAGAATTTTGAAGAGATTTTGTTGAAGATGGTATAGAAGCTCCTTTGGCTTGTTAGACAACACCTGCAAAGATAAAAACAAAATAAACATAAAGTTTATTGGTCTTCTGAGAACCTGTATGATTAGAGAAATAATAAATTTACTGAATGTATTATTTGAGCAAACGTTCTTGACTAAGCATCATCTACCTCATTTTTAGTAATATAATAGGCATTCTCAATAAAATCTATCATATTTTTCTTGGGATTGATTTTATGAGTCTGTCTCAACCATTTCCAACTTTATATTTTCCAGCTCCAAACAATCTTACCATTGAAGGAAGATGAAGAAGCTTGTATTTTCACAGTTTCGAAAAAACTGTGAAACAGAAAATGGAAGCACTATATGTTGAGATATACTTATAGTGATTACATATCTGCGATAGTTTACCCCAATAACTGGTCGAGAAAAGTCTTACTTTGTCAATGAATACTGTTGTCTTCCGTGCTTAGCGGAACGGAGGCGTACTGATCTCACAAACTTACCATTACAAACATTCGTTCGATTCTGAGGAATGACCAGGGTGGGATGAACCAATTGTACGATAACTGTGAAAAGAAAAATACTCGCTCACACGAGTGGAAAGTTGATTGTTTAGTCAAATGCGCTGATTTGCATGACCCATGTATATGTAATTATCCTAAGATTCAATGTCCACCATTTTACGCGATTCGCAAAAGAAAGTGTCTGGGTAGTATTATTTTTTGTTATTTTAATCATTAAATCAGCGCATTTGTTCAGGGGGCACCACGAGAAGGCAACCAACACCACCCCCCGTCTGAAAAAAAAAGATGTTAGTACAGAACATAAATTTAATTATTACATTTAGGTATTTCTGACTAGTTATTCAGGACAATTTCAACCGGCTCTGCAGAATAGAAAGAAGTACTTAGTAACATTGAATTTCGTAGATATCAAAGCATGATATACATATGTAATACCTAAAATGGAATTATGATCATATTAAATCCTCGAGGAATCCTAAAAACGTGCAGGAGTGTGTATTTATGAGTTTTGGGATTTTGTGATGGGTGAATTTTTCACACATTGGGGCTTGAAATGTGTGAGACCTGAAATAGAATTAGAACAATATTAAAAATTCGGGGGGTATGAAATACATGAAGGAGTGAGGATTGGTGTGTTTGGGGATTTTGTGATGGGTGAATTTTTCACACATCGGGGGCATGATATGTGTGAGACCTGAAATAGAATTAAAACAATATTAAAAATTCGGGGGGTATGAAATATATGAAGGAGTGAGGATTGGTGTGTTTGGGGATTTTGTGATGGGTGAATTTTTCACACATCGGGGGCATGATATGTGTGAGACCTGAAATAGAATTAAAACAATATTAAAACTTCGAGGGGTATGAAATACATGAAGGAGTGAGGATTGGTGTAATGGGGATTTTGTGATGGGTGAATTTTTCACACATCGGGGGCATGATATGTGTGAGACCTGAAATAGAATTAAAACAATATTAAAAATTCGAGGGGTATGAAATACATGAAGGAGTGAGGATTGGTGTAATGGTGATTTTGTGATGGGTGAATTTTTCACACATCGGGGGCATGATATGTGTGAGACCTGAAATAGAATTAAAACAATATTAAAAATTCGGGGGGTACGAAATACATGAAGGAGTGAGGATTGGTGTGTTTGGGGATTTTGTGATGGGTGAATTTTTCACACATCGGGGGCATGATATGTGTGAGACCTGAAATAGAATTAAAACAATATTAAAACTTCGAGGGGTATGAAATACATGAAGGAGTGAGGATTGGTGTGTTTGGGGATTTTGTGATGGGTGAATTTTTCACACATCGGGGGCATGATATGTGTGAGACCTGAAATAGAATTAAAACAATATTAAAACTTCGAGGGGTATGAAATACATGAAGGAGTGAGGATTGGTGTAATGGGGATTTTGTGATGGGTGAATTTTTCACACATCGGGGGCATGATATGTGTGAGACCTGAAATAGAATTAAAACAATATTAAAAATTCGAGGGGTATGAAATACATGAAGGAGTGAGGATTGGTGTGTTTGGGGATTTTGTGATGGGTGAATTTTTCACACATCGGGGGCATGATATGTGTGAGACCTGAAATAGAATTAAAACAATATTAAAAATTCGGGGGGTATGAAATATATGAAGGAGTGAGGATTGGTGTGTTTGGGGATTTTGTGATGGGTGAATTTTTCACACATCGGGGGCATGATATGTGTGAGACCTGAAATAGAATTAAAACAATATTAAAAATTCGAGGGGTATGAAATACATGAAGGAGTGAGGATTGGTGTAATGGTGATTTTGTGATGGGTGAATTTTTCACACATCGGGGGCATGATATGTGTGAGACCTGAAATAGAATTAAAACAATATTAAAAATTCGGGGGGTACGAAATACATGAAGGAGTGAGGATTGGTGTGTTTGGGGATTTTGTGATGGGTGAATTTTTCACACATCGGGGGCATGATATGTGTGAGACCTGAAATAGAATTAAAACAATATTAAAACTTCGAGGGGTATGAAATACATGAAGGAGTGAGGATTGGTGTGTTTGGGGATTTTGTGATGGGTGAATTTTTCACACATCGGGGGCATGATATGTGTGAGACCTGAAATAGAATTAAAACAATATTAAAAATTCGAGGGGTATGAAATACATGAAGGAGTGAGGATTGGTGTAATGGGGATTTTGTGATGGGTGAATTTTTCACACATCGGGGGCATGATATGTGTGAGACCTGAAATAGAATTAAAACAATATTAAAAATTCGGGGGGTATGAAATATATGAAGGAGTGAGGATTGGTGTGTTTGGGGATTTTGTGATGGGTGAATTTTTCACACATCGGGGGCATGATATGTGTGAGACCTGAAATAGAATTAAAACAATATTAAAAATTCGAGGGGTATGAAATACATGAAGGAGTGAGGATTGGTGTAATGGGGATTTTGTGATGGGTGAATTTTTCACACATCGGGGGCATGATATGTGTGAGACCTGAAATAGAATTAAAACAATATTAAAAATTCGGGGGGTATGAAATATATGAAGGAGTGAGGATTGGTGTGTTTGGGGATTTTGTGATGGGTGAATTTTTCACACATCGGGGGCATGATATGTGTGAGACCTGAAATAGAATTAAAACAATATTAAAAATTCGGGGGGTATGAAATATATGAAGGAGTGAGGATTGGTGTGTTTGGGGATTTTGTGATGGGTGAATTTTTCACACATCGGGGGCATGATATGTGTGAGACCTGAAATAGAATTAAAACAATATTAAAACTTCGAGGGGTATGAAATACATGAAGGAGTGAGGATTGGTGTAATGGGGATTTTGTGATGGGTGAATTTTTCACACATCGGGGGCATGATATGTGTGAGACCTGAAATAGAATTAAAACAATATTAAAAATTCGGGGGGTATGAAATATATGAAGGAGTGAGGATTGGTGTGTTTGGGGATTTTGTGATGGGTGAATTTTTCACACATCGGGGGCATGATATGTGTGAGACCTGAAATAGAATTAAAACAATATTAAAACTTCGAGGGGTATGAAATACATGAAGGAGTGAGGATTGGTGTAATGGGGATTTTGTGATGGGTGAATTTTTCACACATCGGGGGCATGATATGTGTGAGACCTGAAATAGAATTAAAACAATATTAAAAATTCGGGGGGTATGAAATATATGAAGGAGTGAGGATTGGTGTGTTTGGGGATTTTGTGATGGGTGAATTTTTCACACATCGGGGGCATGATATGTGTGAGACCTGAAATAGAATTAAAACAATATTAAAAATTCGAGGGGTATGAAATACATGAAGGAGTGAGGATTGGTGTAATGGGGATTTTGTGATGGGTGAATTTTTCACACATCGGGGGCATGATATGTGTGAGACCTGAAATAGAATTAAAACAATATTAAAAATTCGGGGGGTATGAAATATATGAAGGAGTGAGGATTGGTGTGTTTGGGGATTTTGTGATGGGTGAATTTTTCACACATCGGGGGCATGATATGTGTGAGACTTGAAATAGAATTAAAACAATATTAAAAATTCGGGGGGTATGAAATATATGAAGGAGTGAGGATTGGTGTGTTTGGGGATTTTGTGATGGGTGAATTTTTCACACATCGGGGGCATGATATGTGTGAGACCTGAAATAGAATTAAAACAATATTAAAAATTCGGGGGGTATGAAATATATGAAGGAGTGAGGATTGGTGTGTTTGGGGATTTTGTGATGGGTGAATTTTTCACACATCGGGGGCATGATATGTGTGAGACCTGAAATAGAATTAAAACAATATTAAAACTTCGAGGGGTATGAAATACATGAAGGAGTGAGGATTGGTGTAATGGGGATTTTGTGATGGGTGAATTTTTCACACATCGGGGGCATGATATGTGTGAGACCTGAAATAGAATTAAAACAATATTAAAAATTCGGGGGGTATGAAATATATGAAGGAGTGAGGATTGGTGTGTTTGGGGATTTTGTGATGGGTGAATTTTTCACACATCGGGGGCATGATATGTGTGAGACCTGAAATAGAATTAAAACAATATTAAAACTTCGAGGGGTATGAAATACATGAAGGAGTGAGGATTGGTGTAATGGGGATTTTGTGATGGGTGAATTTTTCACACATCGGGGGCATGATATGTGTGAGACCTGAAATAGAATTAAAACAATATTAAAAATTCGGGGGGTATGAAATATATGAAGGAGTGAGGATTGGTGTGTTTGGGGATTTTGTGATGGGTGAATTTTTCACACATCGGGGGCATGATATGTGTGAGACCTGAAATAGAATTAAAACAATATTAAAAATTCGAGGGGTATGAAATACATGAAGGAGTGAGGATTGGTGTAATGGGGATTTTGTGATGGGTGAATTTTTCACACATCGGGGGCATGATATGTGTGAGACCTGAAATAGAATTAAAACAATATTAAAAATTCGGGGGGTATGAAATATATGAAGGAGTGAGGATTGGTGTGTTTGGGGATTTTGTGATGGGTGAATTTTTCACACATCGGGGGCATGATATGTGTGAGACCTGAAATAGAATTAAAACAATATTAAAACTTCGAGGGGTATGAAATACATGAAGGAGTGAGGATTGGTGTAATGGGGATTTTGTGATGGGTGAATTTTTCACACATCGGGGGCATGATATGTGTGAGACCTGAAATAGAATTAAAACAATATTAAAAATTCGGGGGGTATGAAATATATGAAGGAGTGAGGATTGGTGTGTTTGGGGATTTTGTGATGGGTGAATTTTTCACACATCGGGGGCATGATATGTGTGAGACCTGAAATAGAATTAAAACAATATTAAAAATTCGAGGGGTATGAAATACATGAAGGAGTGAGGATTGGTGTAATGGGGATTTTGTGATGGGTGAATTTTTCACACATCGGGGGCATGATATGTGTGAGACCTGAAATAGAATTAAAACAATATTAAAAATTCGGGGGGTATGAAATATATGAAGGAGTGAGGATTGGTGTAATGGGGATTTTGTGATGGGTGAATTTTTCACACATCGGGGGCATGATATGTGTGAGACTTGAAATAGAATTAAAACAATATTAAAAATTCGGGGGGTATGAAATATATGAAGGAGTGAGGATTGGTGTAATGGGGATTTTGTGATGGGTGAATTTTTCACACATCGGGGGCATGATATGTGTGAGACTTGAAATAGAATTAAAACAATATTAAAAATTCGGGGGGTATGAAATATATGAAGGAGTGAGGATTGGTGTAATGGGGATTTTGTGATGGGTGAATTTTTCACACATCGGGGGCATGATATGTGTGAGACCTGAAATAGAATTAAAACAATATTAAAAATTCGGGGGGTATGAAATATATGAAGGAGTGAGGATTGGTGTGTTTGGGGATTTTGTGATGGGTGAATTTTTCACACATCGGGGGCATGATATGTGTGAGACTTGAAATAGAATTAAAACAATATTAAAAATTCGGGGGGTATGAAATATATGAAGGAGTGAGGATTGGTGTAATGGGGATTTTGTGATGGGTGAATTTTTCACACATCGGGGGCATCATATGTGTGAGACTTGAAATAGAATTAAAACAATATTAAAAATTCGGGGGGTATGAAATATATGAAGGAGTGAGGATTGGTGTAATGGGGATTTTGTGATGGGTGAATTTTTCACACATCGGGGGCATGATATGTGTGAGACCTGAAATAGAATTAAAACAATATTAAAACTTCGAGGGGTATGAAATACATGAAGGAGTGAGGATTGGTGTGTTTGGGGATTTTGTGATGGGTGAATTTTTCACACATCGGGGGCATGATATGTGTGAGACCTGAAATAGAATTAGAACAATATTAAAAATTCGGGGGGTATGAAATATATGAAGGAGTGAGGATTGGTGTGTTTGGGGATTTTGTGATGGGTGAATTTTTCACACATTGGGGCATGATATGTGTGAGACCTGAAATAGAATCAAGACAATATTAAAATCTCGGAGAATTCCAACTGCAAATTGAAAAAATATTAAAACGTCAGTGGAATAAATTATACCAACCTCTGGTTAGACGATGCAGTTGTCAGTCCCTCCTGGCCGAACTGGAACAAAAATAAATATTAAAAGGTCCTTAAAACAAATCATACCAAGCATCGGTCAGTCACCGCAGTAGAACGTCCTTTCTGGCTGAACTAGAACAAAAGAATATTAAAACATCCTCACAATAAATTATACCAACCACTGGTTAGTCACCGCAGTTGACAGTTCCTTCTGGCTGAACTGGAACACAAAAAATATTTAAACGTCCTCATAATGAATTATACCAACCACTGATTAGTCACCACAGTTAAGCGTCCCTTCTGGCTGAACTAGAACAAAAAAAATATTAAAATGTCCTTGGAATAAATTATACCAACCTCTGGTTAGTCGACGCAGTTGTTAGTCCCTCCTGGCCGAACTGGAACAAAAAGAAATATTAAAAGGTCCTTAAAACAAATCATACCAACCATCGGTCAGTCACCGCAGTTGAGCGTCTCTCCTGGCTAAACTAGAACAGAAAAAATATTGAAACGTCCTCAGAATAAATTATACCAACCATCGATCAGTCACCGCAGTAGAACGTCCTTTCTGGCTGAACTAGAACAAAAGAATATTAAAACGTCCTCACAATAAATTATACCAACCACTGGTTAGTCACCGCAGTTGACAGTTCCTTCTGGCTGAACTAGAACAAAAAAAATATTAAAATGTCCTTGGAATAAATTATACCAACCTCTGGTTAGTCGACGCAGTTGTTAGTCCCTCCTGGCCGAACTGCAACAAAAAGAAATATTAAAAGGTCCTTAGAACAAATTATACCAACCATCGGTCAGTCACCGCAGTTGAGCGTCTCTCCTGGCTGAACTAGAACAGAAAAAATATTGAAACGTCCTCACAATAAGTTACACCAACCACTGGTTAGTCACCGCAGTTGACAGTTCCTTCTGGCTGAACTGGAACACAAAAAATATTAAAACGTCCTCATAATGAATTATACCAACCACTGATTAGTCACCGCAGTTAAGCGTCCCTTCTGGCTGAACTGGAACAAAAAGAAATATTAAAAGGTCCTTAAAACAAATTATACCAACCATCGGTCAGTCACCGCAGTTGAAAGTTCCTTCTGGCTGAACTGGAACACAAAAAATATTACAACGTCCGCATAATAAATTATACCAACCACTGATTAGTCACCGCAGTTGAGCGTCCCTTCTGGCTGAACTAGAACAAAAAAATATTAAAACGTCGTCACAATAAATTATACCAACCAGTCGTCAGTCACCACAGTTGTAAATCTGTCCAGGCCAGACTACAACAAAAACATGATTAAAACATTCCATATTTATTACTGCTCATTCATCACTCCAGATGCAGTGGCTCGAAGAGAAATAGTCCGTAACTTGTGGAAAGCTTTAGTGATAATTATACATTACAAGTAGGTGATTATTGAACGATCTTATCATATTCCTATCTTTTCCCTCCATCATTCTGTTTCCTTTCGTCTAGTGCTCAACTCCTCTTTTGCAAGGGTTCGTAAAGGATGTACTCGTCTAATAAGAAAAACTCATTGTATAACTGACAATTCAGAATTTGATTACAGGCATAAGACTTGTGATATAGGAAAGCATGCCTGTGAATACCAGTAATTTCTAATTCTTTGAGAGAACAGGATGCATTTCTGCAGGCATTGTATCCAGCAAGTAGACTATGGTCGAAGATATTGGTAATTCGACCCATCTGCATTTCGTGATCCTCCAGAATTTTATAGGCTCATGTTTTTGACTGTAATAAAAACATAGAGAAACAAGAGATGTAACAATTGAGGAATAATGTAGATCTAATTTGGGATAAACCACACTTACCAGTGATTTTGGATTTTCAAAGGGAAATGATATTTTCCTGAAGCTCATATATTCGTCACATAGTCTATATTCCAAGGAATCAGTATATAATCGGAGTCTTCCTCTCGTTTATGCAATGTTTTGAAAGTCTGAATTATAAGAAAGCACGAGATTTAGCAATAATAATGCAGAAATAATGTCGTCATAATGTTTCATGGCGAGAAAGTTGGCATTTTCAACAAGTGGATTCTCAGTTTAAATTATATTTCAGTTGTTGGCTACTCACAATTAAAGAAATCTAGAGAGCGATGAGATGTAGGCCTTGTTCCGATTATCAGGAAAATCTCCCTATTTCTTTCTATAAAATATGCCACACATATTATCTCACTATCAAATATTATACATCTACGAAACTTGCAGTCGACCTGAAGATCTGTAACAGAAAGGTGATTAATTCGTCCCTAATTATTAACACCGATCGTAGATCAGTGTTAATCTCTTAAGATACCCTGGAAGAAGAGAATTGATTAATCTTAGAATACCCTGAAAGAAAGATTTGATTAGTGCTGAAAGAAAGCATCGGTTAGTTTTTAGACTACCCTGAAAGAAAAAAGTTCATTAGTGAACCTGTGGAGAAAATAAAAATTCACAATAATATTTGTCATGGAAAACGCATCCAGTGTAATAAGAAAGGCATAGAAGAAAGGGGAGACTTGACGCTATCTGCCGTTAATATTGGCTAGAACTTTACGAACTGCAAATAGTTATCGGCATATAGGAGTCAAGTATAAGAAAGGTAAAGATGACAGACAAAAGCATAGAAGTTTTGGTAGCGTGACGGTCGGCGTCCTCTTCAACTGATGTTTTCAGGCTCAGCCTCTCTCATTTCCACGCCCCACGTAAACGCGGAAATGAAGAGACGCGTTTTGCCCATTCAAGCGACCGTTGTTCATTTCAATCTGAGTTTTCTCTGAGGATTTGAATGGAAGAATGAGAAAATTTCGAATGGGAATTAATATGAAAGGGACTCACGTTACTGTGAGTATGGAAATGAAAAGTGCATGTGAATTATGTAATTATGTGAATACTGATAAAAAAACTTGGGAATGCAAGGATTTGTAAAAATCATGTATATTTCGTAGAAATTACATGAAAGTAGCTATACTTTATCTTCTATTGCGATCGCTTGAATTTGCTGTGGAGAAAAAGATATTAGTACCACCACCGTCCCATTGCGCGACCCTTCCTGCCCTCGCCTGGTTCCCAGAACCCACCCAACGGAGTAGTAAATTAAATACTAAGGCACTCACGCACAGACTCGTAATCACCCTTCCCACGGATTGCCCTACCTTCCCGATTCACCTGTACGGAAAGCTAAGAAAATCCGATATCACATTCTCTCCAACACAAGCATACAAACCAGCTCACACACCGTGGTCGGAAACTTACCTTTTCATTTGCTGCAGGGGAAGAACGGGTTAGTACATCCTGGACAAAATTGTCAAACTTTTTTCTAATCGGACTATGCGAAAGTGAATGTGCATTATCATTTGTTTATCTTCAAATTTCTAGATTTTTATACATTGAATAAAAGATTGACTTTACTTGGAATCTTGCACTGAAATTGTTCATTCTTGTGTCGAGCAGGAGCTCCTAGAGTTTCTGTATCATGAAAAATCAAACCTCAGGAGGATCCACCGCTCAACCAGCCAGAATTCGCGAAAGTTTACGTACGAAAATAGAGAAGATAATAGCGGAAGCCGATTGAGCGATGTATGTCCTCCTGTCGCGATGCTCATCGCGATTCGCAACGGATCAGGGCCCTGACGGCCGTAAGAGTGAGTTTATCTATTTAATTGTGAATCTGTGATAGGACTGTGCAGTAAGACGAACCATGTCACATTGCAGTCTGTAGAGGAAGCTATAATTATGGAAGGGAACTCCGTTGCGGTCGCGAATGAGCCTATCTGAATTTAGCTAAGAAATCGAAGATTGTACAGTGTTACCGCCACGCCACGCGATAGAGAAAAGAGAGAACCAAGGAAAGGAAGCCCATTACCAAAGATCATGCGACTCACTGACGTAGCCGAGTAAGGAGAGAGCAATTGCACTCGGATGTATCTGCTTGGCTGTCAACACACGAGGAGATGGAAAGGAGAAAAAGAAGGGAATTAGTCGGATAATTGCTTGGCTCGATATATTGAACGAAAATGAAAACGAGTTGTTAGTTTTGGAAAAACAGAGATTGACGATAAAGTTTCTTGGTCTCACCTCATTACAATTGCTCCCTTGCTGGCATACGCCACCCTCGTGTCCTATCAGCTTCGGATCAGCTTCGGTTCGGCTTCGGATCAGCTTCCTTTCGGAGGTGGTTCACTGAAAAATGGAAAGAGAAATATTTAAATACAGAAACAGACTCGTAAAGTCCAGAAGTCGTCTTTAGGTAAGGTATCTTTAAATTCCTCGATATAGAAGAAGAGTGAAATTCGTGAACATATCACGTTACATATTTGGTGAGAAGTTAATTAATCGAAACATATCAGAATCTTACCTGTTCACTACTTTTTCTCATAGTCCATGTATAATTGGTCCTGTCTATCCATGGTGTCCATCACAATCTAATAGAAACATAAACGAGAAGCAAAAGGTTTATTTTTTGAACGCATTCGTATAATTTTTCTGTCAATATCTTCAGACGGAGAAAAAACGTTAGTACAAATAGTTGTGGGTACCGATTTGAGCAGGACAATAATTGAACTCTATTGAAAAGGCAGAATGAGATCAAAAATTCTATATACCTTTCATTCAATTTGTCAGTGAGGATTGGACTCGTGTAATCAGCCTCCGCAATCCGTGCCCATGCATGAGAGTAGGATTTACATTATCTTTGTGTTCAACCTTTCGATTTTCTTGTTTCTTCAGTGTTTTTCCTTCAATAGTTCTACTTTCTTTTTCTAAAGAAGGAAAGAAATGATTCAGAAAATTGTCGTGATAAAATTTGAGTGGAAAAAAGTCAAGCGAGTAAACTATAATGAAAACTACTGTTCATGAAAAACTTGAAGATTCATATCAGAGCTCATTTCTTTGCTCAAATTGAACTTATTGAGCCTAAATTGCATTTGACATCAGAGGAATGACGAGCTGTTATCGCATGCTCAAGATAAAGATTGCTGGCTAAATTTTCCGATTCTCACCTCAATCTCTTACACTTTGGACTTCATATCCCGGGACCTGAGTATTTCACAAAGTTCCTATCGGTCCATCAGATTTTCGGGATCTCCGGATTTACCGTCCTGTAGAAAAGATTCAAAGCAAAATGAGTGAAATGAGAAATAAGTTTCGGATGTACATTGTTATTATAAATATAGACAAGTATGTACACATAGCCTTAGAATATAGAAACAGACTCATGTGTATTGAAAAAGGTTTCAGTTTGCAAAAATCAAAAGATTAATTATTGAAATGACAAATTATGTTATTCGTCGATGTGAAATTTTAACCAAAAAGAGTATGGAGTAGGTATATTGTAAAAGAATCTAAATTTATTGGAAATGACAAATGTATGCGTTAATTGAACTTCAATAGAACTGTGATTTCATCGAGAATCATGTTATCATTACCGATTTATCTTCCATTCCATGTATCCGAATAAATTGGTCTATGAAACCAAACTGTGCAACTAGGATTTTTCTTATCTTCCTGTTGCTTGACCACCTTTCCCTCCTGTTTGCCTCCTCCGCTTCCTTGAAAAAAAATTAGTGATTTGGAATATTAGAAAAATAAAATGTTGGGTGAAAAATAAACACGTATCGTATTGATGATTTACTAGACTGAAGACTAAATGATTCACGAGAAGCCCAAAAAATCTCAATTTATTGAAAATAATAAATGTATTCAATAATCGAGCTCTAATACAAATGAGACTCAAGGGGAAATCATGTTATCATTACCGATTTATCTTTCATTTGATGTGTTAGAATGATTTGGTGCATGAAACCCAACCGTGCAACTAGGATTTTTGTCATCTTCCTGTTGCTCGACCACCTTTCCCTCCTGTTTGCCTCCTCCGCTTCCTTGAAAAAGGAATCAGTGATTTAGAAAGTTAGACAGATAAAATGTTGAATGAAAAATAAAAGAGTATTGTATTAGTCAATTACTATTCGCGAAAAACTTGACTGAGTGTATACTACTGAAAAAAATGTATTATTGTATCGGTCGATCCAAAATGTTGACCAAAATGAGTGAAAAATCTGAATTTATTGAAAATAACCAACGTATTCGATAATTGAACTCGAATAGAAATGAGACTTGAGTGGAAATCATGTTGTCATTACCGATTTATCTTATATTTGATTGGTTCGAATGATTTGGTCCGTGAAACCAAACTGCGCAACTAGGATTTTTCTTATGTTCCTGTTGCTTGACCACCTTTCCCTCCTGTTTGCCTCCTCCGCTTCCTGGAAAGAGAAATCAGTGATTTGGAATATATACGTTTAACCATAAGCACAATATAATTTCCTTCAGTGATTGCATACCGATTCTCACCTAAATATCTAGACTGCAGAACTCGCATGATCCTTGGACCCGAGTCATCAATACAGTTTCTGTTTCGGTCCATCAGGATTTTGGATTCTCTGGACCCGCAGGTCGTATACTTGTCTGTGAAAGAAATGGAACATTGGAGCAAAAACTGAGGAAAAATCGATATCAGATTTTGAATCTAGAAGCAGGCTTATGTATATTCTGAAAGGTTTATTATAACCAAATATATGTCTTGATTTTACCTGTTTCTGATTTCATTTCATCCCATTTGATTTATCCAATCCAGTGTTTGGCTGCACTTCGCCAGGGGCATGGACACTGGATCAAACGAATTTGAAAATTAAATGCAGAGTCTGAATTCGATTGAAGGGACGAGATTGCGAATGCAAGGAGGGCTTCTGCCTGCTTACCAGTGATTCTTGATTTTTATGCAGAAATGATGTTTCCCTGCAGGTCATGTACACATGACAGTCTATAATCCAAGATACGTGTACATAGTCCGATTCTTTCAAGCTTCATGTATAACATCCTTCGGAATTCTGAACTGTAACGGAAACATAAAGAAATACGAGATTAAGCAAGGGAGAAGTAATGATCTTTTGAGATCTTAACTTTTTCTTCAAATTGTATTATATTCTTATATAATTATGGGCTACTCACAATAAAAGAAATCTAGAGAGCGATGAGATATAGGCCGTATTCCAATCATCAGAAAAATCTCCCTATTTCCTTCCATAAAATATGTCACACATATTATCTCTCCAACTAGGATTTTTGTTATCTTCCTAATGCTCGACCACCGTTCCCTCCTGTTTGCCTCCTCCGCTTCCTTGAAAAAGGAATCAGTGATTTAGAACACATATGTTCAACCAGAAGCACAATATAACTTCCATCAGCCATTGCATACCCATTTTCATCTAAATCTCCAGACTACAGAACTCGCATGATTTTTGGACCCGAGTCATTTATACAGTTTCTATGTTGGTCCATCAGGCTTTGGGAATCGAGCCGAAGGTCGTATACTTGTCTGTAAAAGAAATGAAGCAAAAGAGAGATATGAGATTTGGAATCTAGAAAAAGGCTCATGTACGTATATTCTACAAAGGTGTATTCACCAAATATATGTCTCATTTTTACCTGTTTCTGATTTCATTCAATCCCACTTCTGGATGGAATATCCAGTGTTCGACTGCACTTCGACAGGGGCATGGACACTGAAACAAACAAATTTGAAAATTAAATGCAGAGTCTGAATTCGATTGAAGGGACGAGATTGCGAATGCAAGGAGGGCTTCTGCCAGCTTACCAGTGATTCTGGATTTTTATCTATCTTCTATCTTTTTTTTTGTCTTATGTTTATTTTTAGTTTCACTTTATTTTATTTATGTTTATTTTTTATCTTATTTGATGTTCTCCTTGTCTCTTTGTTTTCTGTTTTTGGATTGTATCATACTGTTCTCTCTTTTTGTATTTGTTGTTGTAAATTTCTCTCTACTCGTCTTATGGGACCATGCCCCATGACGTAATAAATGACTATTATTATTATTATTATTATTATTATTATTATTATTATTATTATTATTATTATTATTATTATTATCATCATCATTTTAATGCAGGAATGACGTTTCCCTGCAGTTCATGAATAAATCAGAGTCTGTAATCCAGGAAACATGTGTGTACACAGTCCGATTCTTTCAAGTTTCACGTATTCCTTTCCTCCGGAATTCTGAACTGTAACCGAAATATGAGGAAATACGAGAGTGAGCAATGAAGAAGTAATGTAAATGAAAAGAAATTCTCACTTTTCAGATCTTAATCATTTCTTTGAAATATACTACAATTGTCGGCTATTCACCATTAGAGAAATCTAGAGAGCGATGAGATGTAGGCCTTGTTCCGATTATCAGAAAAATCTCCCTATTTCTTTCTATAAAATATGCCACACATATTATCTCACTATCAAATATTATACATCTACGAAACTTGCAGTCATCCTGAAGATCTGTAACAGAAAGGTGATTAATTCGTCCCTAATTATTAACACCGATCGTAGATCAGTGTTAATCTCTTATAAGATACCCTGGAAGAAGAGAATTGATTAATCTTAGAATACCCTGAAAGAAAGATTTGATTAGTGCTGGAAGAAAGCATCGGTTAGTTTTAGACTACCCTGAAAGAAAAAAGTTAATTAGTGAACCTGTGGAGAAAATAAAAATTCACAATAATATTTGTCATGGAAAACGCATCCAGTGTAATAAGAAAGGCATAGAAGAAAGGAGAGACTTGACGCTATCTGCCGTTAATATTGGCTAGAACTTTACGAACTGCAAATAGTTATCGGCATATAGGAGTCAAGTATAAGAAAGGTAAAGATGACAGACAAAAGCATAGAAGTTTTGGTAGCGTGACGGTCGGCGTCCTCTTCAACTGATGTTTTCAGGCTCAGCCTCTCTCATTTCCACGCCCCACGTAAACGCGGAAATGAAGAGACGCGTTTTGCCCATTCAAGCGACCGTTGTTCATTTCAATCTGAGTTTTCTCTGAGGATTTGAATGGAAGAATGAGAAAATTTCGAATGGGAATTAATATGAAAGGGACTCACGTTACTGTGAGTATGGAAATGAAAAGTGCATGTGAATTATGTAATTATGTGAATACTGATAAAAAAACTTGGGAATGCAAGGATTTGTAAAAATCATGTATATTTCGTAGAAATTACATGAAAGTAGCTATACTTTATCTTCTATTGCGATCGCTTGAATTTGCTGTGGAGAAAAAGATATTAGTACCACCACCGTCCCATTGCGCGACCCTTCCTGCCCTCGCCTGGTTCCCAGAACCCACCCAACGGAGTAGTAAATTAAATACTAAGGCACTCACGCACAGACTCGTAATCACCCTTCCCACGGATTGCCCTACCTTCCCGATTCACCTGTACGGAAAGCTAAGAAAATCCGATATCACATTCTCTCCAACACAAGCATACAAACCAGCTCACACACCGTGGTCGGAAACTTACCTTTTCATTTGCTGCAGGGGAAGAACGGGTTAGTACATCCTGGACAAAATTGTCAAACTTTTTTCTAATCGGACTATGCGAAAGTGAATGTGCATTATCATTTGTTTATCTTCAAATTTCTAGATTTTTATACATTGAATAAAAGATTGACTTTACTTGGAATCTTGCACTGAAATTGTTCATTCTTGTGTCGAGCAGGAGCTCCTAGAGTTTCTGTATCATGAAAAATCAAACCTCAGGAGGATCCACCGCTCAACCAGCCAGAATTCGCGAAAGTTTACGTACGAAAATAGAGAAGATAATAGCGGAAGCCGATTGAGCGATGTATGTCCTCCTGTCGCGATGCTCATCGCGATTCGCAACGGATCAGGGCCCTGACGGCCGTAAGAGTGAGTTTATCTATTTAATTGTGAATCTGTGATAGGACTGTGCAGTAAGACGAACCATGTCACATTGCAGTCTGTAGAGGAAGCTATAATTATGGAAGGGAACTCCGTTGCGGTCGCGAATGAGCCTATCTGAATTTAGCTAAGAAATCGAAGATTGTACAGTGTTACCGCCACGCCACGCGATAGAGAAAAGAGAGAACCAAGGAAAGGAAGCCCATTACCAAAGATCATGCGACTCACTGACGTAGCCGAGTAAGGAGAGAGCAATTGCACTCGGATGTATCTGCTTGGCTGTCAACACACGAGGAGATGGAAAGGAGAAAAAGAAGGGAATTAGTCGGATAATTGCTTGGCTCGATATATTGAACGAAAATGAAAACGAGTTGTTAGTTTTGGAAAAACAGAGATTGACGATAAAGTTTCTTGGTCTCACCTCATTACAATTGCTCCCTTGCTGGCATACGCCACCCTCGTGTCCTATCAGCTTCGGATCAGCTTCGGTTCGGCTTCGGATCAGCTTCCTTTCGGAGGTGGTTCACTGAAAAATGGAAAGAGAAATATTTAAATACAGAAACAGACTCGTAAAGTCCAGAAGTCGTCTTTAGGTAAGGTATCTTTAAATTCCTCGATATAGAAGAAGAGTGAAATTCGTGAACATATCACGTTACATATTTGGTGAGAAGTTAATTAATCGAAACATATCAGAATCTTACCTGTTCACTACTTTTTCTCATAGTCCATGTATAATTGGTCCTGTCTATCCATGGTGTCCATCACAATCTAATAGAAACATAAACGAGAAGCAAAAGGTTTATTTTTTGAACGCATTCGTATAATTTTTCTGTCAATATCTTCAGACGGAGAAAAAACGTTAGTACAAATAGTTGTGGGTACCGATTTGAGCAGGACAATAATTGAACTCTATTGAAAAGGCAGAATGAGATCAAAAATTCTATATACCTTTCATTCAATTTGTCAGTGAGGATTGGACTCGTGTAATCAGCCTCCGCAATCCGTGCCCATGCATGAGAGTAGGATTTACATTATCTTTGTGTTCAACCTTTCGATTTTCTTGTTTCTTCAGTGTTTTTCCTTCAATAGTTCTACTTTCTTTTTCTAAAGAAGGAAAGAAATGATTCAGAAAATTGTCGTGATAAAATTTGAGTGGAAAAAAGTCAAGCGAGTAAACTATAATGAAAACTACTGTTCATGAAAAACTTGAAGATTCATATCAGAGCTCATTTCTTTGCTCAAATTGAACTTATTGAGCCTAAATTGCATTTGACATCAGAGGAATGACGAGCTGTTATCGCATGCTCAAGATAAAGATTGCTGGCTAAATTTTCCGATTCTCACCTCAATCTCTTACACTTTGGACTTCATATCCCGGGACCTGAGTATTTCACAAAGTTCCTATCGGTCCATCAGATTTTCGGGATCTCCGGATTTACCGTCCTGTAGAAAAGATTCAAAGCAAAATGAGTGAAATGAGAAATAAGTTTCGGATGTACATTGTTATTATAAATATAGACAAGTATGTACACATAGCCTTAGAATATAGAAACAGACTCATGTGTATTGAAAAAGGTTTCAGTTTGCAAAAATCAAAAGATTAATTATTGAAATGACAAATTATGTTATTCGTCGATGTGAAATTTTAACCAAAAAGAGTATGGAGTAGGTATATTGTAAAAGAATCTAAATTTATTGGAAATGACAAATGTATGCGTTAATTGAACTTCAATAGAACTGTGATTTCATCGAGAATCATGTTATCATTACCGATTTATCTTCCATTCCATGTATCCGAATAAATTGGTCTATGAAACCAAACTGTGCAACTAGGATTTTTCTTATCTTCCTGTTGCTTGACCACCTTTCCCTCCTGTTTGCCTCCTCCGCTTCCTTGAAAAAAAATTAGTGATTTGGAATATTAGAAAAATAAAATGTTGGGTGAAAAATAAACACGTATCGTATTGATGATTTACTAGACTGAAGACTAAATGATTCACGAGAAGCCCAAAAAATCTCAATTTATTGAAAATAATAAATGTATTCAATAATCGAGCTCTAATACAAATGAGACTCAAGGGGAAATCATGTTATCATTACCGATTTATCTTTCATTTGATGTGTTAGAATGATTTGGTGCATGAAACCCAACCGTGCAACTAGGATTTTTGTCATCTTCCTGTTGCTCGACCACCTTTCCCTCCTGTTTGCCTCCTCCGCTTCCTTGAAAAAGGAATCAGTGATTTAGAAAGTTAGACAGATAAAATGTTGAATGAAAAATAAAAGAGTATTGTATTAGTCAATTACTATTCGCGAAAAACTTGACTGAGTGTATACTACTGAAAAAAATGTATTATTGTATCGGTCGATCCAAAATGTTGACCAAAATGAGTGAAAAATCTGAATTTATTGAAAATAACCAACGTATTCGATAATTGAACTCTAATAGAAATGAGACTTGAGTGGAAATCATGTTGTCATTACCGATTTATCTTATATTTGATTGGTTCGAATGATTTGGTCCGTGAAACCAAACTGCGCAACTAGGATTTTTCTTATGTTCCTGTTGCTTGACCACCTTTCCCTCCTGTTTGCCTCCTCCGCTTCCTGGAAAGAGAAATCAGTGATTTGGAATATATACGTTTAACCATAAGCACAATATAATTTCCTTCAGTGATTGCATACCGATTCTCACCTAAATATCTAGACTGCAGAACTCGCATGATCCTTGGACCCGAGTCATCAATACAGTTTCTGTTTCGGTCCATCAGGATTTTGGATTCTCTGGACCCGCAGGTCGTATACTTGTCTGTGAAAGAAATGGAACATTGGAGCAAAAACTGAGGAAAAATCGATATCAGATTTTGAATCTAGAAGCAGGCTTATGTATATTCTGAAAGGTTTATTATAACCAAATATATGTCTTGATTTTACCTGTTTCTGATTTCATTTCATCCCATTTGATTTATCCAATCCAGTGTTTGGCTGCACTTCGCCAGGGGCATGGACACTGGATCAAACGAATTTGAAAATTAAATGCAGAGTCTGAATTCGATTGAAGGGACGAGATTGCGAATGCAAGGAGGGCTTCTGCCTGCTTACCAGTGATTCTTGATTTTTATGCAGAAATGATGTTTCCCTGCAGGTCATGTACACATGACAGTCTATAATCCAAGATACGTGTACATAGTCCGATTCTTTCAAGCTTCATGTATAACATCCTTCGGAATTCTGAACTGTAACGGAAACATAAAGAAATACGAGATTAAGCAAGGGAGAAGTAATGATCTTTTGAGATCTTAACTTTTTCTTCAAATTGTATTATATTCTTATATAATTATGGGCTACTCACAATAAAAGAAATCTAGAGAGCGATGAGATATAGGCCGTATTCCAATCATCAGAAAAATCTCCCTATTTCCTTCCATAAAATATGTCACACATATTATCTCTCCAACTAGGATTTTTGTTATCTTCCTAATGCTCGACCACCGTTCCCTCCTGTTTGCCTCCTCCGCTTCCTTGAAAAAGGAATCAGTGATTTAGAACACATATGTTCAACCAGAAGCACAATATAACTTCCATCAGCCATTGCATACCCATTTTCATCTAAATCTCCAGACTACAGAACTCGCATGATTTTTGGACCCGAGTCATTTATACAGTTTCTATGTTGGTCCATCAGGCTTTGGGAATCGAGCCGAAGGTCGTATACTTGTCTGTAAAAGAAATGAAGCAAAAGAGAGATATGAGATTTGGAATCTAGAAAAAGGCTCATGTACGTATATTCTACAAAGGTGTATTCACCAAATATATGTCTCATTTTTACCTGTTTCTGATTTCATTCAATCCCACTTCTGGATGGAATATCCAGTGTTCGACTGCACTTCGACAGGGGCATGGACACTGAAACAAACAAATTTGAAAATTAAATGCAGAGTCTGAATTCGATTGAAGGGACGAGATTGCGAATGCAAGGAGGGCTTCTGCCAGCTTACCAGTGATTCTGGATTTTTATCTATCTTCTATCTTTTTTTTTGTCTTATGTTTATTTTTAGTTTCACTTTATTTTATTTATGTTTATTTTTTATCTTATTTGATGTTCTCCTTGTCTCTTTGTTTTCTGTTTTTGGATTGTATCATACTGTTCTCTCTTTTTGTATTTGTTGTTGTAAATTTCTCTCTACTCGTCTTATGGGACCATGCCCCATGACGTAATAAATGACTATTATTATTATTATTATTATTATTATTATTATTATTATTATTATTATTATTATTATTATTATTATCATCATCATTTTAATGCAGGAATGACGTTTCCCTGCAGTTCATGAATAAATCAGAGTCTGTAATCCAGGAAACATGTGTGTACACAGTCCGATTCTTTCAAGTTTCACGTATTCCTTTCCTCCGGAATTCTGAACTGTAACCGAAATATGAGGAAATACGAGAGTGAGCAATGAAGAAGTAATGTAAATGAAAAGAAATTCTCACTTTTCAGATCTTAATCATTTCTTTGAAATATACTACAATTGTCGGCTATTCACCATTAGAGAAATCTAGAGAGCGATGAGATGTAGGCCTTGTTCCGATTATCAGAAAAATCTCCCTATTTCTTTCTATAAAATATGCCACACATATTATCTCACTATCAAATATTATACATCTACGAAACTTGCAGTCATCCTGAAGATCTGTAACAGAAAGGTGATTAATTCGTCCCTAATTATTAACACCGATCGTAGATCAGTGTTAATCTCTTATAAGATACCCTGGAAGAAGAGAATTGATTAATCTTAGAATACCCTGAAAGAAAGATTTGATTAGTGCTGGAAGAAAGCATCGGTTAGTTTTAGACTACCCTGAAAGAAAAAAGTTAATTAGTGAACCTGTGGAGAAAATAAAAATTCACAATAATATTTGTCATGGAAAACGCATCCAGTGTAATAAGAAAGGCATAGAAGAAAGGAGAGACTTGACGCTATCTGCCGTTAATATTGGCTAGAACTTTACGAACTGCAAATAGTTATCGGCATATAGGAGTCAAGTATAAGAAAGGTAAAGATGACAGACAAAAGCATAGAAGTTTTGGTAGCGTGACGGTCGGCGTCCTCTTCAACTGATGTTTTCAGGCTCAGCCTCTCTCATTTCCACGCCCCACGTAAACGCGGAAATGAAGAGACGCGTTTTGCCCATTCAAGCGACCGTTGTTCATTTCAATCTGAGTTTTCTCTGAGGATTTGAATGGAAGAATGAGAAAATTTCGAATGGGAATTAATATGAAAGGGACTCACGTTACTGTGAGTATGGAAATGAAAAGTGCATGTGAATTATGTAATTATGTGAATACTGATAAAAAAACTTGGGAATGCAAGGATTTGTAAAAATCATGTATATTTCGTAGAAATTACATGAAAGTAGCTATACTTTATCTTCTATTGCGATCGCTTGAATTTGCTGTGGAGAAAAAGATATTAGTACCACCACCGTCCCATTGCGCGACCCTTCCTGCCCTCGCCTGGTTCCCAGAACCCACCCAACGGAGTAGTAAATTAAATACTAAGGCACTCACGCACAGACTCGTAATCACCCTTCCCACGGATTGCCCTACCTTCCCGATTCACCTGTACGGAAAGCTAAGAAAATCCGATATCACATTCTCTCCAACACAAGCATACAAACCAGCTCACACACCGTGGTCGGAAACTTACCTTTTCATTTGCTGCAGGGGAAGAACGGGTTAGTACATCCTGGACAAAATTGTCAAACTTTTTTCTAATCGGACTATGCGAAAGTGAATGTGCATTATCATTTGTTTATCTTCAAATTTCTAGATTTTTATACATTGAATAAAAGATTGACTTTACTTGGAATCTTGCACTGAAATTGTTCATTCTTGTGTCGAGCAGGAGCTCCTAGAGTTTCTGTATCATGAAAAATCAAACCTCAGGAGGATCCACCGCTCAACCAGCCAGAATTCGCGAAAGTTTACGTACGAAAATAGAGAAGATAATAGCGGAAGCCGATTGAGCGATGTATGTCCTCCTGTCGCGATGCTCATCGCGATTCGCAACGGATCAGGGCCCTGACGGCCGTAAGAGTGAGTTTATCTATTTAATTGTGAATCTGTGATAGGACTGTGCAGTAAGACGAACCATGTCACATTGCAGTCTGTAGAGGAAGCTATAATTATGGAAGGGAACTCCGTTGCGGTCGCGAATGAGCCTATCTGAATTTAGCTAAGAAATCGAAGATTGTACAGTGTTACCGCCACGCCACGCGATAGAGAAAAGAGAGAACCAAGGAAAGGAAGCCCATTACCAAAGATCATGCGACTCACTGACGTAGCCGAGTAAGGAGAGAGCAATTGCACTCGGATGTATCTGCTTGGCTGTCAACACACGAGGAGATGGAAAGGAGAAAAAGAAGGGAATTAGTCGGATAATTGCTTGGCTCGATATATTGAACGAAAATGAAAACGAGTTGTTAGTTTTGGAAAAACAGAGATTGACGATAAAGTTTCTTGGTCTCACCTCATTACAATTGCTCCCTTGCTGGCATACGCCACCCTCGTGTCCTATCAGCTTCGGATCAGCTTCGGTTCGGCTTCGGATCAGCTTCCTTTCGGAGGTGGTTCACTGAAAAATGGAAAGAGAAATATTTAAATACAGAAACAGACTCGTAAAGTCCAGAAGTCGTCTTTAGGTAAGGTATCTTTAAATTCCTCGATATAGAAGAAGAGTGAAATTCGTGAACATATCACGTTACATATTTGGTGAGAAGTTAATTAATCGAAACATATCAGAATCTTACCTGTTCACTACTTTTTCTCATAGTCCATGTATAATTGGTCCTGTCTATCCATGGTGTCCATCACAATCTAATAGAAACATAAACGAGAAGCAAAAGGTTTATTTTTTGAACGCATTCGTATAATTTTTCTGTCAATATCTTCAGACGGAGAAAAAACGTTAGTACAAATAGTTGTGGGTACCGATTTGAGCAGGACAATAATTGAACTCTATTGAAAAGGCAGAATGAGATCAAAAATTCTATATACCTTTCATTCAATTTGTCAGTGAGGATTGGACTCGTGTAATCAGCCTCCGCAATCCGTGCCCATGCATGAGAGTAGGATTTACATTATCTTTGTGTTCAACCTTTCGATTTTCTTGTTTCTTCAGTGTTTTTCCTTCAATAGTTCTACTTTCTTTTTCTAAAGAAGGAAAGAAATGATTCAGAAAATTGTCGTGATAAAATTTGAGTGGAAAAAAGTCAAGCGAGTAAACTATAATGAAAACTACTGTTCATGAAAAACTTGAAGATTCATATCAGAGCTCATTTCTTTGCTCAAATTGAACTTATTGAGCCTAAATTGCATTTGACATCAGAGGAATGACGAGCTGTTATCGCATGCTCAAGATAAAGATTGCTGGCTAAATTTTCCGATTCTCACCTCAATCTCTTACACTTTGGACTTCATATCCCGGGACCTGAGTATTTCACAAAGTTCCTATCGGTCCATCAGATTTTCGGGATCTCCGGATTTACCGTCCTGTAGAAAAGATTCAAAGCAAAATGAGTGAAATGAGAAATAAGTTTCGGATGTACATTGTTATTATAAATATAGACAAGTATGTACACATAGCCTTAGAATATAGAAACAGACTCATGTGTATTGAAAAAGGTTTCAGTTTGCAAAAATCAAAAGATTAATTATTGAAATGACAAATTATGTTATTCGTCGATGTGAAATTTTAACCAAAAAGAGTATGGAGTAGGTATATTGTAAAAGAATCTAAATTTATTGGAAATGACAAATGTATGCGTTAATTGAACTTCAATAGAACTGTGATTTCATCGAGAATCATGTTATCATTACCGATTTATCTTCCATTCCATGTATCCGAATAAATTGGTCTATGAAACCAAACTGTGCAACTAGGATTTTTCTTATCTTCCTGTTGCTTGACCACCTTTCCCTCCTGTTTGCCTCCTCCGCTTCCTTGAAAAAAAATTAGTGATTTGGAATATTAGAAAAATAAAATGTTGGGTGAAAAATAAACACGTATCGTATTGATGATTTACTAGACTGAAGACTAAATGATTCACGAGAAGCCCAAAAAATCTCAATTTATTGAAAATAATAAATGTATTCAATAATCGAGCTCTAATACAAATGAGACTCAAGGGGAAATCATGTTATCATTACCGATTTATCTTTCATTTGATGTGTTAGAATGATTTGGTGCATGAAACCCAACCGTGCAACTAGGATTTTTGTCATCTTCCTGTTGCTCGACCACCTTTCCCTCCTGTTTGCCTCCTCCGCTTCCTTGAAAAAGGAATCAGTGATTTAGAAAGTTAGACAGATAAAATGTTGAATGAAAAATAAAAGAGTATTGTATTAGTCAATTACTATTCGCGAAAAACTTGACTGAGTGTATACTACTGAAAAAAATGTATTATTGTATCGGTCGATCCAAAATGTTGACCAAAATGAGTGAAAAATCTGAATTTATTGAAAATAACCAACGTATTCGATAATTGAACTCGAATAGAAATGAGACTTGAGTGGAAATCATGTTGTCATTACCGATTTATCTTATATTTGATTGGTTCGAATGATTTGGTCCGTGAAACCAAACTGCGCAACTAGGATTTTTCTTATGTTCCTGTTGCTTGACCACCTTTCCCTCCTGTTTGCCTCCTCCGCTTCCTGGAAAGAGAAATCAGTGATTTGGAATATATACGTTTAACCATAAGCACAATATAATTTCCTTCAGTGATTGCATACCGATTCTCACCTAAATATCTAGACTGCAGAACTCGCATGATCCTTGGACCCGAGTCATCAATACAGTTTCTGTTTCGGTCCATCAGGATTTTGGATTCTCTGGACCCGCAGGTCGTATACTTGTCTGTGAAAGAAATGGAACATTGGAGCAAAAACTGAGGAAAAATCGATATCAGATTTTGAATCTAGAAGCAGGCTTATGTATATTCTGAAAGGTTTATTATAACCAAATATATGTCTTGATTTTACCTGTTTCTGATTTCATTTCATCCCATTTGATTTATCCAATCCAGTGTTTGGCTGCACTTCGCCAGGGGCATGGACACTGGATCAAACGAATTTGAAAATTAAATGCAGAGTCTGAATTCGATTGAAGGGACGAGATTGCGAATGCAAGGAGGGCTTCTGCCTGCTTACCAGTGATTCTTGATTTTTATGCAGAAATGATGTTTCCCTGCAGGTCATGTACACATGACAGTCTATAATCCAAGATACGTGTACATAGTCCGATTCTTTCAAGCTTCATGTATAACATCCTTCGGAATTCTGAACTGTAACGGAAACATAAAGAAATACGAGATTAAGCAAGGGAGAAGTAATGATCTTTTGAGATCTTAACTTTTTCTTCAAATTGTATTATATTCTTATATAATTATGGGCTACTCACAATAAAAGAAATCTAGAGAGCGATGAGATATAGGCCGTATTCCAATCATCAGAAAAATCTCCCTATTTCCTTCCATAAAATATGTCACACATATTATCTCTCCAACTAGGATTTTTGTTATCTTCCTAATGCTCGACCACCGTTCCCTCCTGTTTGCCTCCTCCGCTTCCTTGAAAAAGGAATCAGTGATTTAGAACACATATGTTCAACCAGAAGCACAATATAACTTCCATCAGCCATTGCATACCCATTTTCATCTAAATCTCCAGACTACAGAACTCGCATGATTTTTGGACCCGAGTCATTTATACAGTTTCTATGTTGGTCCATCAGGCTTTGGGAATCGAGCCGAAGGTCGTATACTTGTCTGTAAAAGAAATGAAGCAAAAGAGAGATATGAGATTTGGAATCTAGAAAAAGGCTCATGTACGTATATTCTACAAAGGTGTATTCACCAAATATATGTCTCATTTTTACCTGTTTCTGATTTCATTCAATCCCACTTCTGGATGGAATATCCAGTGTTCGACTGCACTTCGACAGGGGCATGGACACTGAAACAAACAAATTTGAAAATTAAATGCAGAGTCTGAATTCGATTGAAGGGACGAGATTGCGAATGCAAGGAGGGCTTCTGCCAGCTTACCAGTGATTCTGGATTTTTATCTATCTTCTATCTTTTTTTTTGTCTTATGTTTATTTTTAGTTTCACTTTATTTTATTTATGTTTATTTTTTATCTTATTTGATGTTCTCCTTGTCTCTTTGTTTTCTGTTTTTGGATTGTATCATACTGTTCTCTCTTTTTGTATTTGTTGTTGTAAATTTCTCTCTACTCGTCTTATGGGACCATGCCCCATGACGTAATAAATGACTATTATTATTATTATTATTATTATTATTATTATTATTATTATTATTATTATTATTATTATTATTATTATTATTATTATTATTATTATTATTATTATTATTATTATTATTATTATTATTATTATTATTATTATTATTATTATTATTATTATTATTATCATTATCATCATCATCATCATTTTAATGCAGGAATGACGTTTCCCTGCAGTTCATGAATAAATCAGAGTCTGTAATCCAGGAAACATGTGTGTACACAGTCCGATTCTTTCAAGTTTCACGTATTCCTTTCCTCCGGAATTCTGAACTGTAACCGAAACATGAGGAAATACGAGAGTGAGCAATGAAGAAGTAATGTAAATGAAAAGAAATTCTCACTTTTCAGATCTTAATCATTTCTTTGAAATATACTACAATTGTCGGCTATTCACCATTAGAGAAATCTAGAGAGCGATGAGATGTAGGCCTTGTTCCGATTATCAGAAAAATCTCCCTATTTCTTTCTATAAAATATGCCACACATATTATCTCACTATCAAATATTATACATCTACGAAACTTGCAGTCATCCTGAAGATCTGTAACAGAAAGGTGATTAATTCGTCCCTAATTATTAACACCGATCGTAGATCAGTGTTAATCTCTTATAAGATACCCTGGAAGAAGAGAATTGATTAATCTTAGAATACCCTGAAAGAAAGATTTGATTAGTGCTGGAAGAAAGCATCGGTTAGTTTTAGACTACCCTGAAAGAAAAAAGTTAATTAGTGAACCTGTGGAGAAAATAAAAATTCACAATAATATTTGTCATGGAAAACGCATCCAGTGTAATAAGAAAGGCATAGAAGAAAGGAGAGACTTGACGCTATCTGCCGTTAATATTGGCTAGAACTTTACGAACTGCAAATAGTTATCGGCATATAGGAGTCAAGTATAAGAAAGGTAAAGATGACAGACAAAAGCATAGAAGTTTTGGTAGCGTGACGGTCGGCGTCCTCTTCAACTGATGTTTTCAGGCTCAGCCTCTCTCATTTCCACGCCCCACGTAAACGCGGAAATGAAGAGACGCGTTTTGCCCATTCAAGCGACCGTTGTTCATTTCAATCTGAGTTTTCTCTGAGGATTTGAATGGAAGAATGAGAAAATTTCGAATGGGAATTAATATGAAAGGGACTCACGTTACTGTGAGTATGGAAATGAAAAGTGCATGTGAATTATGTAATTATGTGAATACTGATAAAAAAACTTGGGAATGCAAGGATTTGTAAAAATCATGTATATTTCGTAGAAATTACATGAAAGTAGCTATACTTTATCTTCTATTGCGATCGCTTGAATTTGCTGTGGAGAAAAAGATATTAGTACCACCACCGTCCCATTGCGCGACCCTTCCTGCCCTCGCCTGGTTCCCAGAACCCACCCAACGGAGTAGTAAATTAAATACTAAGGCACTCACGCACAGACTCGTAATCACCCTTCCCACGGATTGCCCTACCTTCCCGATTCACCTGTACGGAAAGCTAAGAAAATCCGATATCACATTCTCTCCAACACAAGCATACAAACCAGCTCACACACCGTGGTCGGAAACTTACCTTTTCATTTGCTGCAGGGGAAGAACGGGTTAGTACATCCTGGACAAAATTGTCAAACTTTTTTCTAATCGGACTATGCGAAAGTGAATGTGCATTATCATTTGTTTATCTTCAAATTTCTAGATTTTTATACATTGAATAAAAGATTGACTTTACTTGGAATCTTGCACTGAAATTGTTCATTCTTGTGTCGAGCAGGAGCTCCTAGAGTTTCTGTATCATGAAAAATCAAACCTCAGGAGGATCCACCGCTCAACCAGCCAGAATTCGCGAAAGTTTACGTACGAAAATAGAGAAGATAATAGCGGAAGCCGATTGAGCGATGTATGTCCTCCTGTCGCGATGCTCATCGCGATTCGCAACGGATCAGGGCCCTGACGGCCGTAAGAGTGAGTTTATCTATTTAATTGTGAATCTGTGATAGGACTGTGCAGTAAGACGAACCATGTCACATTGCAGTCTGTAGAGGAAGCTATAATTATGGAAGGGAACTCCGTTGCGGTCGCGAATGAGCCTATCTGAATTTAGCTAAGAAATCGAAGATTGTACAGTGTTACCGCCACGCCACGCGATAGAGAAAAGAGAGAACCAAGGAAAGGAAGCCCATTACCAAAGATCATGCGACTCACTGACGTAGCCGAGTAAGGAGAGAGCAATTGCACTCGGATGTATCTGCTTGGCTGTCAACACACGAGGAGATGGAAAGGAGAAAAAGAAGGGAATTAGTCGGATAATTGCTTGGCTCGATATATTGAACGAAAATGAAAACGAGTTGTTAGTTTTGGAAAAACAGAGATTGACGATAAAGTTTCTTGGTCTCACCTCATTACAATTGCTCCCTTGCTGGCATACGCCACCCTCGTGTCCTATCAGCTTCGGATCAGCTTCGGTTCGGCTTCGGATCAGCTTCCTTTCGGAGGTGGTTCACTGAAAAATGGAAAGAGAAATATTTAAATACAGAAACAGACTCGTAAAGTCCAGAAGTCGTCTTTAGGTAAGGTATCTTTAAATTCCTCGATATAGAAGAAGAGTGAAATTCGTGAACATATCACGTTACATATTTGGTGAGAAGTTAATTAATCGAAACATATCAGAATCTTACCTGTTCACTACTTTTTCTCATAGTCCATGTATAATTGGTCCTGTCTATCCATGGTGTCCATCACAATCTAATAGAAACATAAACGAGAAGCAAAAGGTTTATTTTTTGAACGCATTCGTATAATTTTTCTGTCAATATCTTCAGACGGAGAAAAAACGTTAGTACAAATAGTTGTGGGTACCGATTTGAGCAGGACAATAATTGAACTCTATTGAAAAGGCAGAATGAGATCAAAAATTCTATACTTTCATTCAATTTGTCAGTGAGGATTGGACTCGTGTAATCAGCCTCCGCAATCCGTGCCCATGCATGAGAGTAGGATTTACATTATCTTTGTGTTCAACCTTTCGATTTTCTTGTTTCTTCAGTGTTTTTCCTTCAATAGTTCTACTTTCTTTTTCTAAAGAAGGAAAGAAATGATTCAGAAAATTGTCGTGATAAAATTTGAGTGGAAAAAAGTCAAGCGAGTAAACTATAATGAAAACTACTGTTCATGAAAAACTTGAAGATTCATATCAGAGCTCATTTCTTTGCTCAAATTGAACTTATTGAGCCTAAATTGCATTTGACATCAGAGGAATGACGAGCTGTTATCGCATGCTCAAGATAAAGATTGCTGGCTAAATTTTCCGATTCTCACCTCAATCTCTTACACTTTGGACTTCATATCCCGGGACCTGAGTATTTCACAAAGTTCCTATCGGTCCATCAGATTTTCGGGATCTCCGGATTTACCGTCCTGTAGAAAAGATTCAAAGCAAAATGAGTGAAATGAGAAATAAGTTTCGGATGTACATTGTTATTATAAATATAGACAAGTATGTACACATAGCCTTAGAATATAGAAACAGACTCATGTGTATTGAAAAAGGTTTCAGTTTGCAAAAATCAAAAGATTAATTATTGAAATGACAAATTATGTTATTCGTCGATGTGAAATTTTAACCAAAAAGAGTATGGAGTAGGTATATTGTAAAAGAATCTAAATTTATTGGAAATGACAAATGTATGCGTTAATTGAACTTCAATAGAACTGTGATTTCATCGAGAATCATGTTATCATTACCGATTTATCTTCCATTCCATGTATCCGAATAAATTGGTCTATGAAACCAAACTGTGCAACTAGGATTTTTCTTATCTTCCTGTTGCTTGACCACCTTTCCCTCCTGTTTGCCTCCTCCGCTTCCTTGAAAAAAAATTAGTGATTTGGAATATTAGAAAAATAAAATGTTGGGTGAAAAATAAACACGTATCGTATTGATGATTTACTAGACTGAAGACTAAATGATTCACGAGAAGCCCAAAAAATCTCAATTTATTGAAAATAATAAATGTATTCAATAATCGAGCTCTAATACAAATGAGACTCAAGGGGAAATCATGTTATCATTACCGATTTATCTTTCATTTGATGTGTTAGAATGATTTGGTGCATGAAACCCAACCGTGCAACTAGGATTTTTGTCATCTTCCTGTTGCTCGACCACCTTTCCCTCCTGTTTGCCTCCTCCGCTTCCTTGAAAAAGGAATCAGTGATTTAGAAAGTTAGACAGATAAAATGTTGAATGAAAAATAAAAGAGTATTGTATTAGTCAATTACTATTCGCGAAAAACTTGACTGAGTGTATACTACTGAAAAAAATGTATTATTGTATCGGTCGATCCAAAATGTTGACCAAAATGAGTGAAAAATCTGAATTTATTGAAAATAACCAACGTATTCGATAATTGAACTCGAATAGAAATGAGACTTGAGTGGAAATCATGTTGTCATTACCGATTTATCTTATATTTGATTGGTTCGAATGATTTGGTCCGTGAAACCAAACTGCGCAACTAGGATTTTTCTTATGTTCCTGTTGCTTGACCACCTTTCCCTCCTGTTTGCCTCCTCCGCTTCCTGGAAAGAGAAATCAGTGATTTGGAATATATACGTTTAACCATAAGCACAATATAATTTCCTTCAGTGATTGCATACCGATTCTCACCTAAATATCTAGACTGCAGAACTCGCATGATCCTTGGACCCGAGTCATCAATACAGTTTCTGTTTCGGTCCATCAGGATTTTGGATTCTCTGGACCCGCAGGTCGTATACTTGTCTGTGAAAGAAATGGAACATTGGAGCAAAAACTGAGGAAAAATCGATATCAGATTTTGAATCTAGAAGCAGGCTTATGTATATTCTGAAAGGTTTATTATAACCAAATATATGTCTTGATTTTACCTGTTTCTGATTTCATTTCATCCCATTTGATTTATCCAATCCAGTGTTTGGCTGCACTTCGCCAGGGGCATGGACACTGGATCAAACGAATTTGAAAATTAAATGCAGAGTCTGAATTCGATTGAAGGGACGAGATTGCGAATGCAAGGAGGGCTTCTGCCTGCTTACCAGTGATTCTTGATTTTTATGCAGAAATGATGTTTCCCTGCAGGTCATGTACACATGACAGTCTATAATCCAAGATACGTGTACATAGTCCGATTCTTTCAAGCTTCATGTATAACATCCTTCGGAATTCTGAACTGTAACGGAAACATAAAGAAATACGAGATTAAGCAAGGGAGAAGTAATGATCTTTTGAGATCTTAACTTTTTCTTCAAATTGTATTATATTCTTATATAATTATGGGCTACTCACAATAAAAGAAATCTAGAGAGCGATGAGATATAGGCCGTATTCCAATCATCAGAAAAATCTCCCTATTTCCTTCCATAAAATATGTCACACATATTATCTCTCCAACTAGGATTTTTGTTATCTTCCTAATGCTCGACCACCGTTCCCTCCTGTTTGCCTCCTCCGCTTCCTTGAAAAAGGAATCAGTGATTTAGAACACATATGTTCAACCAGAAGCACAATATAACTTCCATCAGCCATTGCATACCCATTTTCATCTAAATCTCCAGACTACAGAACTCGCATGATTTTTGGACCCGAGTCATTTATACAGTTTCTATGTTGGTCCATCAGGCTTTGGGAATCGAGCCGAAGGTCGTATACTTGTCTGTAAAAGAAATGAAGCAAAAGAGAGATATGAGATTTGGAATCTAGAAAAAGGCTCATGTACGTATATTCTACAAAGGTGTATTCACCAAATATATGTCTCATTTTTACCTGTTTCTGATTTCATTCAATCCCACTTCTGGATGGAATATCCAGTGTTCGACTGCACTTCGACAGGGGCATGGACACTGAAACAAACAAATTTGAAAATTAAATGCAGAGTCTGAATTCGATTGAAGGGACGAGATTGCGAATGCAAGGAGGGCTTCTGCCAGCTTACCAGTGATTCTGGATTTTTATCTATCTTCTATCTTTTTTTTTGTCTTATGTTTATTTTTAGTTTCACTTTATTTTATTTATGTTTATTTTTTATCTTATTTGATGTTCTCCTTGTCTCTTTGTTTTCTGTTTTTGGATTGTATCATACTGTTCTCTCTTTTTGTATTTGTTGTTGTAAATTTCTCTCTACTCGTCTTATGGGACCATGCCCCATGACGTAATAAATGACTATTATTATTATTATTATTATTATTATTATTATTATTATTATTATTATTATTATTATTATTATTATTATTATTATTATTATTATTATTATTATTATTATTATTATTATTATTATTATTATTATTATTATTATTATTATTATTATCATTATCATCATCATCATCATTTTAATGCAGGAATGACGTTTCCCTGCAGTTCATGAATAAATCAGAGTCTGTAATCCAGGAAACATGTGTGTACACAGTCCGATTCTTTCAAGTTTCACGTATTCCTTTCCTCCGGAATTCTGAACTGTAACCGAAACATGAGGAAATACGAGAGTGAGCAATGAAGAAGTAATGTAAATGAAAAGAAATTCTCACTTTTCAGATCTTAATCATTTCTTTGAAATATACTACAATTGTCGGCTATTCACCATTAGAGAAATCTAGAGAGCGATGAGATGTAGGCCTTGTTCCGATTATCAGAAAAATCTCCCTATTTCTTTCTATAAAATATGCCACACATATTATCTCACTATCAAATATTATACATCTACGAAACTTGCAGTCATCCTGAAGATCTGTAACAGAAAGGTGATTAATTCGTCCCTAATTATTAACACCGATCGTAGATCAGTGTTAATCTCTTATAAGATACCCTGGAAGAAGAGAATTGATTAATCTTAGAATACCCTGAAAGAAAGATTTGATTAGTGCTGGAAGAAAGCATCGGTTAGTTTTAGACTACCCTGAAAGAAAAAAGTTAATTAGTGAACCTGTGGAGAAAATAAAAATTCACAATAATATTTGTCATGGAAAACGCATCCAGTGTAATAAGAAAGGCATAGAAGAAAGGAGAGACTTGACGCTATCTGCCGTTAATATTGGCTAGAACTTTACGAACTGCAAATAGTTATCGGCATATAGGAGTCAAGTATAAGAAAGGTAAAGATGACAGACAAAAGCATAGAAGTTTTGGTAGCGTGACGGTCGGCGTCCTCTTCAACTGATGTTTTCAGGCTCAGCCTCTCTCATTTCCACGCCCCACGTAAACGCGGAAATGAAGAGACGCGTTTTGCCCATTCAAGCGACCGTTGTTCATTTCAATCTGAGTTTTCTCTGAGGATTTGAATGGAAGAATGAGAAAATTTCGAATGGGAATTAATATGAAAGGGACTCACGTTACTGTGAGTATGGAAATGAAAAGTGCATGTGAATTATGTAATTATGTGAATACTGATAAAAAAACTTGGGAATGCAAGGATTTGTAAAAATCATGTATATTTCGTAGAAATTACATGAAAGTAGCTATACTTTATCTTCTATTGCGATCGCTTGAATTTGCTGTGGAGAAAAAGATATTAGTACCACCACCGTCCCATTGCGCGACCCTTCCTGCCCTCGCCTGGTTCCCAGAACCCACCCAACGGAGTAGTAAATTAAATACTAAGGCACTCACGCACAGACTCGTAATCACCCTTCCCACGGATTGCCCTACCTTCCCGATTCACCTGTACGGAAAGCTAAGAAAATCCGATATCACATTCTCTCCAACACAAGCATACAAACCAGCTCACACACCGTGGTCGGAAACTTACCTTTTCATTTGCTGCAGGGGAAGAACGGGTTAGTACATCCTGGACAAAATTGTCAAACTTTTTTCTAATCGGACTATGCGAAAGTGAATGTGCATTATCATTTGTTTATCTTCAAATTTCTAGATTTTTATACATTGAATAAAAGATTGACTTTACTTGGAATCTTGCACTGAAATTGTTCATTCTTGTGTCGAGCAGGAGCTCCTAGAGTTTCTGTATCATGAAAAATCAAACCTCAGGAGGATCCACCGCTCAACCAGCCAGAATTCGCGAAAGTTTACGTACGAAAATAGAGAAGATAATAGCGGAAGCCGATTGAGCGATGTATGTCCTCCTGTCGCGATGCTCATCGCGATTCGCAACGGATCAGGGCCCTGACGGCCGTAAGAGTGAGTTTATCTATTTAATTGTGAATCTGTGATAGGACTGTGCAGTAAGACGAACCATGTCACATTGCAGTCTGTAGAGGAAGCTATAATTATGGAAGGGAACTCCGTTGCGGTCGCGAATGAGCCTATCTGAATTTAGCTAAGAAATCGAAGATTGTACAGTGTTACCGCCACGCCACGCGATAGAGAAAAGAGAGAACCAAGGAAAGGAAGCCCATTACCAAAGATCATGCGACTCACTGACGTAGCCGAGTAAGGAGAGAGCAATTGCACTCGGATGTATCTGCTTGGCTGTCAACACACGAGGAGATGGAAAGGAGAAAAAGAAGGGAATTAGTCGGATAATTGCTTGGCTCGATATATTGAACGAAAATGAAAACGAGTTGTTAGTTTTGGAAAAACAGAGATTGACGATAAAGTTTCTTGGTCTCACCTCATTACAATTGCTCCCTTGCTGGCATACGCCACCCTCGTGTCCTATCAGCTTCGGATCAGCTTCGGTTCGGCTTCGGATCAGCTTCCTTTCGGAGGTGGTTCACTGAAAAATGGAAAGAGAAATATTTAAATACAGAAACAGACTCGTAAAGTCCAGAAGTCGTCTTTAGGTAAGGTATCTTTAAATTCCTCGATATAGAAGAAGAGTGAAATTCGTGAACATATCACGTTACATATTTGGTGAGAAGTTAATTAATCGAAACATATCAGAATCTTACCTGTTCACTACTTTTTCTCATAGTCCATGTATAATTGGTCCTGTCTATCCATGGTGTCCATCACAATCTAATAGAAACATAAACGAGAAGCAAAAGGTTTATTTTTTGAACGCATTCGTATAATTTTTCTGTCAATATCTTCAGACGGAGAAAAAACGTTAGTACAAATAGTTGTGGGTACCGATTTGAGCAGGACAATAATTGAACTCTATTGAAAAGGCAGAATGAGATCAAAAATTCTATATACCTTTCATTCAATTTGTCAGTGAGGATTGGACTCGTGTAATCAGCCTCCGCAATCCGTGCCCATGCATGAGAGTAGGATTTACATTATCTTTGTGTTCAACCTTTCGATTTTCTTGTTTCTTCAGTGTTTTTCCTTCAATAGTTCTACTTTCTTTTTCTAAAGAAGGAAAGAAATGATTCAGAAAATTGTCGTGATAAAATTTGAGTGGAAAAAAGTCAAGCGAGTAAACTATAATGAAAACTACTGTTCATGAAAAACTTGAAGATTCATATCAGAGCTCATTTCTTTGCTCAAATTGAACTTATTGAGCCTAAATTGCATTTGACATCAGAGGAATGACGAGCTGTTATCGCATGCTCAAGATAAAGATTGCTGGCTAAATTTTCCGATTCTCACCTCAATCTCTTACACTTTGGACTTCATATCCCGGGACCTGAGTATTTCACAAAGTTCCTATCGGTCCATCAGATTTTCGGGATCTCCGGATTTACCGTCCTGTAGAAAAGATTCAAAGCAAAATGAGTGAAATGAGAAATAAGTTTCGGATGTACATTGTTATTATAAATATAGACAAGTATGTACACATAGCCTTAGAATATAGAAACAGACTCATGTGTATTGAAAAAGGTTTCAGTTTGCAAAAATCAAAAGATTAATTATTGAAATGACAAATTATGTTATTCGTCGATGTGAAATTTTAACCAAAAAGAGTATGGAGTAGGTATATTGTAAAAGAATCTAAATTTATTGGAAATGACAAATGTATGCGTTAATTGAACTTCAATAGAACTGTGATTTCATCGAGAATCATGTTATCATTACCGATTTATCTTCCATTCCATGTATCCGAATAAATTGGTCTATGAAACCAAACTGTGCAACTAGGATTTTTCTTATCTTCCTGTTGCTTGACCACCTTTCCCTCCTGTTTGCCTCCTCCGCTTCCTTGAAAAAAAATTAGTGATTTGGAATATTAGAAAAATAAAATGTTGGGTGAAAAATAAACACGTATCGTATTGATGATTTACTAGACTGAAGACTAAATGATTCACGAGAAGCCCAAAAAATCTCAATTTATTGAAAATAATAAATGTATTCAATAATCGAGCTCTAATACAAATGAGACTCAAGGGGAAATCATGTTATCATTACCGATTTATCTTTCATTTGATGTGTTAGAATGATTTGGTGCATGAAACCCAACCGTGCAACTAGGATTTTTGTCATCTTCCTGTTGCTCGACCACCTTTCCCTCCTGTTTGCCTCCTCCGCTTCCTTGAAAAAGGAATCAGTGATTTAGAAAGTTAGACAGATAAAATGTTGAATGAAAAATAAAAGAGTATTGTATTAGTCAATTACTATTCGCGAAAAACTTGACTGAGTGTATACTACTGAAAAAAATGTATTATTGTATCGGTCGATCCAAAATGTTGACCAAAATGAGTGAAAAATCTGAATTTATTGAAAATAACCAACGTATTCGATAATTGAACTCGAATAGAAATGAGACTTGAGTGGAAATCATGTTGTCATTACCGATTTATCTTATATTTGATTGGTTCGAATGATTTGGTCCGTGAAACCAAACTGCGCAACTAGGATTTTTCTTATGTTCCTGTTGCTTGACCACCTTTCCCTCCTGTTTGCCTCCTCCGCTTCCTGGAAAGAGAAATCAGTGATTTGGAATATATACGTTTAACCATAAGCACAATATAATTTCCTTCAGTGATTGCATACCGATTCTCACCTAAATATCTAGACTGCAGAACTCGCATGATCCTTGGACCCGAGTCATCAATACAGTTTCTGTTTCGGTCCATCAGGATTTTGGATTCTCTGGACCCGCAGGTCGTATACTTGTCTGTGAAAGAAATGGAACATTGGAGCAAAAACTGAGGAAAAATCGATATCAGATTTTGAATCTAGAAGCAGGCTTATGTATATTCTGAAAGGTTTATTATAACCAAATATATGTCTTGATTTTACCTGTTTCTGATTTCATTTCATCCCATTTGATTTATCCAATCCAGTGTTTGGCTGCACTTCGCCAGGGGCATGGACACTGGATCAAACGAATTTGAAAATTAAATGCAGAGTCTGAATTCGATTGAAGGGACGAGATTGCGAATGCAAGGAGGGCTTCTGCCTGCTTACCAGTGATTCTTGATTTTTATGCAGAAATGATGTTTCCCTGCAGGTCATGTACACATGACAGTCTATAATCCAAGATACGTGTACATAGTCCGATTCTTTCAAGCTTCATGTATAACATCCTTCGGAATTCTGAACTGTAACGGAAACATAAAGAAATACGAGATTAAGCAAGGGAGAAGTAATGATCTTTTGAGATCTTAACTTTTTCTTCAAATTGTATTATATTCTTATATAATTATGGGCTACTCACAATAAAAGAAATCTAGAGAGCGATGAGATATAGGCCGTATTCCAATCATCAGAAAAATCTCCCTATTTCCTTCCATAAAATATGTCACACATATTATCTCTCCAACTAGGATTTTTGTTATCTTCCTAATGCTCGACCACCGTTCCCTCCTGTTTGCCTCCTCCGCTTCCTTGAAAAAGGAATCAGTGATTTAGAACACATATGTTCAACCAGAAGCACAATATAACTTCCATCAGCCATTGCATACCCATTTTCATCTAAATCTCCAGACTACAGAACTCGCATGATTTTTGGACCCGAGTCATTTATACAGTTTCTATGTTGGTCCATCAGGCTTTGGGAATCGAGCCGAAGGTCGTATACTTGTCTGTAAAAGAAATGAAGCAAAAGAGAGATATGAGATTTGGAATCTAGAAAAAGGCTCATGTACGTATATTCTACAAAGGTGTATTCACCAAATATATGTCTCATTTTTACCTGTTTCTGATTTCATTCAATCCCACTTCTGGATGGAATATCCAGTGTTCGACTGCACTTCGACAGGGGCATGGACACTGAAACAAACAAATTTGAAAATTAAATGCAGAGTCTGAATTCGATTGAAGGGACGAGATTGCGAATGCAAGGAGGGCTTCTGCCAGCTTACCAGTGATTCTGGATTTTTATCTATCTTCTATCTTTTTTTTTGTCTTATGTTTATTTTTAGTTTCACTTTATTTTATTTATGTTTATTTTTTATCTTATTTGATGTTCTCCTTGTCTCTTTGTTTTCTGTTTTTGGATTGTATCATACTGTTCTCTCTTTTTGTATTTGTTGTTGTAAATTTCTCTCTACTCGTCTTATGGGACCATGCCCCATGACGTAATAAATGACTATTATTATTATTATTATTATTATTATTATTATTATTATTATTATTATTATTATTATTATTATTATTATTATCATCATCATCATCATTTTAATGCAGGAATGACGTTTCCCTGCAGTTCATGAATAAATCAGAGTCTGTAATCCAGGAAACATGTGTGTACACAGTCCGATTCTTTCAAGTTTCACGTATTCCTTTCCTCCGGAATTCTGAACTGTAACCGAAACATGAGGAAATACGAGAGTGAGCAATGAAGAAGTAATGTAAATGAAAAGAAATTCTCACTTTTCAGATCTTAATCATTTCTTTGAAATATACTACAATTGTCGGCTATTCACCATTAGAGAAATCTAGAGAGCGATGAGATGTAGGCCTTGTTCCGATTATCAGAAAAATCTCCCTATTTCTTTCTATAAAATATGCCACACATATTATCTCACTATCAAATATTATACATCTACGAAACTTGCAGTCATCCTGAAGATCTGTAACAGAAAGGTGATTAATTCGTCCCTAATTATTAACACCGATCGTAGATCAGTGTTAATCTCTTATAAGATACCCTGGAAGAAGAGAATTGATTAATCTTAGAATACCCTGAAAGAAAGATTTGATTAGTGCTGGAAGAAAGCATCGGTTAGTTTTAGACTACCCTGAAAGAAAAAAGTTAATTAGTGAACCTGTGGAGAAAATAAAAATTCACAATAATATTTGTCATGGAAAACGCATCCAGTGTAATAAGAAAGGCATAGAAGAAAGGAGAGACTTGACGCTATCTGCCGTTAATATTGGCTAGAACTTTACGAACTGCAAATAGTTATCGGCATATAGGAGTCAAGTATAAGAAAGGTAAAGATGACAGACAAAAGCATAGAAGTTTTGGTAGCGTGACGGTCGGCGTCCTCTTCAACTGATGTTTTCAGGCTCAGCCTCTCTCATTTCCACGCCCCACGTAAACGCGGAAATGAAGAGACGCGTTTTGCCCATTCAAGCGACCGTTGTTCATTTCAATCTGAGTTTTCTCTGAGGATTTGAATGGAAGAATGAGAAAATTTCGAATGGGAATTAATATGAAAGGGACTCACGTTACTGTGAGTATGGAAATGAAAAGTGCATGTGAATTATGTAATTATGTGAATACTGATAAAAAAACTTGGGAATGCAAGGATTTGTAAAAATCATGTATATTTCGTAGAAATTACATGAAAGTAGCTATACTTTATCTTCTATTGCGATCGCTTGAATTTGCTGTGGAGAAAAAGATATTAGTACCACCACCGTCCCATTGCGCGACCCTTCCTGCCCTCGCCTGGTTCCCAGAACCCACCCAACGGAGTAGTAAATTAAATACTAAGGCACTCACGCACAGACTCGTAATCACCCTTCCCACGGATTGCCCTACCTTCCCGATTCACCTGTACGGAAAGCTAAGAAAATCCGATATCACATTCTCTCCAACACAAGCATACAAACCAGCTCACACACCGTGGTCGGAAACTTACCTTTTCATTTGCTGCAGGGGAAGAACGGGTTAGTACATCCTGGACAAAATTGTCAAACTTTTTTCTAATCGGACTATGCGAAAGTGAATGTGCATTATCATTTGTTTATCTTCAAATTTCTAGATTTTTATACATTGAATAAAAGATTGACTTTACTTGGAATCTTGCACTGAAATTGTTCATTCTTGTGTCGAGCAGGAGCTCCTAGAGTTTCTGTATCATGAAAAATCAAACCTCAGGAGGATCCACCGCTCAACCAGCCAGAATTCGCGAAAGTTTACGTACGAAAATAGAGAAGATAATAGCGGAAGCCGATTGAGCGATGTATGTCCTCCTGTCGCGATGCTCATCGCGATTCGCAACGGATCAGGGCCCTGACGGCCGTAAGAGTGAGTTTATCTATTTAATTGTGAATCTGTGATAGGACTGTGCAGTAAGACGAACCATGTCACATTGCAGTCTGTAGAGGAAGCTATAATTATGGAAGGGAACTCCGTTGCGGTCGCGAATGAGCCTATCTGAATTTAGCTAAGAAATCGAAGATTGTACAGTGTTACCGCCACGCCACGCGATAGAGAAAAGAGAGAACCAAGGAAAGGAAGCCCATTACCAAAGATCATGCGACTCACTGACGTAGCCGAGTAAGGAGAGAGCAATTGCACTCGGATGTATCTGCTTGGCTGTCAACACACGAGGAGATGGAAAGGAGAAAAAGAAGGGAATTAGTCGGATAATTGCTTGGCTCGATATATTGAACGAAAATGAAAACGAGTTGTTAGTTTTGGAAAAACAGAGATTGACGATAAAGTTTCTTGGTCTCACCTCATTACAATTGCTCCCTTGCTGGCATACGCCACCCTCGTGTCCTATCAGCTTCGGATCAGCTTCGGTTCGGCTTCGGATCAGCTTCCTTTCGGAGGTGGTTCACTGAAAAATGGAAAGAGAAATATTTAAATACAGAAACAGACTCGTAAAGTCCAGAAGTCGTCTTTAGGTAAGGTATCTTTAAATTCCTCGATATAGAAGAAGAGTGAAATTCGTGAACATATCACGTTACATATTTGGTGAGAAGTTAATTAATCGAAACATATCAGAATCTTACCTGTTCACTACTTTTTCTCATAGTCCATGTATAATTGGTCCTGTCTATCCATGGTGTCCATCACAATCTAATAGAAACATAAACGAGAAGCAAAAGGTTTATTTTTTGAACGCATTCGTATAATTTTTCTGTCAATATCTTCAGACGGAGAAAAAACGTTAGTACAAATAGTTGTAGGTGCCGATTCAAGCAGGACAATAATTTAACTCCATCGAAAAGGCAAAATAAGATTAAAGATTCTGTTTACCTTTTATTTAATTTGTCAGTGAGGATTCGACTCGTGTAATCAGTCTCCGCAATCCGTGCTCATGCATTTCAGTAGGATTCACATTATCCTTGTATTCGGACTTCCGATATTATTCTTTCTGCACTATTTTTTCCTTGGGAGTTCTTCGTTCTTTGTCTAAAGAATGAAAGGAATGTTTCAGAAAAGTTTCGTGGTAAAATTTGAGTGGAAAAAAGTCAAGCGAGTACAGTATAATGAAAACTTCTATTCATGAAAAACTTGAAGATTTATATCAGAGCTCATTTCTTCTCTCAAACTGAACTCATTGAGAATAAATTGCATTTGACATCAGAGTAATGACGAGTCGTTATCGTATGCCCAAGATAAAGATTGCTGGCTAAATTTTCCAATTCTCACCTTAATCTCTTATACTTTGGACTTCATATCCCGGGACCTGAGTCTTTCACGAAGTTTTTATCAGTCCATCAGATTTTCGGGATCTCCAGATTGACCGTTCTGTGGAAAAATTTCAAAAATGAGAAATAAAGTTCACGCATGTATATTATTATCATCGAATACAGACATATACATAGATTCAGAATATATAAGCAAGTTAGTATACAGCCATGAGAAGGCCTCCTTATTTCAACTATTTTTCAATTTACCAAAAAAAGAAATTGCGATTGACAAATACGACTGAAAAGACGAAAAATGGCAATTTATTGGAAATAATATTTCAATTAGCGGCTCACCTATTATTCAATTCATCGGTTAAATCTATTTGATCTGTAGTAGCGGCCTCAGAATTTTCTATCTGCATTTTCGACCTGCCGCAGTTCGGCTCTGTAACCAAATAATTATTTCATCAATGAATTGATAGAAATAATATATTATTGAAAGGCTCGATCAAGCCATGAAAATGAGTAAAAAAACGATCCAAAGATTTTCGAACTTTGTCCGAATGTGAATAACTTCCGATCTATGCACCTGTGTGGCTCGTTCGTATTTATACGATATTTTCGTTGTCAGACTATTTACGATTCATATATACGATCATACGCCGATCAACTATTTTACGATTCTGTTAAACGTAATAAAGTATCATATCCTAACTTATTCGCAACATACGCAATCTTTGGCTACTCACAAGTAGAAATAATATTCTCGTATAACTGCCGGTAACAACAAACTGCGCAACGGTCAAAAAAGTTCGACGCGGAAGAGTATTTTTGTAAAACGTTTTATCGGAAGCAAATTGCATGCTCGGACTTGAATCTTATTTCTAACGGTCGCGGAATACAAATATCAAACTATTCTCACCTTTTTTATCTCGTCAACGACGCTTTTTCAGCCCAAAAACATTAATTAACTCGAGCTAATTATTGCCCCGCTTATTGTTGCAACCAAGATGGCGGGATGCGCGAGCGTCACTTTTTTCCCGCCCTCCCGCTGCATTTGCGCGGCATAAAATATAAAACGTATTTCCGACTCGATTGAATTATATTTATGACGGATTTTCGTCAGAACTCGATATTATCATACGGTAAAATAATGAATTCCCGTTAAAGGACGCAGAATTAATATAAATGTCGAATACTGATAGGTCGATCGAGTCAAGTCGCGAGAAAAATTCAAACTTGCATGCAGCTTCACGCGACAACCGAACTTAAACCGTCAACAGCGATCCGTTGACAATTTTCCCCTTAGGTAACGATCGACGTATGGATCGCAAACTCTTACCTTAACAAGGATGCGTGAATCAAATTACAAGATTCTGCCTCAACTATGAGACGTCGAGACATTTTCCAGAGCCACCCTATTCACGTATAAATTGTAACCGAAAATTCTAGCGAATGCAAGCCGACTCCGCCGCCCAGCGTAGCCAAGTGCCGAAATGCGCGCGCAGCTTTCTGCCAGTACATTTGTACTCGAACGTTTGGCTACCACCACGCCTGGCGCGAATGGCAATTTCGAATTTTGACCACGATTGTAACGATCTATTTTTGAAAAAATAAATGAACTCGGAAATTTCGTATTCGAAGATGCCATCAGTTGAATAACGAATTTGGACGAAAATGAGAGTCAAAAATCTCATTATTTCACCCAGAAATGATAAATTTGAAAGCGAATATAATTATTATAGGATATTTGACGATTTTTGCCCAAACAATATATTTATACTCGCGCGGTTCTTACATTACGATTAATTGTATTTTCTGCGCCATTTGGGTCATGTTGGAATTCCAACTTTCGGAGTAGTTCGATAAAATATAAATTTAACACTGGAATCTGAACGAATTTCGCCCCTATATGTATAGATACGGTTTTTTACTTACTTTAGTTTTCTTTCATAATGATAAACGAATAGTAATAAGAATAAGAATAAGAATGATAATGATAATGATAATAATAATAATAGCAATCATAATGATGTATAATGAATAAAAGATAAATATCAATATAATTATATCGAGTTATAACTCTCACCTCTTCTCCTTATTCGCCGATCCCTCATTCCCTGTATTTTGTTTCTTCAGTTTACTAGATTTTCTGAATCAGAATTTTGCCAGGTCAGTAGAATTCCTCGATCCTTACACTGTAACAAATACACGAAGGAACAAGAATGAATCTTTAATCCAACATTCGTACAATAATTGTTATTGCGATATATTTATACAGATAGAGGATTCTTGTTGTATATAATTTCATTCGATCGAATTCAAACCTCGACAAGGAACAAAAATTCTCAATACATAGAATCTGGGAGAATTGCACAATCATTGAACCTCAGTAAAAATCGGACGTATTTAAAGATTGTGTCATCATTACCGATTCATATCTTCCATTTGATGTATCCGACTGATTCGGTTCATGGTACAAAATCACGAAACTAAGATTTTTTTGTTATTTTCCTGATGTCTAAACACCTTTCCCACCTGTTTGCCTCCTCTGTTTTCCTGAAAAAGAAATGAGTGAATTAGAAGATTTGAGAAATAAAATGTTGGATGAAAAACAGATGAGTATTGTATCAATGATTTACTATTCACGAAAAACTTAAATCAACGTATATTACTAAAATAAATGTATTATAGTATTCGTCGATCTAAAATGTTGACCAAGAAGACTAAAGAATGTAAATTTGCTGAAAATAATAAAAGTATTCGATAATTGATCTCGAATACAAATGAGATTTAAGTGGAAATCATTTTCTCATTACCGATTTATCTTCCATTCGATGTATCCGAATAAATTGGTCTATGAAACCAAACTGTGCAACTAGGATTTTTCTTATCTTCCTGTTGCTTGACCACCTTTCCCTCCTGTTTGCCTCCTCCGCTTCCTTGAAAAAAAATTAGTGATTTGGAATATTAGAAAAATAAAATGTTGGGTGAAAAATAAACACGTATCGTATTGATGATTTACTAGACTGAAGACTAAATGATTCACGAGAAGCCCAAAAAATCTCAATTTATTGAAAATAATAAATGTATTCAATAATCGAGCTCTAATACAAATGAGACTCAAGGGGAAATCATGTTATCATTACCGATTTATCTTTCATTTGATGTGTTAGAATGATTTGGTGCATGAAACCCAACCGTGCAACTAGGATTTTTGTCATCTTCCTGTTGCTCGACCACCTTTCCCTCCTGTTTGCCTCCTCCGCTTCCTTGAAAAAGGAATCAGTGATTTAGAAAGTTAGACAGATAAAATGTTGAATGAAAAATAAAAGAGTATTGTATTAGTCAATTACTATTCGCGAAAAACTTGACTGAGTGTATACTACTGAAAAAAATGTATTATTGTATCGGTCGATCCAAAATGTTGACCAAAATGAGTGAAAAATCTGAATTTATTGAAAATAACCAACGTATTCGATAATTGAACTCGAATAGAAATGAGACTTGAGTGGAAATCATGTTGTCATTACCGATTTATCTTATATTTGATTGGTTCGAATGATTTGGTCCGTGAAACCAAACTGCGCAACTAGGATTTTTCTTATGTTCCTGTTGCTTGACCACCTTTCCCTCCTGTTTGCCTCCTCCGCTTCCTGGAAAGAGAAATCAGTGATTTGGAATATATACGTTTAACCATAAGCACAATATAATTTCCTTCAGTGATTGCATACCGATTCTCACCTAAATATCTAGACTGCAGAACTCGCATGATCCTTGGACCCGAGTCATCAATACAGTTTCTGTTTCGGTCCATCAGGATTTTGGATTCTCTGGACCCGCAGGTCGTATACTTGTCTGTGAAAGAAATGGAACATTGGAGCAAAAACTGAGGAAAAATCGATATCAGATTTTGAATCTAGAAGCAGGCTTATGTATATTCTGAAAGGTTTATTATAACCAAATATATGTCTTGATTTTACCTGTTTCTGATTTCATTTCATCCCATTTGATTTATCCAATCCAGTGTTTGGCTGCACTTCGCCAGGGGCATGGACACTGGATCAAACGAATTTGAAAATTAAATGCAGAGTCTGAATTCGATTGAAGGGACGAGATTGCGAATGCAAGGAGGGCTTCTGCCTGCTTACCAGTGATTCTTGATTTTTATGCAGAAATGATGTTTCCCTGCAGGTCATGTACACATGACAGTCTATAATCCAAGATACGTGTACATAGTCCGATTCTTTCAAGCTTCATGTATAACATCCTTCGGAATTCTGAACTGTAACGGAAACATAAAGAAATACGAGATTAAGCAAGGGAGAAGTAATGATCTTTTGAGATCTTAACTTTTTCTTCAAATTGTATTATATTCTTATATAATTATGGGCTACTCACAATAAAAGAAATCTAGAGAGCGATGAGATATAGGCCGTATTCCAATCATCAGAAAAATCTCCCTATTTCCTTCCATAAAATATGTCACACATATTATCTCTCCAACTAGGATTTTTGTTATCTTCCTAATGCTCGACCACCGTTCCCTCCTGTTTGCCTCCTCCGCTTCCTTGAAAAAGGAATCAGTGATTTAGAACACATATGTTCAACCAGAAGCACAATATAACTTCCATCAGCCATTGCATACCCATTTTCATCTAAATCTCCAGACTACAGAACTCGCATGATTTTTGGACCCGAGTCATTTATACAGTTTCTATGTTGGTCCATCAGGCTTTGGGAATCGAGCCGAAGGTCGTATACTTGTCTGTAAAAGAAATGAAGCAAAAGAGAGATATGAGATTTGGAATCTAGAAAAAGGCTCATGTACGTATATTCTACAAAGGTGTATTCACCAAATATATGTCTCATTTTTACCTGTTTCTGATTTCATTCAATCCCACTTCTGGATGGAATATCCAGTGTTCGACTGCACTTCGACAGGGGCATGGACACTGAAACAAACAAATTTGAAAATTAAATGCAGAGTCTGAATTCGATTGAAGGGACGAGATTGCGAATGCAAGGAGGGCTTCTGCCAGCTTACCAGTGATTCTGGATTTTTATCTATCTTCTATCTTTTTTTTTGTCTTATGTTTATTTTTAGTTTCACTTTATTTTATTTATGTTTATTTTTTATCTTATTTGATGTTCTCCTTGTCTCTTTGTTTTCTGTTTTTGGATTGTATCATACTGTTCTCTCTTTTTGTATTTGTTGTTGTAAATTTCTCTCTACTCGTCTTATGGGACCATGCCCCATGACGTAATAAATGACTATTATTATTATTATTATTATTATTATTATTATTATTATTATTATTATTATTATTATTATTATTATCATCATCATCATCATTTTAATGCAGGAATGACGTTTCCCTGCAGTTCATGAATAAATCAGAGTCTGTAATCCAGGAAACATGTGTGTACACAGTCCGATTCTTTCAAGTTTCACGTATTCCTTTCCTCCGGAATTCTGAACTGTAACCGAAATATGAGGAAATACGAGAGTGAGCAATGAAGAAGTAATGTAAATGAAAAGAAATTCTCACTTTTCAGATCTTAATCATTTCTTTGAAATATACTACAATTGTCGGCTATTCACCATTAGAGAAATCTAGAGAGCGATGAGATGTAGGCCTTGTTCCGATTATCAGAAAAATCTCCCTATTTCTTTCTATAAAATATGCCACACATATTATCTCACTATCAAATATTATACATCTACGAAACTTGCAGTCATCCTGAAGATCTGTAACAGAAAGGTGATTAATTCGTCCCTAATTATTAACACCGATCGTAGATCAGTGTTAATCTCTTATAAGATACCCTGGAAGAAGAGAATTGATTAATCTTAGAATACCCTGAAAGAAAGATTTGATTAGTGCTGGAAGAAAGCATCGGTTAGTTTTAGACTACCCTGAAAGAAAAAAGTTAATTAGTGAACCTGTGGAGAAAATAAAAATTCACAATAATATTTGTCATGGAAAACGCATCCAGTGTAATAAGAAAGGCATAGAAGAAAGGAGAGACTTGACGCTATCTGCCGTTAATATTGGCTAGAACTTTACGAACTGCAAATAGTTATCGGCATATAGGAGTCAAGTATAAGAAAGGTAAAGATGACAGACAAAAGCATAGAAGTTTTGGTAGCGTGACGGTCGGCGTCCTCTTCAACTGATGTTTTCAGGCTCAGCCTCTCTCATTTCCACGCCCCACGTAAACGCGGAAATGAAGAGACGCGTTTTGCCCATTCAAGCGACCGTTGTTCATTTCAATCTGAGTTTTCTCTGAGGATTTGAATGGAAGAATGAGAAAATTTCGAATGGGAATTAATATGAAAGGGACTCACGTTACTGTGAGTATGGAAATGAAAAGTGCATGTGAATTATGTAATTATGTGAATACTGATAAAAAAACTTGGGAATGCAAGGATTTGTAAAAATCATGTATATTTCGTAGAAATTACATGAAAGTAGCTATACTTTATCTTCTATTGCGATCGCTTGAATTTGCTGTGGAGAAAAAGATATTAGTACCACCACCGTCCCATTGCGCGACCCTTCCTGCCCTCGCCTGGTTCCCAGAACCCACCCAACGGAGTAGTAAATTAAATACTAAGGCACTCACGCACAGACTCGTAATCACCCTTCCCACGGATTGCCCTACCTTCCCGATTCACCTGTACGGAAAGCTAAGAAAATCCGATATCACATTCTCTCCAACACAAGCATACAAACCAGCTCACACACCGTGGTCGGAAACTTACCTTTTCATTTGCTGCAGGGGAAGAACGGGTTAGTACATCCTGGACAAAATTGTCAAACTTTTTTCTAATCGGACTATGCGAAAGTGAATGTGCATTATCATTTGTTTATCTTCAAATTTCTAGATTTTTATACATTGAATAAAAGATTGACTTTACTTGGAATCTTGCACTGAAATTGTTCATTCTTGTGTCGAGCAGGAGCTCCTAGAGTTTCTGTATCATGAAAAATCAAACCTCAGGAGGATCCACCGCTCAACCAGCCAGAATTCGCGAAAGTTTACGTACGAAAATAGAGAAGATAATAGCGGAAGCCGATTGAGCGATGTATGTCCTCCTGTCGCGATGCTCATCGCGATTCGCAACGGATCAGGGCCCTGACGGCCGTAAGAGTGAGTTTATCTATTTAATTGTGAATCTGTGATAGGACTGTGCAGTAAGACGAACCATGTCACATTGCAGTCTGTAGAGGAAGCTATAATTATGGAAGGGAACTCCGTTGCGGTCGCGAATGAGCCTATCTGAATTTAGCTAAGAAATCGAAGATTGTACAGTGTTACCGCCACGCCACGCGATAGAGAAAAGAGAGAACCAAGGAAAGGAAGCCCATTACCAAAGATCATGCGACTCACTGACGTAGCCGAGTAAGGAGAGAGCAATTGCACTCGGATGTATCTGCTTGGCTGTCAACACACGAGGAGATGGAAAGGAGAAAAAGAAGGGAATTAGTCGGATAATTGCTTGGCTCGATATATTGAACGAAAATGAAAACGAGTTGTTAGTTTTGGAAAAACAGAGATTGACGATAAAGTTTCTTGGTCTCACCTCATTACAATTGCTCCCTTGCTGGCATACGCCACCCTCGTGTCCTATCAGCTTCGGATCAGCTTCGGTTCGGCTTCGGATCAGCTTCCTTTCGGAGGTGGTTCACTGAAAAATGGAAAGAGAAATATTTAAATACAGAAACAGACTCGTAAAGTCCAGAAGTCGTCTTTAGGTAAGGTATCTTTAAATTCCTCGATATAGAAGAAGAGTGAAATTCGTGAACATATCACGTTACATATTTGGTGAGAAGTTAATTAATCGAAACATATCAGAATCTTACCTGTTCACTACTTTTTCTCATAGTCCATGTATAATTGGTCCTGTCTATCCATGGTGTCCATCACAATCTAATAGAAACATAAACGAGAAGCAAAAGGTTTATTTTTTGAACGCATTCGTATAATTTTTCTGTCAATATCTTCAGACGGAGAAAAAACATTAGTACAAATAGTTGTGGGTACCGATTTGAGCAGGACAATAATTGAACTCTATTGAAAAGGCAGAATGAGATCAAAAATTCTATATACCTTTCATTCAATTTGTCAGTGAGGATTGGACTCGTGTAATCAGCCTCCGCAATCCGTGCCCATGCATGAGAGTAGGATTTACATTATCTTTGTGTTCAACCTTTCGATTTTCTTGTTTCTTCAGTGTTTTTCCTTCAATAGTTCTACTTTCTTTTTCTAAAGAAGGAAAGAAATGATTCAGAAAATTGTCGTGATAAAATTTGAGTGGAAAAAAGTCAAGCGAGTAAACTATAATGAAAACTACTGTTCATGAAAAACTTGAAGATTCATATCAGAGCTCATTTCTTTGCTCAAATTGAACTTATTGAGCCTAAATTGCATTTGACATCAGAGGAATGACGAGCTGTTATCGCATGCTCAAGATAAAGATTGCTGGCTAAATTTTCCGATTCTCACCTCAATCTCTTACACTTTGGACTTCATATCCCGGGACCTGAGTATTTCACAAAGTTCCTATCGGTCCATCAGATTTTCGGGATCTCCGGATTTACCGTCCTGTAGAAAAGATTCAAAGCAAAATGAGTGAAATGAGAAATAAGTTTCGGATGTACATTGTTATTATAAATATAGACAAGTATGTACACATAGCCTTAGAATATAGAAACAGACTCATGTGTATTGAAAAAGGTTTCAGTTTGCAAAAATCAAAAGATTAATTATTGAAATGACAAATTATGTTATTCGTCGATGTGAAATTTTAACCAAAAAGAGTATGGAGTAGGTATATTGTAAAAGAATCTAAATTTATTGGAAATGACAAATGTATGCGTTAATTGAACTTCAATAGAACTGTGATTTCATCGAGAATCATGTTATCATTACCGATTTATCTTCCATTCCATGTATCCGAATAAATTGGTCTATGAAACCAAACTGTGCAACTAGGATTTTTCTTATCTTCCTGTTGCTTGACCACCTTTCCCTCCTGTTTGCCTCCTCCGCTTCCTTGAAAAAAAATTAGTGATTTGGAATATTAGAAAAATAAAATGTTGGGTGAAAAATAAACACGTATCGTATTGATGATTTACTAGACTGAAGACTAAATGATTCACGAGAAGCCCAAAAAATCTCAATTTATTGAAAATAATAAATGTATTCAATAATCGAGCTCTAATACAAATGAGACTCAAGGGGAAATCATGTTATCATTACCGATTTATCTTTCATTTGATGTGTTAGAATGATTTGGTGCATGAAACCCAACCGTGCAACTAGGATTTTTGTCATCTTCCTGTTGCTCGACCACCTTTCCCTCCTGTTTGCCTCCTCCGCTTCCTTGAAAAAGGAATCAGTGATTTAGAAAGTTAGACAGATAAAATGTTGAATGAAAAATAAAAGAGTATTGTATTAGTCAATTACTATTCGCGAAAAACTTGACTGAGTGTATACTACTGAAAAAAATGTATTATTGTATCGGTCGATCCAAAATGTTGACCAAAATGAGTGAAAAATCTGAATTTATTGAAAATAACCAACGTATTCGATAATTGAACTCGAATAGAAATGAGACTTGAGTGGAAATCATGTTGTCATTACCGATTTATCTTATATTTGATTGGTTCGAATGATTTGGTCCGTGAAACCAAACTGCGCAACTAGGATTTTTCTTATGTTCCTGTTGCTTGACCACCTTTCCCTCCTGTTTGCCTCCTCCGCTTCCTGGAAAGAGAAATCAGTGATTTGGAATATATACGTTTAACCATAAGCACAATATAATTTCCTTCAGTGATTGCATACCGATTCTCACCTAAATATCTAGACTGCAGAACTCGCATGATCCTTGGACCCGAGTCATCAATACAGTTTCTGTTTCGGTCCATCAGGATTTTGGATTCTCTGGACCCGCAGGTCGTATACTTGTCTGTGAAAGAAATGGAACATTGGAGCAAAAACTGAGGAAAAATCGATATCAGATTTTGAATCTAGAAGCAGGCTTATGTATATTCTGAAAGGTTTATTATAACCAAATATATGTCTTGATTTTACCTGTTTCTGATTTCATTTCATCCCATTTGATTTATCCAATCCAGTGTTTGGCTGCACTTCGCCAGGGGCATGGACACTGGATCAAACGAATTTGAAAATTAAATGCAGAGTCTGAATTCGATTGAAGGGACGAGATTGCGAATGCAAGGAGGGCTTCTGCCTGCTTACCAGTGATTCTTGATTTTTATGCAGAAATGATGTTTCCCTGCAGGTCATGTACACATGACAGTCTATAATCCAAGATACGTGTACATAGTCCGATTCTTTCAAGCTTCATGTATAACATCCTTCGGAATTCTGAACTGTAACGGAAACATAAAGAAATACGAGATTAAGCAAGGGAGAAGTAATGATCTTTTGAGATCTTAACTTTTTCTTCAAATTGTATTATATTCTTATATAATTATGGGCTACTCACAATAAAAGAAATCTAGAGAGCGATGAGATATAGGCCGTATTCCAATCATCAGAAAAATCTCCCTATTTCCTTCCATAAAATATGTCACACATATTATCTCTCCAACTAGGATTTTTGTTATCTTCCTAATGCTCGACCACCGTTCCCTCCTGTTTGCCTCCTCCGCTTCCTTGAAAAAGGAATCAGTGATTTAGAACACATATGTTCAACCAGAAGCACAATATAACTTCCATCAGCCATTGCATACCCATTTTCATCTAAATCTCCAGACTACAGAACTCGCATGATTTTTGGACCCGAGTCATTTATACAGTTTCTATGTTGGTCCATCAGGCTTTGGGAATCGAGCCGAAGGTCGTATACTTGTCTGTAAAAGAAATGAAGCAAAAGAGAGATATGAGATTTGGAATCTAGAAAAAGGCTCATGTACGTATATTCTACAAAGGTGTATTCACCAAATATATGTCTCATTTTTACCTGTTTCTGATTTCATTCAATCCCACTTCTGGATGGAATATCCAGTGTTCGACTGCACTTCGACAGGGGCATGGACACTGAAACAAACAAATTTGAAAATTAAATGCAGAGTCTGAATTCGATTGAAGGGACGAGATTGCGAATGCAAGGAGGGCTTCTGCCAGCTTACCAGTGATTCTGGATTTTTATCTATCTTCTATCTTTTTTTTTGTCTTATGTTTATTTTTAGTTTCACTTTATTTTATTTATGTTTATTTTTTATCTTATTTGATGTTCTCCTTGTCTCTTTGTTTTCTGTTTTTGGATTGTATCATACTGTTCTCTCTTTTTGTATTTGTTGTTGTAAATTTCTCTCTACTCGTCTTATGGGACCATGCCCCATGACGTAATAAATGACTATTATTATTATTATTATTATTATTATTATTATTATTATTATCATCATCATCATTTTAATGCAGGAATGACGTTTCCCTGCAGTTCATGAATAAATCAGAGTCTGTAATCCAGGAAACATGTGTGTACACAGTCCGATTCTTTCAAGTTTCACGTATTCCTTTCCTCCGGAATTCTGAACTGTAACCGAAATATGAGGAAATACGAGAGTGAGCAATGAAGAAGTAATGTAAATGAAAAGAAATTCTCACTTTTCAGATCTTAATCATTTCTTTGAAATATACTACAATTGTCGGCTATTCACCATTAGAGAAATCTAGAGAGCGATGAGATGTAGGCCTTGTTCCGATTATCAGAAAAATCTCCCTATTTCTTTCTATAAAATATGCCACACATATTATCTCACTATCAAATATTATACATCTACGAAACTTGCAGTCATCCTGAAGATCTGTAACAGAAAGGTGATTAATTCGTCCCTAATTATTAACACCGATCGTAGATCAGTGTTAATCTCTTATAAGATACCCTGGAAGAAGAGAATTGATTAATCTTAGAATACCCTGAAAGAAAGATTTGATTAGTGCTGGAAGAAAGCATCGGTTAGTTTTAGACTACCCTGAAAGAAAAAAGTTAATTAGTGAACCTGTGGAGAAAATAAAAATTCACAATAATATTTGTCATGGAAAACGCATCCAGTGTAATAAGAAAGGCATAGAAGAAAGGAGAGACTTGACGCTATCTGCCGTTAATATTGGCTAGAACTTTACGAACTGCAAATAGTTATCGGCATATAGGAGTCAAGTATAAGAAAGGTAAAGATGACAGACAAAAGCATAGAAGTTTTGGTAGCGTGACGGTCGGCGTCCTCTTCAACTGATGTTTTCAGGCTCAGCCTCTCTCATTTCCACGCCCCACGTAAACGCGGAAATGAAGAGACGCGTTTTGCCCATTCAAGCGACCGTTGTTCATTTCAATCTGAGTTTTCTCTGAGGATTTGAATGGAAGAATGAGAAAATTTCGAATGGGAATTAATATGAAAGGGACTCACGTTACTGTGAGTATGGAAATGAAAAGTGCATGTGAATTATGTAATTATGTGAATACTGATAAAAAAACTTGGGAATGCAAGGATGTGTAAAAATCATGTATATTTCGTAGAAATTACATGAAAGTAGCTATACTTTATCTTCTATTGCGATCGCTTGAATTTGCTGTGGAGAAAAAGATATTAGTACCACCACCGTCCCATTGCGCGACCCTTCCTGCCCTCGCCTGGTTCCCAGAACCCACCCAACGGAGTAGTAAATTAAATACTAAGGCACTCACGCACAGACTCGTAATCACCCTTCCCACGGATTGCCCTACCTTCCCGATTCACCTGTACGGAAAGCTAAGAAAATCCGATATCACATTCTCTCCAACACAAGCATACAAACCAGCTCACACACCGTGGTCGGAAACTTACCTTTTCATTTGCTGCAGGGGAAGAACGGGTTAGTACATCCTGGACAAAATTGTCAAACTTTTTTCTAATCGGACTATGCGAAAGTGAATGTGCATTATCATTTGTTTATCTTCAAATTTCTAGATTTTTATACATTGAATAAAAGATTGACTTTACTTGGAATCTTGCACTGAAATTGTTCATTCTTGTGTCGAGCAGGAGCTCCTAGAGTTTCTGTATCATGAAAAATCAAACCTCAGGAGGATCCACCGCTCAACCAGCCAGAATTCGCGAAAGTTTACGTACGAAAATAGAGAAGATAATAGCGGAAGCCGATTGAGCGATGTATGTCCTCCTGTCGCGATGCTCATCGCGATTCGCAACGGATCAGGGCCCTGACGGCCGTAAGAGTGAGTTTATCTATTTAATTGTGAATCTGTGATAGGACTGTGCAGTAAGACGAACCATGTCACATTGCAGTCTGTAGAGGAAGCTATAATTATGGAAGGGAACTCCGTTGCGGTCGCGAATGAGCCTATCTGAATTTAGCTAAGAAATCGAAGATTGTACAGTGTTACCGCCACGCCACGCGATAGAGAAAAGAGAGAACCAAGGAAAGGAAGCCCATTACCAAAGATCATGCGACTCACTGACGTAGCCGAGTAAGGAGAGAGCAATTGCACTCGGATGTATCTGCTTGGCTGTCAACACACGAGGAGATGGAAAGGAGAAAAAGAAGGGAATTAGTCGGATAATTGCTTGGCTCGATATATTGAACGAAAATGAAAACGAGTTGTTAGTTTTGGAAAAACAGAGATTGACGATAAAGTTTCTTGGTCTCACCTCATTACAATTGCTCCCTTGCTGGCATACGCCACCCTCGTGTCCTATCAGCTTCGGATCAGCTTCGGTTCGGCTTCGGATCAGCTTCCTTTCGGAGGTGGTTCACTGAAAAATGGAAAGAGAAATATTTAAATACAGAAACAGACTCGTAAAGTCCAGAAGTCGTCTTTAGGTAAGGTATCTTTAAATTCCTCGATATAGAAGAAGAGTGAAATTCGTGAACATATCACGTTACATATTTGGTGAGAAGTTAATTAATCGAAACATATCAGAATCTTACCTGTTCACTACTTTTTCTCATAGTCCATGTATAATTGGTCCTGTCTATCCATGGTGTCCATCACAATCTAATAGAAACATAAACGAGAAGCAAAAGGTTTATTTTTTGAACGCATTCGTATAATTTTTCTGTCAATATCTTCAGACGGAGAAAAAACATTAGTACAAATAGTTGTGGGTACCGATTTGAGCAGGACAATAATTGAACTCTATTGAAAAGGCAGAATGAGATCAAAAATTCTATATACCTTTCATTCAATTTGTCAGTGAGGATTGGACTCGTGTAATCAGCCTCCGCAATCCGTGCCCATGCATGAGAGTAGGATTTACATTATCTTTGTGTTCAACCTTTCGATTTTCTTGTTTCTTCAGTGTTTTTCCTTCAATAGTTCTACTTTCTTTTTCTAAAGAAGGAAAGAAATGATTCAGAAAATTGTCGTGATAAAATTTGAGTGGAAAAAAGTCAAGCGAGTAAACTATAATGAAAACTACTGTTCATGAAAAACTTGAAGATTCATATCAGAGCTCATTTCTTTGCTCAAATTGAACTTATTGAGCCTAAATTGCATTTGACATCAGAGGAATGACGAGCTGTTATCGCATGCTCAAGATAAAGATTGCTGGCTAAATTTTCCGATTCTCACCTCAATCTCTTACACTTTGGACTTCATATCCCGGGACCTGAGTATTTCACAAAGTTCCTATCGGTCCATCAGATTTTCGGGATCTCCGGATTTACCGTCCTGTAGAAAAGATTCAAAGCAAAATGAGTGAAATGAGAAATAAGTTTCGGATGTACATTGTTATTATAAATATAGACAAGTATGTACACATAGCCTTAGAATATAGAAACAGACTCATGTGTATTGAAAAAGGTTTCAGTTTGCAAAAATCAAAAGATTAATTATTGAAATGACAAATTATGTTATTCGTCGATGTGAAATTTTAACCAAAAAGAGTATGGAGTAGGTATATTGTAAAAGAATCTAAATTTATTGGAAATGACAAATGTATGCGTTAATTGAACTTCAATAGAACTGTGATTTCATCGAGAATCATGTTATCATTACCGATTTATCTTCCATTCCATGTATCCGAATAAATTGGTCTATGAAACCAAACTGTGCAACTAGGATTTTTCTTATCTTCCTGTTGCTTGACCACCTTTCCCTCCTGTTTGCCTCCTCCGCTTCCTTGAAAAAAAATTAGTGATTTGGAATATTAGAAAAATAAAATGTTGGGTGAAAAATAAACACGTATCGTATTGATGATTTACTAGACTGAAGACTAAATGATTCACGAGAAGCCCAAAAAATCTCAATTTATTGAAAATAATAAATGTATTCAATAATCGAGCTCTAATACAAATGAGACTCAAGGGGAAATCATGTTATCATTACCGATTTATCTTTCATTTGATGTGTTAGAATGATTTGGTGCATGAAACCCAACCGTGCAACTAGGATTTTTGTCATCTTCCTGTTGCTCGACCACCTTTCCCTCCTGTTTGCCTCCTCCGCTTCCTTGAAAAAGGAATCAGTGATTTAGAAAGTTAGACAGATAAAATGTTGAATGAAAAATAAAAGAGTATTGTATTAGTCAATTACTATTCGCGAAAAACTTGACTGAGTGTATACTACTGAAAAAAATGTATTATTGTATCGGTCGATCCAAAATGTTGACCAAAATGAGTGAAAAATCTGAATTTATTGAAAATAACCAACGTATTCGATAATTGAACTCGAATAGAAATGAGACTTGAGTGGAAATCATGTTGTCATTACCGATTTATCTTATATTTGATTGGTTCGAATGATTTGGTCCGTGAAACCAAACTGCGCAACTAGGATTTTTCTTATGTTCCTGTTGCTTGACCACCTTTCCCTCCTGTTTGCCTCCTCCGCTTCCTGGAAAGAGAAATCAGTGATTTGGAATATATACGTTTAACCATAAGCACAATATAATTTCCTTCAGTGATTGCATACCGATTCTCACCTAAATATCTAGACTGCAGAACTCGCATGATCCTTGGACCCGAGTCATCAATACAGTTTCTGTTTCGGTCCATCAGGATTTTGGATTCTCTGGACCCGCAGGTCGTATACTTGTCTGTGAAAGAAATGGAACATTGGAGCAAAAACTGAGGAAAAATCGATATCAGATTTTGAATCTAGAAGCAGGCTTATGTATATTCTGAAAGGTTTATTATAACCAAATATATGTCTTGATTTTACCTGTTTCTGATTTCATTTCATCCCATTTGATTTATCCAATCCAGTGTTTGGCTGCACTTCGCCAGGGGCATGGACACTGGATCAAACGAATTTGAAAATTAAATGCAGAGTCTGAATTCGATTGAAGGGACGAGATTGCGAATGCAAGGAGGGCTTCTGCCTGCTTACCAGTGATTCTTGATTTTTATGCAGAAATGATGTTTCCCTGCAGGTCATGTACACATGACAGTCTATAATCCAAGATACGTGTACATAGTCCGATTCTTTCAAGCTTCATGTATAACATCCTTCGGAATTCTGAACTGTAACGGAAACATAAAGAAATACGAGATTAAGCAAGGGAGAAGTAATGATCTTTTGAGATCTTAACTTTTTCTTCAAATTGTATTATATTCTTATATAATTATGGGCTACTCACAATAAAAGAAATCTAGAGAGCGATGAGATATAGGCCGTATTCCAATCATCAGAAAAATCTCCCTATTTCCTTCCATAAAATATGTCACACATATTATCTCTCCAACTAGGATTTTTGTTATCTTCCTAATGCTCGACCACCGTTCCCTCCTGTTTGCCTCCTCCGCTTCCTTGAAAAAGGAATCAGTGATTTAGAACACATATGTTCAACCAGAAGCACAATATAACTTCCATCAGCCATTGCATACCCATTTTCATCTAAATCTCCAGACTACAGAACTCGCATGATTTTTGGACCCGAGTCATTTATACAGTTTCTATGTTGGTCCATCAGGCTTTGGGAATCGAGCCGAAGGTCGTATACTTGTCTGTAAAAGAAATGAAGCAAAAGAGAGATATGAGATTTGGAATCTAGAAAAAGGCTCATGTACGTATATTCTACAAAGGTGTATTCACCAAATATATGTCTCATTTTTACCTGTTTCTGATTTCATTCAATCCCACTTCTGGATGGAATATCCAGTGTTCGACTGCACTTCGACAGGGGCATGGACACTGAAACAAACAAATTTGAAAATTAAATGCAGAGTCTGAATTCGATTGAAGGGACGAGATTGCGAATGCAAGGAGGGCTTCTGCCAGCTTACCAGTGATTCTGGATTTTTATCTATCTTCTATCTTTTTTTTTGTCTTATGTTTATTTTTAGTTTCACTTTATTTTATTTATGTTTATTTTTTATCTTATTTGATGTTCTCCTTGTCTCTTTGTTTTCTGTTTTTGGATTGTATCATACTGTTCTCTCTTTTTGTATTTGTTGTTGTAAATTTCTCTCTACTCGTCTTATGGGACCATGCCCCATGACGTAATAAATGACTATTATTATTATTATTATTATTATTATTATTATTATTATTATTATTATTATTATTATTATTATTATTATTATTATTATTATTATTATTATTATTATTATTATTATTATTATTATTATTATTATTATTATTATTATTATTATTATTATTATTATCATTATCATCATCATCATCATTTTAATGCAGGAATGACGTTTCCCTGCAGTTCATGAATAAATCAGAGTCTGTAATCCAGGAAACATGTGTGTACACAGTCCGATTCTTTCAAGTTTCACGTATTCCTTTCCTCCGGAATTCTGAACTGTAACCGAAACATGAGGAAATACGAGAGTGAGCAATGAAGAAGTAATGTAAATGAAAAGAAATTCTCACTTTTCAGATCTTAATCATTTCTTTGAAATATACTACAATTGTCGGCTATTCACCATTAGAGAAATCTAGAGAGCGATGAGATGTAGGCCTTGTTCCGATTATCAGAAAAATCTCCCTATTTCTTTCTATAAAATATGCCACACATATTATCTCACTATCAAATATTATACATCTACGAAACTTGCAGTCATCCTGAAGATCTGTAACAGAAAGGTGATTAATTCGTCCCTAATTATTAACACCGATCGTAGATCAGTGTTAATCTCTTATAAGATACCCTGGAAGAAGAGAATTGATTAATCTTAGAATACCCTGAAAGAAAGATTTGATTAGTGCTGGAAGAAAGCATCGGTTAGTTTTAGACTACCCTGAAAGAAAAAAGTTAATTAGTGAACCTGTGGAGAAAATAAAAATTCACAATAATATTTGTCATGGAAAACGCATCCAGTGTAATAAGAAAGGCATAGAAGAAAGGAGAGACTTGACGCTATCTGCCGTTAATATTGGCTAGAACTTTACGAACTGCAAATAGTTATCGGCATATAGGAGTCAAGTATAAGAAAGGTAAAGATGACAGACAAAAGCATAGAAGTTTTGGTAGCGTGACGGTCGGCGTCCTCTTCAACTGATGTTTTCAGGCTCAGCCTCTCTCATTTCCACGCCCCACGTAAACGCGGAAATGAAGAGACGCGTTTTGCCCATTCAAGCGACCGTTGTTCATTTCAATCTGAGTTTTCTCTGAGGATTTGAATGGAAGAATGAGAAAATTTCGAATGGGAATTAATATGAAAGGGACTCACGTTACTGTGAGTATGGAAATGAAAAGTGCATGTGAATTATGTAATTATGTGAATACTGATAAAAAAACTTGGGAATGCAAGGATTTGTAAAAATCATGTATATTTCGTAGAAATTACATGAAAGTAGCTATACTTTATCTTCTATTGCGATCGCTTGAATTTGCTGTGGAGAAAAAGATATTAGTACCACCACCGTCCCATTGCGCGACCCTTCCTGCCCTCGCCTGGTTCCCAGAACCCACCCAACGGAGTAGTAAATTAAATACTAAGGCACTCACGCACAGACTCGTAATCACCCTTCCCACGGATTGCCCTACCTTCCCGATTCACCTGTACGGAAAGCTAAGAAAATCCGATATCACATTCTCTCCAACACAAGCATACAAACCAGCTCACACACCGTGGTCGGAAACTTACCTTTTCATTTGCTGCAGGGGAAGAACGGGTTAGTACATCCTGGACAAAATTGTCAAACTTTTTTCTAATCGGACTATGCGAAAGTGAATGTGCATTATCATTTGTTTATCTTCAAATTTCTAGATTTTTATACATTGAATAAAAGATTGACTTTACTTGGAATCTTGCACTGAAATTGTTCATTCTTGTGTCGAGCAGGAGCTCCTAGAGTTTCTGTATCATGAAAAATCAAACCTCAGGAGGATCCACCGCTCAACCAGCCAGAATTCGCGAAAGTTTACGTACGAAAATAGAGAAGATAATAGCGGAAGCCGATTGAGCGATGTATGTCCTCCTGTCGCGATGCTCATCGCGATTCGCAACGGATCAGGGCCCTGACGGCCGTAAGAGTGAGTTTATCTATTTAATTGTGAATCTGTGATAGGACTGTGCAGTAAGACGAACCATGTCACATTGCAGTCTGTAGAGGAAGCTATAATTATGGAAGGGAACTCCGTTGCGGTCGCGAATGAGCCTATCTGAATTTAGCTAAGAAATCGAAGATTGTACAGTGTTACCGCCACGCCACGCGATAGAGAAAAGAGAGAACCAAGGAAAGGAAGCCCATTACCAAAGATCATGCGACTCACTGACGTAGCCGAGTAAGGAGAGAGCAATTGCACTCGGATGTATCTGCTTGGCTGTCAACACACGAGGAGATGGAAAGGAGAAAAAGAAGGGAATTAGTCGGATAATTGCTTGGCTCGATATATTGAACGAAAATGAAAACGAGTTGTTAGTTTTGGAAAAACAGAGATTGACGATAAAGTTTCTTGGTCTCACCTCATTACAATCGCTCCCTTGCTGGCATACGCCACCCTGGTCCTATCACTTTGGGATCAGCTTCGTATCAGCTTCCATTCGGAGGTGGTTCACTGAAAAATGGAAACAGAAATGTTGAAACGTCGATAAGTTTGAATTCGAATACAGAAACAAGCTCATAAAGTCCAGGAGTCTACTTTAGGTAAGTTATCTTTAAATTCTTCGATATAGCAGAAGAGTGAAATTCGTGAACATATTACGTTACATATTTGGTAAGAAGTTAATTAATCGAAATATATCAGAATCTTACCTGTTCACTACTTTTTCTCATAGTCCATGTATAATTGGTCCTGTCTATCCATGGTCCATCACAATCTAATAGAAACATAAACGAGAAGCAAAAGGTTTATTTTTTGAATGCATTTGTGAGATTAAGAATTCGCAAAATGAGATTAAAAATTCTGTTTACCTTTTATTCAATTTGTTAGCGAGGATTGGACTCGTATAATCAGCCTCCGCAATCCGTGCCCATGCATTTCAGTAGGATTTACATTATCTTTGAGTTCGGACTTTCGATGTTATTCTTTCTCCAGTATTTTTTCCTTGGGAGTTCTTCTTTCTTTATCTGAAGAATGGAAGGAATGATTCAGAAAAGTTTCGTAATAAAATTTGAGTGGAAAAAAGTCAAGCGAGTAAACTATAATGAAAACTACTGTTCATGAAAAACTTGAAGATTTATATCAGAGCTCATTTCTTTTCTCAAATTGAACTCATTGAGAATAAATTGCATTTGACATCAGAGGAATGACGAGTCGTTCTCGTATGCTCAAGATAAAGATTGCTGGCTAAATTTTCCAATTCTCACCTCGATCTCTTACACTTTGGACCTCGTATCCCGGGACCTGAGTCTTTCACGAAATTTCTATCAGTTCATCAGATTTTCGGGATCTCCGGATCTTCCGTCCTGTGGAAAAGATTCAAAGCAAAATTATTAAAATGAGAAATAAATTTCAGACGTACATTATTATTATGATTATAGACATATATGTATATATACATAGATTCAGAATATAGAAACAGGCTCATATATATATGGGGCATTCCATGCCAAATCGACCACTTCTGAACCCGACCCCTTTTGATTTGGCTGAAACTTTGTTATCTTTTTCTACCCCACTAAAGACGGTCCTCATAATTTTTTCAAATTTTTTTACCCAACCCAAAAAAAGTCGCTCTTTTTTTTTCAAACAGCCATAACTTCTTCAAAAATTGACTAATCGGGATGTTTGTTTTTTTCAAAATTTTCATTTTGGAATGCCCTTTCCAAAGAAAAATACAAATAAACTTTCAGATGTCAAGTTCTATGAAATATCTGCTTTTTTTGAGAAAAATCGTCAGTTTTTCGAAGTTCGCCATTTTTAATTTTTTGTTTTTTGATTCCCAAAAAAACTTTGATTCATTCTGTGAATAATGCCACTAGGTCCAGAGTGGGCCGACTTTTCCTTCTATTTTTTTTTTCTGACGGAAAAAAAAAATGTTAATTTTTTCTCAATTGTTCATTTTTTCAATTTTACAAGCCTTCGTTTTACAATCGTTCTACAAGCTTCGTTTTCAAAATCGAAAAAATTAACAATTGAGAAAAAATGAAAAGTTTGTTTTCCTTAAAAAAAAATAGAAGGAAAAGTCGGCCCACTCTGGACCTAGTGGCAATATTCACAGAATGAATCAAAGTTTTTTTGGGAATCGAAAAAAAAAAAATTAAAAATGGCGAACTTCGAAAAACTGACGATTTTTCTCAAAAAAGGCAGACATTTCATAGAACTTGACATCTGAAAGTTTATTTGTATTTTTCTTTGGAAAGGACATTCCAAAACGAAAATTTTGAAAAAAAAAACATCCCGATTAGTCAATTTTTGAAGAAGTTATGGCTGTTTGAAAAAAAAAGAGCGACTTTTTTTGGGTTGGGTAAAAAAATTTGAAAAAATTACGAGGACCGTCTTTAGTGGGGTAGAAAAAGATAAAAAAGTTTCAGCCAAATCGAAAGGGGTCGGGTTCAGAAGTGGTCGATTTGGCATGGAATTACCCATATATATATATATATCGATAAGAAGGCCTCTTCGTTTCAACTATTTTTTGATTTAACAAGAAAAGATAGATAGAATAAGATGGAAATTATGTGTCAATCAGCGGCTCACCTATTATTTAATTCATCGGTGAGATGTATTTGATCTGTAATAACAGCCTTAGAATTTTCGATCTGCATTTCCGATCTGCTCCACTTTGTCTCTGTAATCAAATAATTATTTCATCAATGAATTGATAAAAATAATATGTTATTGAAAGGCCCTAAAGATTTTCGAACTTTGCGAATGACCTTCGATCTATGCACCTGTATAGCTCGTTCGTATTTATACGATATTTTCGTTGTCAGACTATTCACGTTTCATATATACGATCATACGCAGATCAACTATTTTACGATTCTGTTAAACGTAATAAAGTATCATATCCTAACTTGTTCACAAGATACGCAATCTTTGGCTACTCACAAGTAGAAATAATATTCACGTATAACTGCCGGTAACAACAAGCTGCGCAACGGTCAAAAAATTTCGACGCGGAAGAGTATTTTTGTAAAACGTTTTATCGGAAGCAAAATGCATGCTCGGACTTGAATCTTATTTCTAACGGTCGCGGAATACAAATATCAAACTATTCTCACCTTTTTTATCTCGTCAACGACGCTTTTTCAGCCCAAAAACATTAATTAACTCGAGCTAATTATTGCCCCGCTTATTGTTGCAACCAAGATGGCGGGATGCGCGAGCGTCACTTTTTTCCCGCCCTCCCGCTGCATTTGCGCGGCATAAAATATAAAACGTATTTCCGATTCGATTGAATTACATTTATGACGGATTTTTTTCAGAACTCGATATTATTATACGGTAAAATAAAGAATTCCCGTTAAAGGACGCAGAATTAATATAAGTATCGAATACTGATAGGTCAAGTCAAGTCGCGAGAAAAATTCAAACTTGCATGCAGCTTCACGCGACAACCGAAATTAAACCGTCATCAGCGATCCGTTGACAATTTTCCCCTTGGGTAATAATCGGCGTATCATAGGATCGCAAACTCTTACCTTAATAAGGACACGTAAATCGAGTTACAAGATTCTGCCTAAACTATGAGGCGTCGAGACGTTTTCCGGCGCCACTCTATTCACGTATAAATTGAAACTGAAAATTCAAGCGGATGCAAGTCGACTCTACCGCCCAGCGTAGCCGAGTGCCTGAATGCCGAGCGTAGCGAAGGACCTAAATGCGCGCGCATGTTGGAACCTGTCCGTTATGCAGGGCTGCCGCTACGTGTGGCGCAATTCAAATGTCAAATTTTGACAACAATTCGAATAAACCGTTCAGAAAAACGTAAATAAACTCGGAAAATTTCTTTTCGAAGAAGCCAACATTCAAGCTATACATTATAACAGAAACGAGAGTCAAGAGTTTTATAACGCGGCAAAAAAAAAAAAAACTTTTCTTGTACCTGGGTTTAGTTCATGATTTTTTTTTGTTTCGTTAGCTAAAATGATTCAAGTTGATTGAAAAAATTTACAAAAATATTTTTTCATTTTTTTTTCATCAGCTGAGAAACCCAAATCTTAAATTATTAAAAAAAATTTAGCAGTATTTCCCTGGCTGCAAAAGCAAACTTTATCTAATGAAACTATTTTTTCTCCTATTAATTACGTGGAAGAAATCAAAATTTGCCATCCAGAACCCAGACTCAAAATTCGAGTTGACCAGTGTCATTATTTCACCCATAAATGACGAATTCGAAATCTGATATAATTATTATAGAATATTTGATGATTTTTACCCAGAGCATATACTTGGATAATAAATAAATGATGACTATTAATATAATTGGCTAATTCTCAAAAGAACAAATCGAAATTTACGTCCTTACTGATTCCTGTGAAATGGGATCGTAAGTTAGATTTTTTTATGAAATTATATCAGTAGGCGTACCAAATTATGAGACAAATTTATCCATCTTAATATAAATAAAAAATATAGGTTTAAGTAAATACCCTGAAAATCATTCCCTCATTGTATCCCAACCGCTGAATCCAAACAGATTCAAATACATAGATTCAAACGTCTATTCCGAAAAGATTCTTAGAAACCGTCTGCTATCTTATTATTTATTCGTATATATAATGGTACTGGCTATGCAGAAAATATATTTTAAAATTCGTTCTCAAATAAAAAATCATTTCCTCACAGTTGTTTAACAGTGGGATTGTAGCATAATTTTAAATTTTATTGAAGACAGTCTTATTGTCTTTAGAAATTGACAAAATATGCCAGACTGGACTGTGAGTGATGAAATTTTTTGATAAAACTATTTTAAAGGAAGATATCATTCCCTCATTTTCGCATTTTTTGTTTGCGAATCAGCCACTCATGTCTCGTTATAATGCTCACCTATTCCTCCTTCGCCGTTCCCTCATTTCTTCTATTTTGTTTTTTCAGTTCAGTAGATTTTCTAGAAATAAATTTTCGAAGTATTTGATTCAGAATTCAGGAACAGGTTCATGTGTATTCAAGAAGGTTTCGATTCATGAATAATAATTGTATGATCATATTTGTCGATCTAAAATGTTGACCAAAAAGAGTAAAGAATGGAAATTGAATCGAATTCACGAATACATTCAATAATTGAACTTGAATAAAAAGATGACATGATTAGACATTTGGGTGGGCCAAATATACCATTTTTTTTTCTTTCTTCTTCATAAGTTACTCTCAAAAACTTTTTCTTTACAATCAAATAATGAGCTTCAAAAAAAAAAAAAAAACTCAGCTCTCAATATTAATATTTAGATATTGCTCATCGCTATTTTTTATTTTCCATTTGAAATAGATGGGAAATATTCTTTCGGCAGTTTTTGATTTGTATATCTCATGAATTAATATACTTGGAAAGATTCTGCAAAGCTACATTTGTTCAAAATTCAACGTTCTACAAATAAGATCTATTTTTTTTCTGATGAATCTAACTGTTCCCAAGTTATTCTATTTATTGAATGACTAGAATGGCTAGCATAACATGAAAACGGTCAAATTTAACAAAAAAGGCCAACAGACCTTTTTTGTAGAGCGTTCAATGTTGAACAAAAGTAGCTATACAGAATATTTTCAAGTAGATTAGTTTATGAGATATCAAAGTCGAAGAGTACCAGAAGAACATTCCCATGTATTTCAAATAGAAAATAAAAAATAGCGACGAGCAACCTCTAAATATTAATATTAAGAGCTGAGTTTCTTCGAGTTTCGTTATTTGATCATATAGAACAAGTTTTTTAGAGTAGCTTTCGAAGAAAAAAAAACATAGTCCGTTTACTTGGCCCATCCTATTAGACCTACTATTATTATTACCGATTTATCTTCCATTCAATCTATCCGAGAAATATGCTTAATGCAATCAGACTTTGCGACTATCTTTTTCGTTATTCTTCTGATTCTCGACACCTGCTTCTTCCTCATTTGCCTCCTCTGCCTCCTTAAAAAAGCAAGATTTCAGGTGAATTTAATTCAGAATATATCATGTGTAACCTGAAGTGAACTATAATTTTGATTAGTCGTTGCATATCAATTCTCACCCTAATCTCTAAATTTCTAAAACTCCAGTCATCGCATAATCCTGGCCCCGAGTAATTCGCGCAGTTCCTACTTTGGTCCATCGGATTCTTGGGATCTCTGGACCCGCAGCTGTTGTATACTTTAAGAGAAATAAAAACAGGGGGGGGGATTAGAAAAATTGCAAAAGAATTTCGAATATGTGAGATTTAATCTTATAAAAAACAAGCCCAGATATATTCAAGGAGATTATAATTCTTAGAAAAAAAAAAGTTAATAAATAAATAAAAATAAAAATAAAAAAATAATTTTATTTGTCGATCTAAAAATTTTCCCGAAAAGAGCGAAGAATAGAAATTTCGTGGAAATAATAAATGCATTCGATAACCGAACTTGAATAAACAAGTGAAATAGTTATAAATAATGTTGTGATTGCTGGTTTACCTGTTATTCGATTTATCGTCGTGATTTAGTCTATATAAACGGCCTCCGCACTTCCGATCCGCTGCAGTGTTTTCTGTATAATGAGATTATTATTCCGTTAGGAAGGATTCGCAATAAACAACAACGTTCGGTCGCGTCTTAAAGAATATAAACAAAGATGGGGTCTGATTGTTATCGAGTTTCGTCTAAACATAATAAACAACGCCTGTGTTGCCGGGTCTATCCAACTTACTCGCTCGTATTTATTATTTGTATCGGTAAAAATATTTTATGATACTGTTGATTTTTATTACGTCTTGTTATGATTCCTTCGGAAGATCACATCATCTATTGTTTATTTACTTATCAGAAATAATGTTCGATTATACAACTGCCGGAATCCTAGTTAAACAGACGGTGGACGCCGCCGTAAACAATTGAATCGCGACGAGTAAAAAATTTAGCCTGCATTTAAGTAAAAGGGTTTGGCGGAGTTAACAAATGACAGGGTTGGTCCTGAATTTCATTTTCATGGATCGCGGAATATCAAGATCAAACTATTCTCACCTTTTTTATTATGCAAACGGCGTTTTCCAGACGAGAAGAAAAAAAACCGTCACTCGTTCGAGAGAATTATTGGCCTGTCTATTGTCACGTCACTGATGCTATTCGTTCGTCAATTTTTTTTTTATTACGCCGTCACTTCGAACGTGTATTCTAATTGGTCCTTACGATTTGAAAATGAACCAATGAGGATTCGTTTCAAGATCTGGAAGTATCATATACGATATAGGCAAAAAGAATCCACTATAGATAAACGTAGAGAACTAAAGAATGCGATGTATGCATTTATAAGAAAACGAGAGAAATAAAGAACTGTCATAAAACTTCATTCACCATCAAAATAAAGTTATTTTAAGAACGCTTTACGTAGATTTTCAATGAAATTATTATAACTGGATATCGTGCCTATCGAGAGTTAACCACCGTCAAGGTGATAGGTTATAAGGTTCTATAATTGCTTACAAGTCTATGTTCTCTTAGGTGTCATTCATCGATTCTTCGTAAAATTGCTAAACATTACTTTACCGAAGACGCGTTTACCTAATTATAAAAAACGGTCTAAAGTGAGAGTCGTCGCAACGTCGACGAGCAGCAGCCCGCTCGGCTTACCAAGCGCGACTGAAGATTCAAGTCGGTTGAAGCCTACCGCGGCAATGCCCATGTTGCGCGAAGTTTTTCGAGAGGCTACAGGTGGATTGTGTGTTAGGTTGCCACTGCTGCAGGCGGATGGTCTAGTGTTTATCAACATACCGACGGTGCTACCAGCCAGCTGCAAGGCGCGCTACCTTACCGTAAGTCTGATAAATAGAACAGCTGAACGTAGCTACAGGTCGCGAAAACAACGTAGCGAGTTTTCGTTTCCTGATTCTCGAATCTCGATCCGTAGCTAGTTTCGTGTAGTTGTCAAAAGCCATGAAACGTTTCGCTGTCAGTATATAGTTTATTAAAACGAAAATAACTTACATACATACATAGTTTGATAAATAAATCTATAGATACTTAGATACATCAGAGAACGGTTCCTAACGATCGGAGGTTACTTCGTGTTAATGAAAAAGTAGTTTTCATTGAGTATTATTTGCCTGTTAAACTAGATGATAATACCCTAGGTAAAAGCCGCATTATCTCACATTATTCTAATCGAAAATGTCTTCTTCGCCCGAAGCGGGTGCCGCGAACGATACCCAAGAGACTAGAGATTCTCGGGATGATCCGACCCTTTCTAGCGATGCTGTTGACAGTAGTCGAGGAACTACTAGCAAAAGGAAACTTGAAAAAGACTCGGGACTTGCGTCGACTAAAAAGCCAAAACTCGACGACGAACACTCGACCAAACAATCCGCCGAAAACGACGCTGACACGAAACAAGATGCACAGGTGAGTCGTTCGTCTCATATTTTCCCTTCAGGACGTAACTTTTATTTCCATTAAAAATTATCAAAAATAAACCATACACTTTTCGTATTTTGAGGTTATGACAATTCTCATTATTCCAAATCCAATTTCAGGCTAAAGAGTCTAGCGCTCCGTCGGATCTTTCGACCGGTGGAAATAGAGCTGAAAACGAAGGACAAGAGGTCGACCAGATTGCCGGAAACGCGGCTGTCGTAAGCGAGCATTATAATTCTCTGATGGAAAAAGGTCTTACGCAAAGATCCCAAAGCCGCATCGTTTACATGAGGAACTTCAACAACTGGGTCAAAAGCATGTTAATAAGTGAGTATCAGAGTCCTTTTAGAATCCATGACTTTGATTCGTTGCAAAAACTGAAACTAACGCTAAACTACGTATTTTAAACACAGATGAATACCTGGGAAAGGCTCGGCAGGGCAAGGGGCACAGGGCGCCCTTCAAAGTTCTTGATTTATGCTGTGGGAAGGGGGGAGACCTGTTGAAATGGCGCAAAGCAAACATTACGCATTTAATATGCGCTGACATAGCTGAAGTCTCTGTAGAACAATGCCAGAGCCGCTACAACGACTTGTTGAATAAAAGCTCGAGCAATAGAGGATTTGCTCCAGTCTTTACGGCAGAATTTATCGCTGCAGACTGTACCAAGGTGTATATCCAGTTCTATTTCAGCCGTTCATTTCTCTTGAATGCAGATTTTGAAAAAATTAAAGAACATTAAAGAAAATATTGTCTATTCTAAACTCTGGAAACTAATTGATAGGAAATTTATTCAGGTCAGACTGAGGGAGAAATACAAGGACGCGAGCTCCCAGCTGGATTTGGTCAGCTGCCAGTTTGCATTTCACTATAGTTTTGAGTCTCTACAGCAGGCTGAATGCATGCTAAGGAATGCGGGAGAGAGTCTGAGGCCGGGAGGGTATTTCATCGGTACTATGCCCGATGCAAATGACCTGATGTACGTAGGAAAAGTACAACTCAGCTCTGAATTTATTCTGGTATCAAACGCCGAGTATTTCTAAGTCAATATGATGTTTATATTTGAGCACAGGTCTAGATGGCAGAAGAGTGATTATCAGAAGTTTGGGAACGAAGTATACAGTGTGGAATTTCAATGCGAAGAAAAGACAAGACCACCGCTGTTCGGAGCCAAGTACAATTTCCATCTTGAGGGGGTCGTCAATTGTCCGGAATTCCTTGTACATTTACAAACCCTAACTAAACTCGCCCTCAAATTCGGTCTCCAGTTAGTTATGTTCGAGAGGTAAGATGTGTCTTGCTTTATTCAAAGTGAAAACTAGCTTCGTACTAATTCTCTTGGTCTAACTTACAGGTTCGAAAAATTCTACAACCGAATGAAAGACGAGGGGAGATCTCTGCTGGGTAAAATGCGAGCCCTAGAGACATACCCCCCGTGCCACGAGGCCCCACTTCTCGGCCAGAATCCTGAAGACTATAAACACGCCGCGCAATATATGCAGAACTCTACCGGTCACAGAAAAATTGGTACCCTGTCCCTCCCCGAATGGGAGGCAACTTGTAAGTGATTTTCGAGATGTTTTAATTCGCGGTAAAAAATGATAATTAAGAAGAATGATTCTGAAGGAATTTTTCTATTTATTACAGCTCTGTACGCAGTATTTGCTTTTCAAAAGATGAAAACAACGTGGAATTCGGAGGGAAAACCCGAGTACTCTAAATTGTAGAAACGAAAATGTGGTGTTCTACGTATTTCAATCGTAGGAATTATTTTGTTATATTTAAAGAAGAAGAAAGAATAAACTAACAGCCTATATATACTACATATGTAGGAAATGAAATGGAATGTAATATCGAGAATTGTGCGATTTTTATGAGCCGGACAGAAAAAAAAAAGAAACAAAGGCAATGGACGATGGTATTCAGGCAGCTGTATATCATGATTGATCAATTAATAATTATTGAACTTAGGTATACCGGGACGTGTTTTTTCGCCCACTTATTATTCTCTGATGAATATACATAAGTGCGATATTATTCGCAAATGCTCTACCCCGATCATTTTTTTTTTATCTTAAGCATATAACAAAGAAAAAAAAAAAAGAATATGGAACTTTGCTTTTATCTAATGTCGCGACTTAAAGTAATAAATTTTTTCATACGATAATAAACGGTGTACATAGAGTTGATTATTTCTCGTCATATGCACGTATTACTACTTAGACTAGTTAAATTTATTTCTACTATTATATAAGCGAAGAGGAAGGCAATATTATAGACTTTCGTAATGCGGTATTATTTTCATTACAATCTACTATTATTAACGATAAGGTAATGAGAATTTCTTTATACTAAACGAAAATTCTATAGATATAATGGTTAGAAATTCTCTATTAATTATCGTAGAGCGGTGTGAGGAGAATAAGAAAAAAACGAAGAAGAGGAATAACGACGTGGGTAACAAAAATTGTCGATGTCCCGCCGCGAGTTGAATCGAGGGCATTGGCACTCCGGGCGAATATTCCCGAAGCTAACCGAAGGCGTACGGCGTCGTTCGTGTCTCGCCCATGCGCAGTGGGACGTTTCGGGTACTTAGACGCTGCCAGGTTCACCCCGGCCGTTCGGTTCGTCCGGTCTGTCTCCCAGAGCTCTTGGCGCGAGCACTGCGCGTAGTGTCGTCTGGTGTAGTTTATCTGTTGCGGTCGCACGCTAGTAATGGATCTCGACCAGGCCACCACCCAGCAAATCTCAGACCCGGTAAGTGTCCATTGTCGATTATCTCGCCGTCCTCTAAACCCGTAGGTGGTCAGATTTCACGATACCCTAAGAATTCGCCTAGTTTTCTCTTGACAACCTCGGCCACAGACGCGAATTTTTCTAAGTCCCAAAATGGCGTCTGCGGCTAAGTCCCCACGTAGCACGGTGTCACAAGATGTTGCAAGGAATCGACGACCCTTACGTATCAATTACGGACGATATTAGACCTGCGATAAAGGCCGATACATCGCCTAGAATATAAGCTACTTGAAGAATCTTTATAGTTATTTAGTGCGTATTAAATTACAGGAGAAACGAGCCAAGGAGAACAGCAGTGCGGCCGGGAATCATGGAGGTAAGAAAATTCCCGATCCTATTTCCCCCTTGCTACCCTCTATCTGCCCTCAACATCCCTGCCCTCTCCCCCTCGCGCCACGTAAATCTAACGTAACATAACATAACATAACTCATCACTGATCGCCGCAAGTTACGGCGACGTACCTACGCGAAACGATGCCCCACGCCGTTTAACGGGTAACCCGGTTTCCCGAACGCCGCTTCCCCCCCTCTGTTCCCCCCCTTCTCATTCAACCTACCTATCCCGGTTATTCGTAAATGTGAGAAATTACGTCCCTTTGTTCCTTGAAGGTGAAGGTTTTGTATTGGATTCGTTTAGTTTGTAACAGATAATTGAAGCTAAGAATTCATTGGCTTAGAAGAATTAATTTGAAGCTAATTAACTCGTTTTTTCTTATGTGTATATATATGTATTTTTTTTTCTCTTTATTCTCTGCATTATCAGATTCTCATTTAAATGGCATGTCCAACGGGTACGACCGGAAGAAAGAGCACAAGTCTGATCATAGAGAAAAGGACAAGGAGCGGTCACATAAATCCGAGCACAAGGACAAAGATAGAAGCAAGGATAGGGACAAGGAGAAAGAAAGGAGTCACAAGAGCGAGCATAGGGACAAGGATCGGCACAAGCACGCTTCCAGCTCTAGTTCCTCTAAGGTTTGACTTTGTTTTTCGAATAGTTGTTTCATATTGGGACAAACTTTGATGGACAGTTTTTTGTCAACTAAGGTGCGATTCGTTTTTTTTAAGGATAAAGACAAGCACAGTAGCAAAGATAAAGACAAAAACAAGGAATTGGACAAGGAGAAGAAAAGTAGCTCCTCTTCTAGCAGGGACAAGGATCATAAAGGCAGCTCTAACTCTTCGAGCAAAGACAAGGAGAGAGACCACCACAAGTCAAGTTCCAGCTCTAAGGATAAGGACAGGTGAGATTTCCTGAAATACAAAAAATAAATAATAGGGAGTTTGAAGAAAATTTGAAAACCCTTTCGATCGAAACTAATTCCCTCCGTGAATAAATTTCTCTATTTTCATTCAGGCATAGTAGTTCCAATTCAAAAGATAAGGATAGTTCTCGAGAGAAGGATAAGCACAAGAATAGTTCCAGTTCCAGTTCTAGAGACAAGGAGAAGAGTTCGTCAAAGGACAAAGATAGAAAGCATTCATCCGATAAAGATAAAGATAAAGAAAAAGAAAAAGATAGGCATAGCTCGTCGCATTCAACTTCTGAAAAAGAAAAGCACAGATCTTCGGACAAGGATAAACATAGCTCGTCCGATAAGGATAAACATCGACATGACAAGGACAAGGAGCGACGTCGGCAGGACAAGGAAAAATGTAAGGCGGATTGATCGGTTCCATGAAACCTAAAATCGTGAATTACTTCTTGATCTAACAAAATTTTTGTTCGTTATTTTTCAGCCAAACACAGAGATGAGAGAAAGGAGAGGAGTAAGGATGAAGCCAAGGTGAAAACTGAGGTAAAACTCGAGCCAGAGGTAATCGCAGAACCTGAGCCAGTAGTGAATCAGGATTACAGATACAATGATCGAGTCAAGGAAGAAGTTAAAGAGGTAAAAGTCGATTCTATGTAAATAAAGCGAATGGAAATTGTGTTTGTATTTGTGAACTTTGATTAAATTGTATAAAATACTTAAATACTAAACATATTTGAATATTAAGCAGGAGGAATTATCTCGCCAAGATGACATGGAGGATGACGATGATGACAGCGGAGGAGAACAGGCTCTTTATATCAAAGAGGACGACGAAGGTGAGGGTGAATGGAACAAAGATGGAAGCATGGATTCAACGGATGGAAATGATACGAGACTTTCCGAACTTCACAATACTACTATCAAAACTGAGGACGATTCTGAAGAAGAAGTGCCCCTGGTGAGGGTCTATTCTTATTTTCAGCAAACTAATCGATATATTTATTACTCTTGATCACAATTCCGCCAATTATTATCATCGTCATTCATAAATCTGTTCATTTCTTTGAGCCCGTTCTGAAAAGCGAGAGTTGTTGTTTTTTTATCGTCTCAAGATTATCAACAGATTTAATGTTTTCAGCGGAAAGGTGGGCCCCAATCTGGCAACCGGAACAAGCCATCCTGGGCGGTACGTCGTCAGGCATGGCTCGTTGTTCGTTGTTGTACATTTAATCAATATCTTATCTTTATTGAACTCTGAATATAGAGAGCAATTGAAGAAAGATATTGATAGAGTTAGTTGGAATTTAAATAACTTTTTATTTAATTGCATCCGTCTGATTATCATGCTTCCTTTTTGTTATTTTGTCAATCTTGATGATAACAGCTTACTCATTTGTTTACTGATTTACCTATTCGCAAGATAACTTGTCAAAATTATAACCAACTTTGAATCTGCTCTAATCGTAGATCTTACTAACATTAACCATTCTCTTCGAAGACACAAATTAATGGGTTTCAACTGTACTTACTTAAATATGAAAAGATTCTCTTAATTCTTGAAAATAATCACCTCATTCGAGAGATTTTCTCATAAATTATTGGACTGCGTAATTATCCGAAATGAAAAACAAATTGGAGTTCTAGCGACGGAAAAAATCCTCGCGGTCTTACCTTTCTCCGAAATTTTATTCTGGGCTGGAAAAGGGTTGCTATAAAAAAAAGTATAAGTTTATATCCTGCTTTTCAAATCCTGTCTGAGTTTGAATTTCAATTATCATACTATACTCAGGGCGAGCGGAAGACAACGGCATCTTCAATGGTCAAGAGGAAACAAGATTCTTCGGACGAGGAAAACATGCCTCTCTCAGCTCGTAAGAAGGCCAAAAAGGACACAGCAAAGTTGAAGAAAAAGAAGAGGAAACACGCGGACGACGAAGATGAGGAAGAGAACGATTACAAACAGGTATATCCCCCGATCCCTCCTACTTTTTTCACTCTCTCAAAGACGATGATTCTCATAATTGATTAATTAATGAAACTTCATTGTTCACAGACAAAGGTAAAGAAGAAGACTAACAAGGGAATGAAATCAGAAGCTTCGCCGGGATCTAGGAAAAAGAAAGAGGACGAACAGCAGGAAGTGTGGAAATGGTGAGAGTCAATTTTACTTATCAATTCAACGCAATATTCTACAGTTCTTTGAGCAGGTGCTCTTACAGAGTTCATTGACATTAGATTTTGGCTAGTTGTCCAAAGAGGCAGTAAGTGGGGGGATATCTCCCCGGTCTCATTCTCTTTCTCTCTCCCTCCCCCCTCTCCCACAATTCAATATGGCCACCGAGCAGCATGGCCGGAAGCATTCATGTTGCCTCACATGCGAAATACGATACGTAGATCGTTACTGATCAATTCAAACCGCTCGCTTCTTTGCGATAAACAACTAAACGTAATAAATTCAATAAATATCATCAGATGTCACGCCTTTAACAAAGATTTTATAATTCAGTCCACAAGGCTATGCGAGGTAATAAAATATCCCTTGCTAAAAACTCCTCACTGTTCTACGCTCCCGGTCGATTATTTCACTGAGAGACTTAGGTGATGTAATTGTTGATATTTGGATGTAATCTTGGTCGGAAAATTCTTTTCATTTGAGATTTCATTGTTTCTAAGTTCTTTTTATCTTGAAATTTCAGGTGGGAGGAGGAGAAGAAGAACGACGGAACAAAGTGGCATTTTTTAGAACACAAGGGACCTGTTTTTGCGCCAGATTACGAACCCCTGCCTAGAGATGTTAAGTTTTATTATAACGGCAAGGAGATGAAATTGTCACCTGAGACTGAAGAGGTGGCCACATTCTACGCTCGTATGTTGGACCACGATTATACTACCAAGAAAGTTTTCAACGGTAATTTCTTCCAAGATTGGCGAGAAGTTATGACAGAATCTGAGAGGAATAAGATAATGGACCTTACCAAGTGTAACTTCAAAGAAATGCACGCTTATTTTCTCCAGAAAAGCGAAGAGCGCAAAGCTATGTCTAAGGAAGAAAAAAAGAAGATCAAAGAACAAAACGAAGAAATACAAAAAGAATACGGATTTTGTACCATCGATGGACATAAGGAGAAAATTGGCAACTTCAAAATTGAACCTCCCGGTCTCTTCAGGGGTCGAGGCGAACATCCGAAAATGGGGAAACTGAAGAAGCGGGTAAGACATCTTTGATCTGAAAATAAACTCTTCAATTCGAAGATCTATTTTTCTGTAATTCAATTTCAATCGAATATTTGAAATGATTTCTCACAGGTGACGCCGGAGGACGTGTTGATTAATTGTTCTAAGGACTCGATGATTCCAAAAGCTCCTTCTGGTCACAAATGGCGAGAGGTGAGGCACGATCCAAACGTAACGTGGCTAGCTTCGTGGACTGAGAACGTCCAGGGGCAGGTGAAATACGTGATGTTGAATCCCTCTAGCAAGTTGAAAGGAGAGAAAGACTGGCAGAAATATGAAATTGCGCGAAAACTCGCCGCGTCTATCGACAAAATTCGGGCCGAATATAGGGAGGATTGGAAAAGCAAGGAAATGCGGATCAGGCAAAGAGCCGTCGCCTTGTATTTCATCGACAAACTTGCTCTCAGAGCTGGTAACGAAAAGGACGAAGATCAGGCGGACACCGTAGGCTGCTGCTCACTCAGAGTTGAACACATTTCGCTACACGATCACAAAGACGGGAAGGACTCCGTAGTTGTCTTTGATTTTCTGGGTAAACTCGACTTTCTTTGCGGCTAAATAATTCAAATTTCTTTCATTACTTTCAAATGACAAATGAATATTTTCCGACAACTCTTCGATACGATTTCACTAAATTCGTTTGTTCTTCTTTGTTCAGGTAAGGATTCAATTAGGTATTACAACGAAGTGCCGGTGGAGAAACGTGTCTTCAAAAATCTCCAACTTTTCATGGAAAACAAATCACCCGGCGACGATTTATTCGATCGTTTGAACACCACAGTTATGAACAAACATTTGAACGAGCTAATGGAGGGCCTAACAGCCAAAGTATTCAGGACTTACAACGCGTCTTGGACGCTGCAACAACAGTTAGAAAAATTAACTTGCGCCACCGACACAGTGGCTGAAAAAATACTCGCATATAACAGGGCGAACAGGGCTGTTGCTATTTTATGTAACCATCAACGGGCTGTGCCAAAAACTCATGCAAAGTCGATGGAAAATCTTAAGGCCAAAATCATCGCAAAGAAAGAAGCAATAACCGAAGCAGAGATGCAAGTTAAAGAGTCAAAACGAGACGCGAAGCACGGCTCTGTTAAAGAGAAAGTGTAAGTGGCTTGAAATTCTTTTTTAATCATTCATTTGTTTACAGAATTACAGAACTTCAACCCTTCTTTCATAGGACATTCCTTACAGAGTTCTAGATCACGCGATGTATTTTCTTCCTATAATTGATAGTCTTAATTTTTGAAACCAGGGTTTATGAGAAGAAGAAGAAGGCATTGGAGCGGCTGCGGGAGCAACTGGCAAAGCTCGAAGTCCAGGCCACGGATCGAGAAGAAAATAAAGAAATAGCTTTGGGTACTTCAAAGCTGAACTACTTGGATCCTAGAATCAGTGTCGCGTGGTGAGTTTATCCTGTTTCGAATTTGGTCTTTGATTTTATTTCTGTGTAACCGATTAGATCAAAGTCGAAGAGAATATGTCTGTTTATGTTTTTATTCAACAGGTGTAAGAAGTACGAAGTTCCAATTGAAAAGATCTACAATAAGACGCAGAGGGACAAGTTCAGGTGGGCCATAGACATGGCCGGACCGGACTACGTCTTTTAACCCCATAATCGACTTTGATGTGTCCCATTTCCCTGCCCGGTAGTCGGTATCCCGACTTCAAACCACTCGACACCATTGCCGTTATTTAGTGAATTTTTATTTTAGTAAAAAGGCGATAAGTCGTCGTCATGGAAAATAAATATACTTTTTTACGTTCACGGTCACAAAACATCATCTCTCCGATATATATGTATATATTATATATATATATATATTGTGGTAAGCACAAGCAAGAAATATCGCTGCTGGTATACCGAGTTTCAATTTAGAGAATTTATACATATGCAATTGTAATTAGTACGCTAATTATAGGTATATTATTAGTCGACACGGGTCGACAGAAATACGTGTACCGATTGTACCTAAATGCATAGGGCGATTCTAATTATTTGAAAAGAAAAGAAAACAACAAACAAAAAAATTGATATTATGTATCCTCCTCGTCATTGTATTTTCAACAATCAAATTGATCATATAATCGATATATATTATAAACTATAGTACATACATTGTCTGTCAAGTAACAATGTAGTAATTAATATTGTACTGCGAAATGGAATAATCTAACATTCCACGGGGATCGGTGCCGGTAGTATCAGATAAACCAGCGTCGACCCGTTTCTTCTATTTATTAGTTATTCAAAGTACACACCTGTATAATATACAGAATGGCCATAAGATTCGGAGACCTATGAGAACTTTGAAGTCTTTTCTTTTCTTTTTCTTTTTCTTTTTTTAATGAAATTTTTTAATTCCTGCACGATTCGTATTATTAAACATAGTCAAACGGAAGTATTTAATCCTCAGTTCTTATCGCCATCCTGAATATGCCGATAACTCTGCAATTGAGTAACTATATATACATCGTACTAAAGAGGGCCAATCTTATGGTAGCTAATCGTGACTGATGAAGATTCCTTTGGTAGTTCTTTTCTTCACGTATATATTTTTTTTTTTATTTTTTTTTTTTTTATACCTTTAACGAAGGTTTCAAGAATTTAGAAGCTGGAATAACGATTTTACAGAACCATCCATCACATTTACTCAGCCAGACATATTAATATTATAGTCATGAGATTAGATTTAAGCTGGTCCTATTTAGACTCTGTGAATGAATTCCAGCCTGGGGTTCTATTCTGCAGCAAAGAATCTATAGCCATTTGCACAAGTGCAGAGAATTGGATTGATTGGAAAAAAAAACAATTTAGGTTTTCATAAAAAAAAAAAAAACCTAATCTTAATCTTAAATAATTTAGACAAAATTTTATGTGAGTGTGCATTAGACGAATAGATTGTAAATAGGGAGTGGTCCGCGTTACGATTCTTTTTATTCTACTTGTATATTATAATAATAATAATAATAATGATTATCAGGAATTATCAGTAGCCTGAAAAATCAACAACCCGTGAGTTTTGTAACGCGTGAACGCAGGCCGATCCTTCACAGTTTATTCAATAACGTTTTTATATATTATACTTTCTCATCTCGCACGTACGTACATAGATACATACATACATTACATACATACATACATGCATAAATAATTACAACGACCCTGCCTTGATGTTTGATACTTATATTTTGACACGGAATTGCGCTCATCCGTTAGTTGAAACGCCGTAAAGTCGCGTATATATAAAATTGAACAATTTATCAGGCGAGTTATTGCACCAAGAAAAAAAATGAAATTAATACGAATAATCGAAAGAACTTATACGTCGCGAGCGGGAGGTTTAGATTTAAACTTATCCAAAACTGATCAAGTTCAGATTAATTATGATGATTGAGAGGACGAAGAAAGAAAGAAAGAAGATTATGAATGCGAGGCAGAATCTAATTACGTCATATTAGTTAGACTAATTTAAATAATCACGATACAGTTGAGGAAGGCTTGTGTCGTGACGGAGCAACTGGCCTCCCGTATTATAGCTTAGAATGAATTAGGCCCGTAGAAATAAGATAAATAAATATCGTAGGTCGATTATCATATAATTATATTACACTGACTTTGAGTCATTGGAATTGTTCAAAATCTAACGTTTTGAAGCTGGATACGAGGAGGAAAACGAGGGGGTGTCAGTTGCACGAGACTACAAAGTTCTCCGTATAATATATGTGTGTGTGTGTGTTTGCGCAGACTTATAACGGCCAGCGCAGCAGACTTGACTTTTTTCACAAAATCTAGAGTAGAAAGCAAAGGAAAAATAAAATTAAATAAAAACAAAAAATAAATATAAATATAAATATATATATACAAGTATATTATTAATCTAATATAGGCTCGAATCTTCCTACTTATGTATTATCATGATGGGCGCAATGCTGAGAGCCTTGAGACCCCCGCGAATCGTCAGTATGCGTGTGTTTTGAGATATTGCTGTTTCTGTATATTACAGGAATTATTAATAAAATTCATAATAGTGTAAAAAAAAAAAAAAAAAACAAAGAATATTATAATATGTAGAGAGAAATCTAGAACCCTTAATCTTTTACAGTTGCTGGGTTCGGTATGTATATCTCCGAGTAATGGGAGCTGTTCTATATTTTTCTGACTTATGTTAAAAAAAAAAAGATAGAAGAGCTCTGATTGTTCAGAAATGCATATATACCGAACTAGCTCAGTATATGTATAGTTTGGCAATTAAAGTCGAATAAGTAAAACGGGGAAAAAAAAAAAACAAGACTTCAGCAATGTTTCATACATTTATTTATTTTTTTTTTTCATCTTCAATAATATGTAATTTAATAACGACATGTTACGTTATCAACACTGGAAAATAATACCATTTTTTCTTCTTGATCGTGATTTTTTTATTTTTATTTTCATTTTTTTCATCTTATTACATATCAATTGGAGTAAATATATTGATTACTCGAAGAAAAAAAAAAAGAAAAAAAAAAATAGATAAAGAAATAAATGGTATGATTTTTCAGCATGCAGCAGTGGGCAGCAACATTCAATATTTGTTTATCTGCGTTAATTTAATTGTAGACTATAGACCGAGAACGATAATATGATTTATTTAATGTTCAACTCGTTTTCTATTACGGTCTTCTTCAGTAAGCTGTTCATCTTCGGTATGAGGCCAGAAAGTCGGTTTTTCAAGCGGGTTCAAAGCTATGTCGGGATAAGCATCCCTGAAATCTTCCATAGTCATTTCTTCGAAAGGAAGCAAGCTCTTGACCTTTGCAATTTCACTCTCACATTTCTGGATACGTTGGTTCGACTCGGCAGTAAATTCCTTCAACGAAGCAGCCTGTAAATACAAAAACGATATTATTCCGTTTTACCCAATTTCCGAATGACTTTTGTTTCTTTTTTTCTTTTCTTTCAGAGTAAAGTCAAGTCTACGACAGGAGAAAATATTCAAGGCCGCTCACCACTTCTTTTTCCTGCTCCTCTACAGCTGATGTGTATTTATCTTCGGGGTAAGAAATTTTCAGAGAATCGTACTCTTTTTGAAATTTGTCAACCATTCCAGATATAGCAATGTTCTTCTTGTAAAATGCCCAGTCTAGTTTCGGCAAACTTTCCGGATTTGCGAGCATACTGTAACGTGGAACAAAGATTATTTATAATTTGAATTTAATAATTTACGTGGATTATGGAAACGCGAATAGCTTTGGAAAAAGTGAAATAATACTGATATCTCAGAGTTCGAGTGAAGGGTATAACCTAACGATCGGATACGTGACAAGTGGGATTCGTTAAGTTTTAAATAACTTGGAACGGAGTTAGTGATCGGGGTAGAACAGTTATAAATTATTAGGAGATTCGGGATGAGATTTTAGCGATTTTCATCGATCTAGAATTACGATTTGTTACATAATAACCGCAAATTTTCATCGTTCAAGATCAAAAATGAAATTAGTTTACTAACCGACGAAGATATTGATCGGACTTTGTCTTGAAAGCTATGAAATGAGACTTCTGGCCTTCGGGAACTCTTTCAGCCATAGCTGCCCAATTTATCGTAGGTCCGGCAATTCTGCGTGCCATTTTTAATATAATATTATTCAGAGCCTGCTGCAACACTCGGGGACTTGAAAGAAACCAATATGGCAACGGGCACGGGTGCAGTAGCTGAAGAATTCGATAGTTGCCTGCAAGATGTCGCTCGCGATTTGAGAATCGATATGAGTACGTAGTTTCGAGTCGCGATGTATCGAAGGGTAGAAAAAAGAAAAAGACGCGTACACGTATTTTCAAATTATTTATTTCTATTTAGTGTTATTATTTGTGCGTATGTGTGTGTGATTGGAGAAATCTCGCCATAGGATACGGGACAAAATAGTAAATACGGAGAAAACAGTCGTTGAATATATCGGCGAAGGTATGAAAGTGGGAGATAGAAGAAAAATTTCGATCAAGAAACAACACCAACTCTGTATCAGGGGAACAGGTTAGCCGAAGTAGCAGTTCTAAAAATGATTCGGTTTCTTGGACAATATGTTTTCCTGGTACCGAGTTGGTCTTCCCTACGTCAAATTGCGCCCAGAATGGTTTGAAAAGTGAAAGTCGGTAACACAGCTATCGGTACTTGATTGTTTGTCGAAAACTTTTCCGATCAAATAAACACGTGCTATTTAAACTTCGTATAATTTTAAATATTCAAAATACGCGTGCCGTAGATTATTCATTTATCTCCTACTACAGCTTCTCTGAGCTATTATAATAATTCCCTAATTACCTAAGGATTTTCTGTACAAAATTTAGCGAAATAGAATCATCAATCATTTGAATTCATTAACGTATCACGACCTACACATACATACATGCATACATACTATATGAATAAATGTACTTCAGGTTGCGTATAATACGGCGTATAGATGCACCGATTGTTTGAATCTTTCAAAACGTGATAAATTTGGTACAAAACGCGCAATGTGGCTCCTTGTTTACTATAATTCCACAGAATTAATGAACGTTGAAATTTTATATCGAAAAAACGGAACAAAGCATCGTTACTGAATAATTAATACCTGTAGGAGTCGGCCGCGAAATTTTAGGTTAATTTTATCGAGGCTTTACATCGGTGGTATTTTGTACATAAATTTTTTAGCGAACTAATGACCTGAGTTAGAATGAGCCAGTGAATAAGTGGATTGAATTTAGATACAGATATAATTGGCATCTATTACGTGATGGAAATAAGGATGTGTTACGTATTCGGCAATTGAATTGACAAACTTGAATCACACCGCCGCGGTGGTTTTCGAATCAGAAATGACATTTACCGCGAAGTTGATATTCGGGGTATCGAAATTATCTAGCAAAAGAATTATTTACAATAGCTCTAGGAGAACTGCGATAATCGGTACGGCGTGGACTCGTTATACGAGAAATGAAAATTCTCCGACTTTCATACCGAGGGAAAAAACTTTCGATCAAAATGAGGGGGAGAAATCAAAACGGAATATAAAATTCATCGTAGCCGTTAATGCTATGTTCTTCGGTTTATTTGAGCCCGAAAAAACCGACGAGGACAAAATTCCTGACCTAATTATGACCATCAAACGATCCATACTCATGATACAGGTTAAGTATGACAGATGCCAAATTTCATAGCAGACGATATTTGTTTCGGTTAGGTTAGGTTAGGCTGGCCAACCCACGTCTCTGTTTTTCAATAATAAAATCGAGAAATCAATCGCGAAGGAAATTTTCAGGCATGGATTATTCGGCGTTATTTTAACCTTCGAATTAATTTGTTTTCAGAAAGGAGAATTCAAAAAAGCGGAGCAAATGCTGCACGTTGCTCTCCGCCAGGCTCAGGCGCTCCAGAATTACGATGCGATAACTTATATCTACGATGTTATGGCTAATTTAGCTTTCGACGTCGGTGATTACGCCAAAGCAGAGTCTCTCTTCGTCTCAGTAATGCAAAGGCTGATATCCAGCGGAACAGCGCAGGACGATATGAAGATAATCCACATCAGCTTAAAGATGGCAAAGTTGTACGAACACAGAGGAGACACGGGGTCAGCACGATAGGAATATTGGATTCGCTGGGGTTACTAGGAATTCGTTTATCGAAGAGAGATATTTAACTGTTTAATTTTTACAAACAGAAAGGCGGAGGACGGCTACCAGTTCTGTCTGAAACATCTTCAGGACAAAGTGGACAAGGGTGCAGAAGATGAAGCAGTTATTATTCTCTGGGGTATGGCGATGGACTGGTACGCCCGGATGCTGCTTTCTCAATCCAAGCATGACGAGGCGCTTAAGTACTTCCTTAAAGCTCATCAAGTGTGTGTTAAAATCAACGGAGAGGACCACGAGCAGACTGTTGTGCTATTGAATGACCTAGGAACGATTAGCTTTCTGAAAGGAGATGATGAAGCGGCTGTTGACTACTTTAGCCGAGCTACTAAGATCGGTACAGGAATATAAACGCTAGTTTTCATCCGGCGCAAATTCTTAATTAAAATTCTTCGATCTTATTTCACAGGAAAGAAATTACCAGACATGGAAGAGCTCGGCTCGATTCACGTTAATCTTGGGAATGTGTTTTTAAAAAAAGGCCTTTTCGATGAGGCTAAGAAATCGTGTCAGGAAGGATGGAAATTGTCGAAGAAATACGACAACAGGGAGTCACTGGTCGAGGCAAACGACTGTCTGGACGAAATCAACAAAATACTTTCGTCTTAGATGAGGTTCAGTTTTCACGTATATTTATTATACTCGTTACTATGCTGTTTGTATTATTTATATGTACATTTTAACGTTGTTGATTAGATGTAGGTTGAATATTTCGAATTAGCAAAATCGATTCGGTTTTAATTCGTTTATTTCTTGACTCGTGGTATTTATGATCTCTACAACAATGGTATTTCACAGAAGCGTTAGATTATTGGGAAAAATCACCGAGTTTCTTTATTACAAGGTATTTTTCCTTTGTTTGAATAATATTCGTGTGTATAAAAGAATATAGTTGATATACAGGTAAAAAGTTGGAAAATTCATGCAAGTATCGAACGATTGAAAGAAAACTTATTCAAATGAAACTTAATATTGTTTATTAATTGTTATCAAAATTAAAGATTAAACGTTGGAAGGTTTTCGAACGGCTATTTACAAGAGAGCTCTGCGATCTAAATTCAAACTGGGAATACTTGAACCAATGATAGGTATAAATAAATTGTTTTAATGTATAAAGTTTAAATTTAATATTTTGTGATGTGTGTATAATATACTCAGTTTAATTATAACTATATAATAATAACAACAAGTGGTAGTTGTTTTTACATGATAGTTCAACTTTTTTCTGAGTCTAGTTACAGTTATAAAAAAATAAATTACACGCGGTGAAAAATTTGCGTGTCTTGAAATTGCCGAAGTTTCTCTATTAAGAAAGAGCCACTATAATAATCGTCATCGTAAGATCTGTAAAAATTATTCCCAATAAATTCTTGAGAAAAGAAAAAAAATTCTATAAAGTGAAGAAATTAATTAAACAAGATAGTTTCTCCGATTGAATAAAACACAGATACAGATAAATCTCTATTAATTAATTCAAGCATTCTAGACAAAAAAAAAAGAAAACAGAAATACATTTTCAACAAGCCACAGGAAGAATTTTCACAGATGTTGAATTTTATTTTTCTATTTAAACCTAATCATTCATACTTTGCTATCTGCACCATAATGAATACACCGAAAAGTAAGGCGATTATCTCTTTAATAGACTGCCAGAATTTCGTGTCTGACAATAATTCGGGAATAACAGAAACCGTGGCAATGTAGATAAAGCCACCCGCAGTGAACGGCAGTATCCAAGCAGTGGCGAAATCTCCTATAATCAAACAAAGATAAGAATTCGTTTTTTAAACTGAAGTAAAAAAATGGGTAAAAAATAATCAACAACTCCTTATCAAACACAGATAATACAAAGCTCTCTGTCTCTTACCCATTCCTTCAGCGAACAGAGAGACACAAGTCCCAGTAACAGCTCCTAAAGCTGTGCTAAGCTGTAGCCAAATTGCCTAAAAAAAAATGCAAGATTTTTATTAACTGAAAATTTCTTGATCATATAACTGAAAACAAACGACATTGATTAATCAGTAGAAGGATTACCTTCCTCCTGTTGCATCCGCTTTGAATGAGAATAGCAAAGTCTCCGATTTCATGAGGCACCTCGTGGAAAAGAATAGTGACCGTAGTAGTAATGCCGATTTTATTCCCAGCTAAATAGCTAGCGCCAATGGCAAGTCCGTCGGTAAAATTGTGTGCAAAATCAGCTGCGAGATTCAGGTATCCAGATATCTTGATGTCTTCAACGGGTTCCTTCTTCTTTATCAATTTATCTTTTTCTCCAACTTTTGCTGGCTTCTTTTCCTTCGATACTGTACCCCCGTGACTGTGGGAATGCGAATGACCTCCCTTGATCAAACGAACACCTTTCTCTATCATCAGAAATGTTATTATTCCCAATAAAACAGCGAGGCCAACATTCATCTCATGGCTATGATCGTGGGGTTCAGAGCCTTCTGCCTCACTGTGACTATGGCTATGGCTATGAGATTCAGAACCCTCGGAATGGGAATGTGGCTGCAAAGCGTGCGGAATAAGGTGCAAAAATGCATCGCCTAGTAAACTGCCGGAGGCAAAACTCAAGACCATTTTTAACCAGGGTTCCTTTTCTTTGCTGTTGTCTAACGGGACGAGAAATAAAATAAAAAATGGTGCTGCGGAGATCAGGAGAGTCGAACCAATCGCGCTTATCCATAGGGAGGTTAGGTCGCGATCTTTTAGGGATGGCGGAGCCGCGTGAATGTCAGGTTCTTCTTCGTGGTGATCATGATCGTGGTCGTGATCGTGATCGTGATCGTGATCGTGGACGTGTGCAGTTTCTTGAAACTTCTCGTTCGCCTGCTTCGAGTATTTAAAACTCGCGGGTTGATCGTGAGAGTGTCCGTGGCCACCGCATAGGGCAGGAAAACCGAAGAATATTAATAATATTAAAAGAGCTAAGGCAACTCGCGTGGTAAATTTACGACTGAGAAATCTTTGCTCGGGTATCACACGGCCCGTCATTATTGTTCGGAGGTTAGATATTAACTACGCTCGTTAATCATTCGTGGTAATTTTAATTTCGATAATTCTCGCGATTTAGATTTCTCGGATTAACAGTAATAACTAGTCGCCGGTTATTCTCTACCGTAAATAAAGAAATATTTTCGAAAAAATTCTAGGCTAGATTTCAACAGATGTATATAACACACACGTCGACATTCCGGCTGAATTCGAACTTTTGCGCAACTTGCTCAGCGCATGACATGCAGCGTGCCACGCTTCGTCCTTAGATTATATGGTATCTGTGATAGGTTTGCTTATCGTCGAAAATATGACGTCATTTAATACCGACGTGTTTTTCTATCACAATTCTATCACAACTTTGATGAATTTTCGGAAAAATATTTTAAATCGAACGTTATTTGAGGATTTTTCGAATTCATAGTCATTCAGGGGTTTCATATCGGTCGAAAATTGGCAAGAAACTTATGAAATCCGCGAGATACCGCGGAATGACGTCACACGTCTTACCTATCTCGATGCGATTCAACGGAAGTTGGCTCGGGTGGTAAGAAGGTTCAAAGCGATCACGATCTGTTAATCAAAGATTCTATGGACGTGTGAGAGCCAATGAGATTCGGGCTGACAGTGTTGAAAGCGAAAGCGTCTTGTTTGTAATGAATTTGGCGGGTTGAAGTGATAAAATAATAAAGCGAATAATATAAATAAAGTAATATAGATATGATAAAGGTATTTAGGCTGTGAAAATTTCACTTGTGTGGCATTAATGTAGTGATATAGGTGTTTGATTTAGTGATATATTAATGTGTGAAAAGTATGCCGATGTTTTATCTTGAAAATACGTATCGTTTCTTGTTGGAACTCGTGTTGAAATAGCCAACGGTTTTTATCCTGTAGTGTGTACAATTAGTTGCATGCGTTGAACCACCCGATCTGTTGAGAAAAAAAAGCGGATAAATTAGACGAAGGAAAGATAAGAGATTAAGTAATTACGTGGTACGGTGGAAATTAGACGATCTAAAATATTTCCTGCATGTAGTTTTGACATATCCTATCCGAATTCAAGCAAAAAGAAATTTACGCAATGTCTAACAGAAGCGGAAACAATAATCCGAGCACAAGGGCTTTTTCCAATGCTATATTCTCCAGCACGCCTATTAATTTTAACAAAGAAAACTCGCCACCCACCAAGACGTGAGTTTCCATCGATCAATATCTGGGATCTATAAGTTTCTAGAGCTTGAGGAAAAACCCTGTTCCCTTATCCGTTCGAATGATTCCTGTGTTTCATTTTACAGAAAAATTCAGTACTTCGATGATCCAGAGAGAACAAATGACTCTGGAGGGCGGAGAAAAAATACCATTCATTCACGATTCAAATCCAATCTGATTAGATCGAAATCTGTAACAATGTTGCAAAAGGAGGAGCCCTTGCTGACTGCAAAATCATCCTCGGAAGAGAGGCTCAAAACGCCGATGAGAATAACCAATTCAAACCTGAGATTATCCTCCGACAAGACTCCCGTGACTCACTTTTGCACGCCTAGAAGAATCAGCGGCAATGAACGGGGATCCAAAAGCAACCTTTCATTGGCAGCGAGCAGAACCCCCGTCAAACGATACTTCAGCGATCATAATCCCCCCGCTGCAACACCGGACTGTTTCAATATGGTCCAAATGGAGACACCGAGGAGCAGGCAGGACCTTTGCATCGATGAACAAACCATCTGCGAAGGAGAACAGAGCAATTTAACTGTCGGAGTCAGAGTCCGGCCTCTGAGCTTTAAGTATGCATTTCTCAAGTGGAAAGTTTTGAAATCTGGCAAAAGCAGCTTTCATTCATTCTCTGTTTCACTTCTTTTACAGGGAATTGAACGACCAGAGAATTACGGCTATCGTCGAAGCCTCCGGACAGAATATCACCGTTGACTGCGACTCTTCGAGGCACACTTTCATGTACGATCATTGCTTTGTGTCCTATGCGGATTCTTGCACGCCAAATCACGCCACGCAAGAAATAGTATTCAGAAACATGGTTCTGCCGTTGGTAGACAACGCTTTCGAGGGATACAACGCCTGCTTATTTGCCTACGGTCAAACCGGATCGGGAAAAAGCTACAGCATGATGGGGACAGAGACCTGTTCTTCAACTCTGGGGGCAGAGGCTGGTATAATACCGAGATTTTGCCACGAGATATTCTGCAGATCTATGAAAAACTCCGCGATTACTACTACCGTGGAAATTAGCTACTTTGAGATATACAACGAGAAGATTCACGACCTTCTTGGCGTCAATGCTGGCGGAGGCAAGAGAGCTCCTCTCAAAGTCAGGGAGCATCCGGTTTTCGGTCCTTACGTCGTTGATCTGAGTCAGCACGGGGTGAACAGCTACGAAGATCTGCAAGTTCGTATTTTCGTGAAAAATAATCAATGGAGGAAATTATTCACGCGTTTTATTCACTCTCTTTATTATTTTTCATCCAATTTTTCTTCCAGGGTTGGTTGAAGGTCGGCAATTCTCAGAGAGCTACCGCCGCTACTGGGATGAACGAAAAAAGCTCCAGGTCGCACAGCATCTTCAGTGTAATCCTGACCCAAACACAAGCCGATGCTCCATCCGCTAGCAAACCCGAGGAACCCAGTAGGAGGAGCAAAATAAATCTGGTCGATTTAGCTGGCAGCGAACGTTTGAGTCAAACTTGTGCCAGTGGAGACAGACTCAGGGTGAGACTAGAGTCCACTGAATTTAATTAAAGTGAAAGATATCATTGATTCGTGTGGCAAAACTATGTAGATTTTTTTATCCCGGTTGATTTTATGACTTGATTTGATTATTTCTCAGTTCATGGGCTTTGTATTCTTCTCTTTTTACACTGGGTGTAAATATATCGCTATGATATTATTTCAGGAAGGAGTTTCCATCAACAAGTCGCTTCTAACTTTGGGAAAAGTGATCGCGTCATTAGCCGAGAGTACGAATAACAGGAAACGCGGTTTTGTGCCTTACAGAGAGTCCGTTCTGACGTGGTTGTTGAGGGTGAGTGAAAAACCAGAGTTTCCTTTCTCTTTATTTTATTGGGTTCTTAGTTATTTGTTTTACAATATGAGGCGATTATTCGTGGCTTGATATGCGATGTTATATTACATGACCAAATATTATTGAGAAGCCATCGAGGATCTTAACTAACCAATAGAAACACTTGAAACACTTATTGAGCCGATCCTCGATAGATTGCCAATAGATATACATATGATTAATTGATCGATGAATTAGTGCATGGAAAAAGAATTCACGATGCTTAGGTACGTTGTACGAATTTAGAGAATCGAGTATCTTTGTCCAAGGAATTAGCTATGGAATGGAAACACTTGAAACACTTGAAACACTTTTCTTTTGCCATCCTTAAACAAAGAGATCATTCTCTTCTGATCTACCGTTAAACTAAACTACATATACGTAAATTGTAAAGTACATCAAAACTTAAACAACTAGGGTGTAAAGAGTCGAAAAAAAATTTATAGTTTGACAATAATTTGCTCTTAAATTAAGTAAAATCTCCAGCATCTTTCACAACGGGTTTTTCTAAAATAAAAAACCAATTCTACGATTTCTTCGGGCAACGAAACGACCGGAAAGCAATTTCTGATGCATGTCAGGTCCCTGCTTATTCACTTTCGTCCCAGTTCTCGTCCAGATCTATCGAGTAGCTTTTGCCAGTTTTCATCAAGTTTAAGCAAACTAGTGCATCAGGTCTGTGTAGTAGTTGAACATCGGTGGACGAATGTAAACCCTTCTGACTCCACATCTGCAATTCGTTCCGCACTTCTTGCATCTTTCTCCGCATTTGGGACACGCCTTTTTAGATTTATCAGCCTTTTTACTATCGCCTGTAATGCAAATGAAGGAATCTTTCCATGTGTCTCCAGAAATATTTTACACAAACGGTTTTCGATATTTTCGATATTTGAAAATTGAAAATTTTCCCGCTCTAAGAAACAAATCTCGCGTACATACCTTCCTTTTCACCCGCCAGATGACCGAGCGTCTTGTTCTTCAGATTAGGCCAGACCATTTTTATCGACTGGTAAAACACCCGCTGACGTCACTTTTTCTTTAGCTTATCTCCGATCGGATTGGTAAGACGAAACTTGGTGGTAGACGCTCCGCATTCGACTTTATAGAAATTACGCGGTGGTAGGGTTTTGCGCACGGCACCACTAGCCGAGCAGGCTATGTTACACGTTGCGTTGCTATCGCGAGGAGATTAAATAAACTTCCCGTAAAATTGGGGTTTTTAAATTTTTTACATATTTTTCTTCACGAAACTGACTCCGCGACACTTTAAATATGATTATTAAATTCATTCCGGATCGTTTCTAAATCCGTAAACTTTACTTATAACTATGTGGAAATTTCGCATCGTGTAAAACTGGTTTTATATATCATTGCGCGCAATTGTAGGACGGGAGTTTCGTGCCGTGTGCAATACGATCGCGTATCGGGGCGATGACGTCACGCCAACCCTGCGGCCCCCGGGTTTTTAGATAACGATTAAATTTTGGAAAATTTTCAAACCTTTATGAACTAATCTAAGATCGGTTATTATACGGTAAAATTCTTAATAATTCATTATACGATTCTCGATTTTTCAAGGTTTCTTATGAAACTATTTTCAAATCTGTGATAATCTTTTTTTAAAATCCTAGCTCGTACGTAGGTATACCTACCTACTCTCGCAAGAATAAACATACTGTTCTAAATTGTTTGACCCGGTTTTTGAATAGCTATTTATTTTTTTTTTTTTATCTATGTACTTGTAATTTGTTATTTCTTCTTTGTTTTCGGAATAATTGATTATAATTATTTTTCAAATACTTCGGGTGTACGGAGAATATATTCACAAAAATGTTATCAGGGCGTGGTTATATACCGCTTCTGCGTAAACCTCTTGAAAAGATACCGTTGCCAATTATGATTAAAATCCACGTTCGGAAACCGGTGACATTGTTGGCGATTAGACGGTCCGCCGGGCCAAGGTTTAATAAATATAACATACAATCTCGTGTATTCGAAATTAACAAACGGCGATAAAAATCAACCTACATATTCATAACTCGATTCTATACTAGGAGAAGACGAGTTTGTTCAATAAATTGTCATTCAAACAACAACTCGATGTCACGACTCCCTGTATTAAATAATGACCTTTGAAAAAAGAAGAAAAAAAGAAAGAGAAATTTCGTCATTCCAAACAGAATCTTTTTCGTCTAGCTATCTTTTTATTAATATTAATATTATTATTATTTATTCTTTTTTTTTCATCTTTATTTTCGGCCCACGTATGTATACTTTACAGTCTTGGTCAATAAGATGCAGCAAAGAGCCGCACCTCTTTCTCCGTCGTAGTTAAATTCTGAAATTGCGAAAAAAAAAAAGAAAAAGAAAAAAGGAAAAAGAATCGGGTATTCGTTCGAAAATAATAATAATAATAAATATCTATCTATCGGGTCCAACAACTCGTTTCAATGTCGGCGGTTAATATTTACCCATTCATTATCACTGCATTAATAATAATTATGTATTTTGCTACAAACGTATCTCGTCGTTATCTTTTGCTTAACACGCAGCTAGGTATACAAGATACGCGACGTCGGATGCAGGAGAAGCGAAGAGGGAGAGCAGACATTCTATTTTTCCCTCTCCACTATAGATGTGCTTATAAGTTAATGTTATAGGCACACGTCTGTTCTTTTTCTATTTCTTTTTTTTTTTCTTTCTTTTTTTCTTCGTTTACCTGTTGCTCCTTTTATCGGTTGCTATTTGCTTCCTGTTCGATATGTACTATGTATTCGAACGTCGTATAATAATTATTGCGTCACGCTAAATAAGGACCGAGGTGGTACATATTAGGAGTTGTTTAAATTGCACAAACGAATTCCTCTAGAAAATAAATCGTACAGATTTTTATGTATTGAAAAAGTATATTTATTATGCGGTATAGACTTGTTAAATATTATAATAGCATAGTGCTATATGCATGTATATCTATGAATAGTATAATAGGTATAATATCAAACACCGTTTAAACAGTTCGAATATATTTAACACGTTGAATTTATATATAGATTATGAAAGGCATTAGGATATTGTTATCCGCAAGGAATACCATCTTTACTTCATTTTTTTTTTTTTCTTTTTTCTCGTTTTCTTCTGTTTACAATGTGATAATTTTTTCATTGAATTTTTAAAAAAAGCGCATTTTTACTTCGCACAGACGCACAGGGCACACGCACATTCTCACACTCACGCACATAATACCTAAATACAAAGTATATATACCATTCACACAAAAATCGTAAAAAAAAAATTATTTTTTTTTCTCTTTTTTCGAACAGATCTTATTACAAAAGCTATCATTTTTACACTAGATTGAATATAAACTCAATTTACATTCTCATACAACCTCGCAATCAGTCTTTTAAATATTATTTTATATGAACAAATTTTTGGGTTATTTTTCTTCTCTTTCTTTTATAAAACCGTCGCGAAAATATCTATTATTCAAATTGAAAAAAAAATAAATAAATCAAAAAAAAAAAGATTTTCGAATCACCATTGCGTGCTATATGAATTTATTTATTTGAAATATTGAACTGAATTTGAATTTTTCTGATATTCGCGGATTAAGGTATAAGGCCTCAAAATTTTCTATAATCGGAAGAACTAAGATTAGATGGCTGGTCCAATAAGCGAATAACGTATAAATATGACCGAAAAAAAATTTACTTAACTCTAATTCAGTGAATGATAATGAAATTATAATCTTAACTCTAAAAGCGAAAGACGCGAATTCGAATTAGCCAAATCTAACCAGGCACTTCAGTAGACATATATATACATATATTTATATTTTCTTTCGTCATTATCAACTGCAAATTTTTTTTTTCAACACTTGGAAAAAAATTATCGAGTTTCTTTGTGATTTTTTTTTTTTTTCTTTGCTTTTTTTTCTTACAAATCTTATCACTTTTTAAATATATAATTTAAAGCTTTACCCGAAGCTATATTTATTCCTGGTTAGCATCACAATCTCCCTGCGTGTATAATAATAATAATAATAATAATAATGACGATGATAATATGAAAATTAATATTAATATTAATATTAATAATAGTACGCGAATTTACGACGATGTTGTATCGTTAATTTTGAGTGGCGGAATTCATTCTTCGTATTAGTCTCTCTCTCCATTCTTCATTCTCTCCTTATATCTCGTCGTTTTGAAATAATTCAGTTGCCATTATTATATTTCTGGCATTTTATAACGACGATTATTATTTCTTCTCATCTTCCTTTCGCCGCGATGGTTTTTCGTCATCAATCTTAACAGTCTTTTCTTTAGGCTCTTGTTCACCCTCAACCTCAACCTCAACCTCATCCTCCTCTTCTTCGATCTCTTCAATCTCCTCGTGTATCTCGCTGCAGGAATTATTCCGCGCTTTACCCCTGATATAGGCGGCCAATGTGCGCCGTTTATTTTCCTTGCAAAGTAGACAAGGCACCTTAGAAGCAGGTTTCTGTGGCTGTTGACGGTACGGGCTCTTAGCCTTAGTCGTAGACTTTCCTGAAACAAAAATTAATAACAATAAATTATAATTGAAAGTTTGTTGAACATGGATCGAGAAAAATAAGAAATGAAGTGTTAAAAAATTTCGAAAAAATTTCACTGCGTCAAATTTGTTCCGTTTAGATCAGTGGCTGCCACAGAAACCACGTCATGTCTGCAGTATAGGGTAGCCACTTTTGCTAAAGGAATTTCTTCCACTGCAAAACAGAAACGCAAATACGATCGGAGATCAGGTTTTTGCTCACGTTCGTTACTCAACACGCGTATCTTATATTTAGCTCGTGTACGTATAGATGCACGGGTATTGCCTCTATACACGCATAGGACAGAGTGTAAACAGGCTCACATGAACGATTCGCATAAAAAGGTATATAAAAGTACGGAATATCGACAGAACCTCGAATATCTATTTATACGTATTCTGGTAAACTAAATCCGGCTTTTTTTCCCTTATATTTCTTACCGTGCGACCGTTACTTTTACTTTTTCTTCTTATATCCTCAGTCTCGAACGAATCGAAGCATGACATATTTACAATAGACGAAGAGCTAGTCTCTCCCACCTAGTCGGTTTTATCCTTTGCTTAATAACAGAGATCGCTGAATCGAATCGGATTACAACCGATTGTATAATCTATATCTGTATATATCGGCTATTTTCATTTATCGCGATTTAAAGAAAAAGAAAAGAAATATTTCGCTATCTATCCTTGGTCTATTAAACCAGAGTTATTCAACCTTCGTTCAATTCTATCTTCGTACATCATCTCCGAAAGAGAATGATGAGCTATTACTATACGTATGTATATAGGTATATGTTGAAAATGTAATTCTATAAATGTCTCGCGGGGCTAATCTCGAGATAGTAATAGAATACAACTTGTGGCCGTGGTTTATTTACCTTCTAATCGTTTATCTTGTCGCTGCGTATATTAAACGACAAATAAAAACGCATTTAACATATATGTACTCAATTATTATTTACTATACCTCGATCTATACGAGGTGGCGATTGCAAGATATAGATAGATAGCCTTCGCGTGTCAACCCCTTTGTTTGTCTTCCGGCAACTATGTACAATAGGTATATAGGTATATCCGCAATATCGACGCGTTTTAACTTTTTAGGAAATCAGTTATAATATCACTATAAGTATCGTATATACTCTAAACGGCGTAAAATCATACGATGAATATAATCATACTAAATATGCATAGTTTTTCACTTAGCTCAGAAAAGGATCGGCCAAGGCCGATGATCGTACGCGTATAGATTATAGACATACGTGCATGTATTCGTATATATCCATGCATGCGTTACATACGTTTCAAATCGGATCAAAGAGGTAAACAAGATTTTGCTGCGCAAATGAGAAAAAACAAATATTCAATTAGATATAGATATAGGTAATTATGAAATAAACTTTAAAGAGACATCCATATGCACTATATCACAGATATACCTGTTCAATCGCGGGGTAATGCCCCAGTTGCTTTAACTGTTGCGTAGGTAAGGTATATTATACGCGTTGATGCAACGAACTATTTTCGACACAGAACTATACGCATAGTGCATCAACGTTGTATATGTACTTCGATGGCCACGAATCCCTCGTCATTTACACACGATGGTTAGCGTGCAGCAAGGCACGTAGGCTTTTCGTGGCCCTGAGAAGGGCCCTGCGTGGTTTATTACTGTCGTAGTAGTTTGGGAGGGACAGTGTGTTATGCGGCCTCGGAAATCTGAGGATGTTTTTCTCATCACTTTATTACGCAATTGCGTAGTTTTATACGAATTTATCTAGATTCATGTATAAACAAAACACGTTCATATATTACGTGGAGGATTTTATATTTCGATAGATTAAAGCATGTACTTGCTACATACGATTGATAACGACTGTGATAATATAATCTTCAATCTTTTAAGCTATAATTCAGAGACGTGAAAGCTTTCCTCGACTTATTTTATTTGTTTGTTTGTTTGATTCGACAGGGAGGTAGATAATAATCCACTCGCATTTATACACATATCTATATATTCAAATATTTGTATAACGTAGATAATCTCTACAGATATAGATTTTATCCGTAAGTCATATTTCTGATTTCGGTATTTTTCCATACACTTGAACGTATATATCTATACGAATTAATTTACAGGTACATATTATAATATTATGGTAAATTATTTCTATACTGTTAATATGAACGTCAAGTGGACCAACCGCGACCACATTGCGTATCCTTGCTGTGTGTTTATACTTGATTTAAAAAACCGGTTATTTTTTATCGCTGGATAAATATTCTTTCTCTCTTTCTCTCTCTCTATCTCTATACTTTGAAAACATCCTAAATTTCTCTCGTTCATATTTCTAGCAGCTCTTAAAGCTAAATAGTATATAAAATACTCCGGAAGATTTAATATCCGTTTTTGAAACAACTTCGATAATGAGGAGATGAAAATCTGAAGCAATGATCCAATTGTCTTACTTTTGAACTGTGTCAAAAACATTTCCGTCTATTATCTAGGTATACGTGTGAATATATTCATATTTCGAGGCTGCAGCTGGACGTGAGGGTAATTGCATAAATTAACGACGATAATTATCAGTTCGGTGATGAGAATAAAATATGCTTCTTCGCCTCGTTGTAATGGCTTGTTATTCCGCGGGTTATCTGTGGGTGAAGAATCTCATTGCCTAACGTCACCAACTATTTCGGTTATTTCAATAAATTTATTAGTCAATTTTGTTGACGATGATTATCCTCCGATCTATACCTTCGAGTTTTTATAATTGTGGAATTCTCCGTGGATGGAAGAAGAAAAAAGAAAAAGAAAAAAACAAAAATCTAACAAATCTATTGATAATAAGAGTCATAAATATTCGCGAATATTAATGAAACATACCGTAATTAAAGTAGTCCTTGTTCCAGGGCTGTTCGTAGTCCCTGTACTGAGGGTGTCTAAGCGTCCCGTAGCTCATTACTTCCGGCATGTATACGAGATCCATTATTATCGATCGATGATATTTTCCTTCTTGTGTGTTTTTTTTTTTTTCTTCTTTTTTTTCTTTTTCCACTTTATTAGAAAATTAGCCAAATTTTTAGCTCCGATTTTAATAACTTTGTCAATAATTTCTTTATTTCCACCGTGTATATATATTCTACACGCTATTTCTTCGCTGCATTCCTTACGACCCCGTATATATATAATTCCTCCTTGGTGATAATATGATGTGTCGTAGGAATATATTCAACTCTTGCGGTGAATGCGATCTATTGAGTAAACTCGTGTAGCTGTATATACGTATATGTACAACACAAACAAACTTTCTCAAATATCTTATTTCCGCTTTTTTAATTAATATTCTCCTATATATTTATAGTCTCACGAGAACTTTGATTTTATTTAGTTATAATTGCGTTACGGTAAATGGAAATTTTCAATCTCAAGAAATCTTTTAAAAAAATCTTGAGCTTATCCGTTTTTTTTTTTTTTTTTTGGTTTTGTTATATTTTTCCTTATTTCCTTCTTTCTTTGTTAAATATCGTACCGACTCCTCGATAGCTTCGCGAATAGTGACTCGTGGTAGAACGCCGCTCCGTTACCCGCCGTTCTACGCGTCGCGGAGCGGCATTCCCCCCGCCGTTTCTCCGCCGCGCCCCGACGACTGTCCAATCGGAGTAAGCTGTATATAGTTGATTGCCGCACGTGACTATAGCGGAGCATACGACACCCGAACACGTTACTCGGTGCACGCGTACCATCGCCGCGACGCGCTGTGACGCCGGCTAAATTAGTCGATCCTTTTCTAGCTTATGGTAAAACACCGAATGAATTAACAGGTGGAAAACTGCGCGAAGATATGACCCGTAAATTTCTTGGTATTTCTTAGTCACTAAACTCGTTAAGCTACGAGAGATAATGCATGGGAAGTATTTATTCAGATTTTTATACGTATACGCGGGTATGCATCACGTGTCAAATGTCACGTATAAAATACCCGTTCGATTTCTCTTAAATTCAACGACGCAATATCAGTCGCGGTTACGCGGTAATTCCGGTTTTATATACATGCAAACGATTCATTTCCAGTATAATATACATTTCATTCGAATTTTCCCACATTCGTAATTCGCTGCAGATTGTTACGATCGCTTCTATATACCTATTCGGCGCCGATTTTTTTTTTTCAAATTTTATCTCTTTCTCTCTTTTTCATTATTATAATTTTTTTTTTTTTTTGTTTCGTCGTTTGTTCTTCTATACGGAATAATAAAATATAAGATAATATGATATATGATATAATGTAACATTGTTAAGATATTATTCGCCGGATGGGGAGTAACGCCCACACGTTATTTTATAAATAGAATAACCGGCCCGCGCCCGTACTTAGGTACGAGCGTATATATAAATGCGAATATGTATAATGTATAAGCAACGCAAGGCCGCGGTTCAGGCAAACCGGCGATTTCTCCAGGCGCCTAGATCGCTGGGATTGACGTTGAAATTTCATTTTTATACAGAAATAAAAATAACGAAATAAATAAAGATAGAAAAAAAAAAATGACTAGACTTCTTTCCACAACAGGAACGCTATGGCCTTTGTTACGATTGTTCAAATCTATATCTATCGCAAGGCAGGCGATAACCGAACTGTTGAAGCTTTTTATCAAGCTCTTTCCCTTTTCAATGTATAACATGGAATATACATGAATACTCTATTGTTTATTATTCTCACTATCTAACGCTGCTTGAACGCCAATTTTTATCCGCTTATTTACGTTCGCATTCCGCTATATGTATACTATAGAGCGCGAATAATTTTTATATACATTAAAATATGGAATATTTTATATCCATCTGGTATGTAATTAAGAATTTTTAAATTCTATATCTTAACGACGTAGGATTAAAGGTATATATACCATCGTTGGGATCAATTCCTGGGGCGTTCCCCACCTTGTTATAAATGTTAATCTTATACTAGATATCAGGTGGAAATCGGTTTAATTTTAGATTATAATTGAGTCGTATAAACACCTGCGATTTCTCCGCCAAATCCCCACCTCATCCGCAGCTTAATATATCATATCATTATTATGATATATAATATACCTATACTATACGTCTACGTGCATATCTACACGTTTTTTTTATTCATTAATCCCGCTAATTTATTAATCAATTAATAATAACTCGAGATATAATTAATTTATCAATTTCTTGACTCAATCTCGTAAATATATATATGTATTATAATTTTCCGTAGGAAAGTCTCGGTGGAAATTCACGTACGGCAATGCTGGGAACAGTTTCCCCGGCCAATGTGCATCTCGATGAAACACTCGCTACACTTCGTTATGCATGTCAGGCTAGAGCGATTGTCAATCGCGTTAGAGTCAACGAAGATTCCCACGACAGATTGATTAGGTATTATAATAATGATATCGCATACATACATACGTGCAATACCAACTTAGGCATGATGTAAACAAAAGACGGATCTATTTTACATTTTATTTAACAAGCACAACAGCTGCTGGTTTTCTGCATTTTTACAAGCGGAATAAAATAAACATGCGTGAAAAGTTGTGATAAACATCTTGTCAAACCGCAGCTATATACGCGGTTCTTTTCGAACTAATCGTCCGCATGATATTTTCTTCGCCGCAGGGAACTGAAAGCGGAAGTATTGCGGCTTCGCGGGATTCGGGAAGGATACGAAAAACATCTAGGAGGTTTTCCAAGGAGAATAATAATCGAACAAGGATCTGGGGCGGCGGAAACTGCCGCGGAAATAAGGACGAAGGAAAGAGAGATCGAAATACTAAGGGAACAACTCAAGAGAACCGAAGAACAGCTAACGCTCTCCCAAAAGTGAGGAGAAAAGAAAGAAAAAAAAAAATTTTTTTTTTTAATTTAAAATTAGGAAATCGTTCCCATAAATTAAGATTCAGAATTATTTTTCCCCTATTTCAGGTCTTAGAAAGAAAAATCTTCCGTCATTAATATACGCCCATGTTGTGTAGAAATTAGTTGTAGATTTTTGAAAATCGATTTTAGGAGAAAATCCGGATTTTTCTAGCTTTGAACTTCGTCATCTTGTAATTGGGAGTGAAACTTTACAGGTAGCTACGATTGTAATTCCAGATCCTGGTCAGAGAAACTACGAGATGCAGAAGAGAAGAAGAATACGGAATTGGCTAATCTAAGACGCTGTGGTATAGCTCTGGGTATTGATTTCAAGGAAAAGTCGATGCAACAATGTCTAGTTAATTTAGCTGCCGATCCTATTCTGTCAGGTACACTTTTGTACCTTTTACCACCCGGCTTGGTTCGCATCGGGAGCCAAAATCGCAGCACGAGGTCTTCGGAGCAACGTGATATCGTACTGGACGGACCTATGGTCAAAGAACAGCACTGGTTAGTCGGTGACTATTAGTCGGCGAGTTCTAAGCATCTTTTGTGACATTTTTTCCATTTATCCTTCTCGTCAGACCCTCCTACCTTGCCTTCATTGTTATTCCTCTAATTTATTGAATCACCCGAGTGATTCATTGGTAGATAATTAGCTGAAGAACTTCTTTGTGCTTTGTCGGAACAGGAAAGAGAGAAAGATGTAGGTTTCTCTTTGTTTTTTTAATCTAGAAGAATATCTGTTTCCTGCAATCTGCTGCGTAGGTTGTTTGTTTACTTTTTTCACTCGTTCGGAACCCGAGTGTTATATTTGTTATAGATTGCAGGGATAAGCGTTTCACCTGATTTGATGTTTGTTATTCTCTTTGGCTCCATTGCAGATATTCTCTTCGAAGATACGCCGTATCTCCGGCGTATAGAATGCAGTCTTTAGTTGGCAGAGGTTCAAAAAATCGTTTTATATTTATAAATGCATGTGCAAAAGTCCCGTTCCCATTCGCACGTGATCATAATAAAATTCGAAAACAAATTCACACATGTCGCTGTACCAGTTCAATCCCTAACTGAAAATCAGACGCTCTTCAAATGCCATTGCGAAAGAGAAAAAGTTGAAAAATCCCAATATTCCTGTACTAATTCTATTCTCAGGCATGCTATTAACTCACATTCGAAACAATAAGGTTTTCTTTGCTTTGGAACTGCAAATATGATTCCAGCTTCACATAACATCCAATAATCTCTTGAATTTTATCCCACAGCACGATCGAAAACGACAACGGAAAGCTGACTCTCTCGCCCGAAATGCAGGGAGATACGTACGTGAATGGACAGGTAATTCCAGAGTCCTCAAATCTGTTTTCTTGGCCCAGATAAAATGGAGTTTTTCATCGAATGGCTAATTTTTATTCAGGTAGTGAGTGGAAAAGTTGTCCTGAAGAACGGAGATCGACTTATTATCGGAGGCAATCATTATTTCCGAGTCTGCAATCCCCTGGACGAACAAAGCGGGGGAGGACAAGTCTCCGCACATCCGGTAGACTTCGAATTTGCACATCAAGAGATTATCAAAATCCAGCAGGAGAAGTAAGCAGCTTGAGACAAGCTCTGAGGGGTTCGATTCTAGTTTTCATAACTTTTCTTTGCAGATTGAGAGCAGAACTGGAAGAGTCTAAACAGAAGGTGATCAAGGAGTTGGAAAATGCTAAGCGAGAAGTCGAGATGCAGCTTGGATCCCAAAAATCTACCTACGAAGAACAACTGCAGGTTTTAGGGTCGAGTTTAGAGCAGCAAAAAAAGGCTTTGGCGGAAGTTAATCGCAAGAAACGCGAGCTTGAGTTGGAGAAGGAGCTACTGGCCTCTGAAGTTGAAACCAACAACAGAATCAGAAGGATACAATTGGAGGAAGAAAATTTAAGCATATCTCCGTACCGTTCAAACTTCTTACAAGATCTCGAGGATATATTGGACGAGACAACAGCCGACGTCGAAATGGCCTTGAACATGAATATCAGCAGCGGAGAAACCGGCTCGAGGAGAGTCAGCCTTAGAGAAATGCAATTACTAGTCAGAGAGGCCTCAGAAAGGTGTAGAGAAGTCGGAATAAATTACGTAAGTGAAAGTAGAGTTTCTTCATCTCCGATGTTATCATCTTTCGCTATATCCGTTCAACATATATAAGCGGCTCGTTGGTCTAGGGGTATGATTCTCGCTTAGGGTGCGAGAGGTCCCGGGTTCAAATCCCGGACGAGCCCATTTTTTTTTAAATTCAATTTCCATGAAAACATAAGTCTTTCCATTTCATTTTCAAATTACAGCAATTCCAGCTCCTCAATCATTACCTGAAATTTATTATATCATACATTCCGTATCTTGAAGATATCACCAAGCGTTACGTAACTATAACTTATGCCTGAGACAGAGACAGAGTCAGAGAGAGAGGCAGAGACAGTCAAAGCCGTAAAAAATGTATAAAAGCTGTAAAATTACTTTGAAGATCGAAAAAGAGAACATTATTGTAATCAAACTTTGTTTTACTTAGATTTCTGCAATGCAGATGGTTTTTCATTCTGACAAAAGTTTATATTGGAGGTGCCGGGTATCGATCCCGGTACCTCTCACATGCTAAGCGAGCGCTCTACCATCTGAGCTACACCCCCAGTTGGAATTTGAATAGATATAGTAAATAATGTGAAAGAGAAAATGAGCCAGTTTATAATTAATTATTCAATATATGATGCACGCTGTTGTTTGCTATGACTAAACGGATAAATTATCTCGTTAATTAAAGTGTCTGCATGTAAATATGCGATGTAAAATAAGTTGAATCATACTTTTGTTTATAGATAACAGATCACCTCAACGAAAGTATACATCAAATATCTATGGACGCTTCGAGTATGGAAATGACGGTGGAAAATTCGACGGCTGGGATTGGAGAAGAAAAAAGTAACGACGAGATCAGGGAATGCTTGAGACAGATTGTAAAGGCGGCGAAGAATTTAAGCAACTTTTGCAACCAGAATATCTCTCGTGAGATCAACGAGGAAGTAACAAATTCGTTGGACAAAGTACAAGATATTATTATTAGTATCAAAGAAAGTTTAGGAACTAGTCAGAATAACGAAAGCAACGGGTCTAACACAAGCGAGAATAATACTGTGATTGAGAATTCAACCGTTGTCAATAATCCTGAGGTTTGTTTAGAGAGGAAATATTTTCCGGACGAAAATGCTTCGCCTACGAAATCCAACTTGAGAAACGGTTGTCCATTTCTTCGCAATGGAGTTACGGCTAAATCTGTAAGGTTTGACTTTGACTGAGACCCATTTGTTCTTGATTAACTTATTCTAACTTAGACTGTCGCTGCTACAAGAATGAAATATGAAGCTTTGAACAATGGCAAGAAAATGATCGATCTTCACGAGGCAAGAAACATCCAGGCAATATCTAGGAGAGGAAATTTCTCTCGCAAAGGACGATGATGTTGAAACTCTAGTTTTAAACTTGACTTAATGTTTATTAGGAATTATATTGACTATTTAAAACGAGGAGAATCTTCCAATTCAATCTTATAGCATTGCGACAATGTCTCTGATATAGATTAGGTTTTTAAATGAGCCGTATAAAATAGGGGGAAGATTTTATTTATTCAAGTGTCGCAGACGTATTACATATACTTTGTTGATACAAGATGAAATGACATATTAACATTACCTTTTTTGGATATATGATGATATTTTTTCGGAAGCAAGATAGCTGTATTTAGTTATTAGAATAACAGCGCTAAGATTACTAATAATTATTTAAATGAAAAAGAAAAAAGCTGTTTTATCGTCGCTGAGAATATCGCACCGTGCTGTGATCACTTAAGACTTAATATTACGTAATGAAATATTACAGTAATATTTCTATTTGACTTTGAGTTAGCAGCGTGTATGTAGAAAAAACAAAGAACAAAAAAAAAAAGAAAAAGTAAAATTATCTTATATCACGCAGTGCCATAAACTGTTTTTGACGCATTAGTCAAAGTTTAAATTTAAGATGGAAAATTTTTTTTAAAGAGTAGAGATTAATATATTTGTAAGCGATTTTTTTTTCCTATGTTGCAAATAAATTCGCTGGAAAACATCTAGCCAACTAGTCGAAATAATCCTCCACGTCTATATCCGGGTTTAATAAATCCTCGCCGTAAATAGTCAAGTCCAGTTGATTTAGAATCAAATTTTCACACATTTCTTCCAAGTCTGTTTCTCCTATCAAAACAGCCCCCTGCATTTTGCCATCTTTCAATATCAGTTTAATATACTCGACGCCTTTGGTCATTCGTAAAAGTATTTCGTAATTACTGTCCAACTTCTGCCCGTTGTAAAGTCCCAGCAAGATAACTTTGTAGCCAAAAAACTTAGTGACGTGGGTGAATAGTTCGAAGCAAAAATCTTGGAGAAATTCTTCTCCTTCATAGTCGCTAGCCATTGATTTAGCCGCGTAACGACCCATTTGCAGAGCCTGTGTCCAGAGCCTCATTTGAAACCAATGTTCTGCAAAGTTCCAATTCGCCGTGCAAACATCTCCAGCGGCGAACAAATCCTTTTCAGAAGTTTGCAGCTTCGAGTCGACCAAATATCCGCCGTCTTCACCTTTTTCTAGCCCCTCCAGTCCTTCGATCGAAGAATTTGGAACTACGCCCGTCGCAGAGACGACAAAATCGCAGCCAATAATTTTCCCATTTGTAAGTTCCAAGTAAATCGGCCATTCTTCGTCGTCCAGCGGCTCGTTTGAGACTCTAACAACTTCGCAGGAATATTCAACCTGTACTTTGCTCGTAATTTTAGCCCCTCCTTTGATGTTACAACCGCTATGCCAGTCAGGACCTAAAGCCGCACCTCCCTTAGCTACTTGGCCATCTGCAATTGTGTATTTTATTCTCTTGACAATTTGACTATTTTCTTGGCTATTCTCTGACTTGTTTAACTTGTGTTGAAAGAATTCACCGGCTCCAGGGTCTACAAAAGTGGCTGAAATATGCTTGTCCTTGATAACCCATATCATTTCTACCCCTTGTATCTCGTGGACTATCTCAGTAGCTATTCCACCATTACCGACGACCACGATTCTCCTGGCATTTTTTACCTTGGAAGAAAAATTCGCCACAGACTCTGTGTCCCTTATGCCAATAACGTGAGGATTATTCTCAGCTATGAGCTTTGGCCTCGCTCCGTTACAGAGGCATAATTTTTCGAACCTTATCATTTCTCCTGATTCTGTTTCTACACATTTATTTCTCACGTCTACCCTAGCTACTGTATCATGAATGACAGAAACTGAGGAATGCATTTCTTCCAAAGTCATAGCGGCGCGTTCTTCCACGTCAAATTGGGCCAAATTTTGACCTACTGGTACGATGTTAGTAACAGCTTTGATCAAGGGACTGGCGGTAATCAAAACTACCTTTTCATCAGGGGCTAGAAAAGCTAAACCTTCTGCGCAAGAAACACCAGCAATCCCGCCTCCGATTATGACAAAAGTTGCTTCCATATTTATTCTAAGATAAGTCTTTAATTTCTAAATAGCAGATACACTTTCTCCAAGTAATATAAAACTTGTCGCATTTATTGATCTTTAACTTCAGATTCCGGCTTGTACCATTCAGAATAATTGTAATATCTGTGAGGTACGTCGAAGGTGATTGTTCCGTAGTCTCTTGCTCTTGCAATTGCGACTAGAAGCTCCTGATGTTTAACTTGGCAGATCCCAGTTTTTCTGAAAGCATAAAAAAAACCATATAAAACGCATCATTCCTCTGCTGACTAGTTTGAGCTCAGCTTGATTATTGCTTACGAGTAACTCAGCACCTCGCCGTTATACGGTGAGATAAACTGCTTCAATAACTCCGGATTGTTGTGGTCTAAGACGAGATACTCGTCCCTGCAAATTGGGCAAGGATTTCCCGTAGAAATAACTCCGCTTCTCTAAAAAAAATTAGAATCATAGAACATCAGCGGAAAAAGGACGGTCTAACTTCTTGCAATTTTCAAAGGGGTAAATAGCAAAGCATACTATGCAGGTTCGCCTCGTTTTACGCGGGGGTATAGCTCCCTTGTGATTTCTTCTGTACTGTTTCCATACAGGGTCGGTTCCGTAGGTCGTTTTGTACGCTAGATCAAAGTGAATGAAATGCTGGATGAATATTAGATAACAATTATGAATAATTTTATGTTGGATCGTCGAAGTGGGAATTCAAATTACCTGAACTAGCAAGATATCGTTTGCTAGTTTCCACCGAGTGTCTCTTGGATCTATCCTTCGCGGGGTCGATCGGTTTATCCGGTTTACTAGCCGCTTCTTCGTCGTCTCGTAAATATGCGCTCAAGGAAAAACACCGCGTTGTTAAAGCCTGGATAATAATAAACAAATTGTAACCCTGTAGGTTAGGCAAGGTTTCGAGAATTTTTAGCCATAATTTATAAAAATGACTAACTGCATTACCCTGGTCGCGTAATCGGCACGTAATATTCCAGACGTTCCACGTATCGCGGCTAATATCATTGACATTGTTAACAGATGATCAAATCGCCGGTTTATTGAAATAAAATGGAAAATTAAATGGCCGTATTTTAGGTTATGTTAAGTTAGGTTAGGAATATTGGTAGTGATGTAGTAGAGTGTAGTTTTCTTTTTTTTGTTCGACGAGTGGCCAACCTGGAAGCTTCTGTCGCGTCATCACCGTGAATAATTTCAAAGGTCAAAAAGACGATTAATTATTAACAGATATTTAGCCGTACGATCAACAATGGATTAATAATCTGTATAAATCGAAGCCTAGTATTTTATGTATATGGTATTATGATAGGTGATGTAAAGGGGACGTCGGGTTTTTGTGATTTTTATTCTTCATTTGACTCCAGTTTGAGAACGAATCATTTTGGATTTAACCTGGACAGCGAGTGGTACGTGATATTAGGTGAGAATATTTCCCCGTTTGTTTCTAGTTCATTTATTAGTAATAAAATAATCGACGATGTTGTATAGAAAAATCGAGGGTGAAATAATAGGATATAACTCTAGCGAGGTTTTATTTTATTGCAGATGGCTGCTCAACGCGGAGATAAATGAGTTGGAGATATTGCTGACGGTCTTCTAGCATCCGATCGAATCCGCATATATACAATTCGTTACTCAATCCTCCCGCATGGACATATTTCGTGTATAGGAAATGATTGATATCTCCTGAAACAGAAAAAAACAGAAAGAAAAAAAAAAAACAAATACTAGTAACTGTGAATTGGTTGTTCATAAAGAGGATAAATTATTGAAGAAATGTGAGTGGCTTGTCTATCGGCCGAGTTAAAAATTTCTATAATAATTGAAACCCTGGTATTTTCTTGGGGCGGGGTTTTGAATTCTATTTATTTCCCATATGTTAGTCGATGATTAGACCCTGCCACGTCGTCATTATGAAACTTTAATGCGATGGCGGAGCTAATTGATACAATATGACGAAAAAAAAGAAGTAATGAAATTTAATCGGAAGAATTTAAGTGAATATCCGCATGCTGACGAATATATTCCCGTGTGTTCGAAAGTGCAATAGATGAGAAAAAAAGTATTAGTTCAGTTCCAATATTATGTTCCCCTCAAACGTATACATTCGTAAAACGTCGCAATAATAATCATGATAATTGAAACAAGAATAATAATAATAATATTGATAATAATAATAATGATAAGAAGGCCGATAATAATAATAATAATAATGACGCCGCTCTTGGTTATAAATAGATCGAGCCCTATGTGTGCGTATAAACGCGTTCCGTTCTCCTTTCCCATTGGCTTGTCCACGGGTAGGAGAGGAACGCGTAGTGCGCAGTAACAGGTGCGCAATGACGCGTCTTGCCAGTCTGCCTTTCGAGCGAGGGTCGTTTGCCGCAAGGAGAGAATTTCGCATTAGAATTTTTCTTATTTCTCAGGATATAATCGCTACATTTAGTTCCCATAGATATCAATATTATGGTAAATAGGAGCCGCATTATCAAGGGATAGTAAAAATTACATTGACCAGGAGAATCGGAGAAACGTACAGAATATTTTAGTGTTGAAATCTTTTTCATTCCGTATGGGATCGTCCGAAAGGGCGTTCATTTTACACGTTACAAAAGTTCGTTTGCGTTTGCTATTTAGTTTCAGGGCGATCCGATAACCGATCGAAGTAGTTTAATTTCCTATTTTTTTTTTTAAATTTTTTTATTTTATTGATCGATCTTTTTACCCCCCTTTGATATCGCTCAGATAAAAATCAGACGCATATTAGTTCGTACGTATAGACGTAAAAATATAATTAAGTAAAACGTTTCCTTGTCGATGATGGGAAAGAAAATAATTTTTTTTTTCCTCTAGTTTATAAAATGGCGTCTGATACAACGTCAACGTGATGCGTCATCATCGTAAAAGGGGAATTTTTGTGTTCAGTTACAGATATCGTGATGATTCTTCGTCTACCGCCCGGATATTAAATAAATCATCGAGGATATTCGAGCGTTTACAAAATGGTGAGTCTGATGGTCATTTTTATTTTACAATAGAAAGAAAGGAATAAAACGCATTCTCATTCTTCGATAAAAATGAAATGAATTTTTTTCTTTTCTTTTTCTTTTTTTTTTTTCCTTTTTTTCTTTTTCTCTTCTACATTCGCCTGTCGGCCATCGCGTGTCTCGCATGTATGTTACCTTAGTTAAAATACTTAAATAACGCGGCGCCACCGTAGGCACAGAACAGAACTTGCCCCAGATCAATAACCTCATAGCCCGGCCCATTCGCCGTTCCGGTTTCACCCGTACATATAACGAATATCTCTCTCGAATGTCCGCTATCACAAGTAGCACATGAAGGTATTATTCATAATTTAATTACCTCGGACGCGACTCAAGCTTCCATCCTTTTCCGACCTCCCCTCTCCCTCCCTCTCTCTATTTATCTCTCTTTCTCTCTCTCTCTCTCTCTCTCAAAAACCCGTTATTTACACGCGATTGACCAACGCGGTGAAAAACATCCAACGAATTCAAGGATATGCATATATATATATAATATATATATTTTTTTTTCTTTCCTACTCTTTATTTTCTTCCGCATTGTTGAAACTTTATTCGACCGAAGTCACGTGATTCATGGAAATATTATTATCGTTATTATTGTTATTTTTATTATTATTATAATTATTATTGCGTAATCGTATGCATACGTATGCAAATTTCAGCTTATTTATTGAATAGGTATATTTTCATAGGGAAATCTTGTTTCGATTTTATTCATTTATTTTATTGTTTATTTTTTTCAATAATTAATAATTGTTTTCTATTTGATATAAATTTAATTATTATTTATTTTTACCTTTAATTTATTACAGCCCCGCATTGATCCGCTACAGCTGCTTAAGTGTCTCAGCGTACTTTTGGGGCCTACGGGAGGAATCAAGAGCAACGACGAAGTACAACGTTTAGCCAGCCTAATGACTAAGTTTTCTAAGAAACTAGTCTCAAAATGCATCTATATACAGATACTCAAGACTACAAACACCGATCTTTTGGGCCAGTGAGTAATGAATTCAATATTAATTCAATTATTAATTCGTTGCCTCCTTAAAATTTCTTATTTTTATTCAATTTACTAGGAATTTTATACTTTCACTCACCAATATATGTCTAACACATCCATAAATTGTCTTGGAGATAAAGAACTCTTTATGTAAGAATTAGAAAACCTCCGTCAGATAACAGTCACGCCATCGTTAGAGTAGATTATCATTTATTTTCTAAAACTTTAGAAAACTTCTGGGGGATCAACGGTGTGAAAATTTATCTATTTATTATTCAAATACTAAAACTAATATTAAAAATGAAAGCAGTTTTCTGAAAAAATGTATATTTCATTGATTGAGAACTGCGTACGAAATTTTTCACTCTTAACAAAACCGTTGGATGTCATTTCTAGTAGAAAAGAAAATTAGATAAAATAGAAAAAGAATAGTAAGCCAGTTGAAATATGGAAATAAATGTTCTGAAAAAGTCCTGCGGAAAAAGGACCTCGTCTTAAAATCATGGGAACCCTGTTATGTTCCAGATTCATGGGTGCAGGGGGATGGAATCTTGTCCATATGTGGTTGACGGACGGAATACTAGCAAAGAATTGGGCTCTGATACAGGAATTGTTAGAGCTACTTCTGCTCTGTCCAGTAGACGTAGAGCGTCTCAAAACAAACAATTGTCCAAAGCTAATAAAAGGCCTTTCTAAAGAGGGTAGTCACCACGTGGTCAGAGTTTTGGCCAGTAGATTGGTCGAGCAATGGTTGAAAATTGTGAAAGGAGAAGCGGCGCCAAATTCCGTGCCTGCGGACATAATGACTTTACCCATTCAGACCCTGATTGGTCAGTCTTTGACCGGACACCAGCAGTATGCCAGATCCAACAACTCCAACGATCACACAAACGAGAACGGAGAACTCCACGACGGTCAATTACAGTCGTTAGATTTTAGCGAAAATCAAGCTAACGTAGCGCAGCTAACCGACAAATTACAGCAGCTTCAAAGACCCCAGCAAAATGAATTGCCGGCTAAAAATCCACAGCCTCAACAAAAACAGTACTATTTAGTATCTTCTTCTTCCCAACAACAGCAACAACAACAACAATCGTTGCCGGTTTATAAAATAACTATTCGTGACGGTAAACAAGTTTTGGCTAAGGTAGAAACTGATCCGGCTAATATAAACAATGTTTTAAATATAAACAACTCTAAGAATGATAGTAGGACTAACGGGGATGAAAATGAGGATCGGTTGGCTAGGGATGGTGAGATTGATAATGTCGATGAAACTATTCAAGGCGGGCAAGAGATGGTCGTTGATAATTCAAACCATTTATCCAGTGAAGTGAAAGAATCTGTAGCTAGTTCTAAAGACAATAATACTGAATTAAATAGCGACGATGTTAGGGATAATGATAAAGATTCTAAGGAGGGTGTTGTTGGTGACTGTAACAAGTCTAGTGACAAAGAAAATCGGGATTTTCATAAAAAGGAGGACAAGAAGTCCGCCGGTAGTTCGGATAAAAAATTAAATAGCCATAGTTCGTCGTCCAGGAGCTCATCCAAGCATGGTTCAAGCTCGCATCGATCCAGTTCCAGTTCCCACAGGTCCAGTTCCCACCGTTCCGGTTCGGGAGGTTCTAAACAGTCTGGTTCAAAGGACAAATCTTCATCCAGGGATAATTCTTCGTCGAAAGATAAGGACAAGCATCGTTCCAGTTCCTCTAGCAAGCACAGTTCCTCCTCGTCTTCTTCCAAGGGGGTTAAATCAGATCGTGAGAAGGACAGGGAACGGGAGAAGGAAAAACTCAAGAAGGATCAGGCAGAGAAGGACAAGGCGACTTTGGAGAAGGTCCAAGGACAGGCTTTGAGTACAAAGATGGGAAAGATACCCAAGAAACGAGCAGAGGACGAATTGAAACAGTCTGGCGCTGACTCTTCGCCGAGCAGAAAATTGTCTATAGATTCTAAGGAGGGGAAGGAAAAGACTGAGGCGAAAAAGGCTTCGATACCAGAGAAGAAAGCAATTTCAATATCAATCGAGAGCAGGAGAAATCTCGTCGAGTCATCCAGACCTAAAACAGTCAAAACGTTCAATTCTAAATTCAGGTCTACAGGCTTGGAGGAAGAAGTTAAACCTCCGCCACCCAGGTTCGCTAAAAAGGCCGGGGCTACGGTCGAAAAGAAACCTATATCCCCTAAGGTAACAACTCTGAAGAGGCCGTCGCCGCCAAGGGAAACTATTCCGTTGCCAGACAAGAGAGCCAGGCTATCTCTAGACTCACCTACCACTCCACCGCCTACCGAGGATAAGAAGGGAGGCATCAAACTCATTCCAGCTAAACCTAAACGTAAGTATATATCGGTATGGCCGATTTTACGTATCAAAGTATCATTTTCAGGGGCTCTTTACAACTTGGACGAATATATTTTATCTAGGATCGAGTGGGTTTTCTATTTATTCTAGGGTTTGTTGAGAGTTGAAATTTTCGAGTAATCAATTTTCATAATTTGATAGCCTGAAAATTCTTGAAATAATATTCCACCTCAAGTTGTAAGCTTCCTGTTCTTTTTTTTAATGCTTGTATTTAATAAATTATTGCATTCCCAGTATACTATACAGGTTAGTTGTAACTATTTCATTGTGGTAAGGCGTACCAGATTGCTTTGGCATTTTTAATCAGTGCCTATCGGTAAACTTGTGAAATATACACTTTCAGCCTTGTTGAATTTTCTGAATACATCTCTCGGATTAATTATCAGACATTATTGGTCAAACATGTGACACGATTAAGTATTTAAATCAAACTAATTCACATATCGTTTGATTATTTCCTTTAGGTTTAATTAGATTAATAGCAAAATGTAGTGATTTAGGAATGCCATTGCAGCGACGTAGTTTGTATAACTACTAACTTTTTGAATGTTAAGTTTGCAGGTGGATGTATGGAGGACAATTTGCTGCCGAACGGTTACTTTCTGTTGTTCAATATTTTTCAAATGATATTCAATATTTCCACAGTTTAATATTGCCCTCAATTTGTTACAATGATTTAATAACGTGTTAAGATTTTATTTACAGGATTATTTTGACATTCTTTTCCTTCCTTAATAGCAGACACCCCCCCCCCCCCTGCCTCCACTCTCTATGTCCTTAAATAATATCCAGTACCAGTAAGTTTCAAGCCAAAGCTTTGGGCAAATGTTTTTGGAAGATCGTTGGATGTCAATTATTGTCAACTGATTGGGGGATAATCTCGTTTGGCAAATGAGAATGATTAATCTTCATACCGAAGAGAGAAGAAGACTGTAGGATCGGATTCGTCCTTCGGTTTATAACGTTAATTAAGAAGATTCCAGCAGGTAACCTTCGATAAAATAATAACTAAAACTCTATACTTATAAAGAAAGAGATAATAAAAACTAGTGAAAGTACGCGTTTATCTATGACTAATTGTGAAAAAGAAAAGAAAAAAAAACAATTCAATCAATTAAGAAAAAAAAAAAAAAAAAAAAAGAAACAAGATAATTTCAACTATATCACAGCTACACGTTCCCGTTGGTGTGCGATCGGAGCGGTTCGAAGTTTGATAAAAATACGCGCAACTCGGCGAAAAAAAAAAAAAAAAGAAATAATCAAAATACATTTTATCGTACGTACGTATCTATATAGGTAAGGCAAATAACAAATTCTTTGTCTTTATCGATATATAATTTTTCTCCTTGTAAATGTGTACAACCTTTTTATTATGCGTTTGAAATAAACTTATGAGAAATCTGGAAAAAGAAGAAGAAAAAAAAAAAAGATATATATATATACATATGTATAGATAATATGTATATATATACATATAACAACAACAAAATAAATCTTGTGGGTTTGCTACTGATCTATAAAATGATTATTATCGATTATCCGCATATATACTATATATATATATACATTATTATACTAAATAATTAACAAAAGTGCTTAAGGCAAGACTCGTACATACTTAGGACCGAGGGCCCATCCAGATTTCCATCCTCTCGGTTAAAATTCGTTTATATTATTTGTAGTATCGTTCGCTTCGCACAGCCTTTGCTAAAGTGTTTCGGATCATTATTCCTAAGGTCATTATAGAACCGAAATTTCGTATATCGTAGAATCTCTGTCTCGAAGAAAAATGAAGATAAATAATTGCTATTTGTTTGAAATTAAGAAAAAGTCTAATTCAATTATTGACGCAGTCTCGATCATCCGGGAATCGCGTTTTTCAAATTCAAATATAAAGTTCGTATAATTACCGCGGTGCGTCGCTGCGCGTTACGTTATATTACGTGGAAATTTTAAATTCAAAAAGAACCGTACACGAGGAGGAGAGATAATTCAATGTTTCTCATTATCGCTGGCTGAGCGACGAAAAACGATACCTATCATTTTTTTTTTCTTTTTTTTTTTTCTCTCTCTGTAATATACATTTATTCACGTGAATATTACTCGATGATTTTAATAATCGAGAATTGGAATAAATTGAATTCTATCACAGTATACGTAATTTACTAACTGGGGACGTAGAAATGAAAATGCTAAAGTGAAAATGGAAATGAAAATGAAAATGAAAATGAAATTCTCTAACATTATTCAATACGAATGATATATTACGCGCGGAAATATACACGCATTATTATTATTATTATTATTTTTTTATTATTTTTTCCTTCTTTTTTTTTCTTTTATTTTTTTTATTATTTTTTTTTCCGTTTGTAATATCGAGAGACATCAGGTGATGATGGAACAGCCGATACGGCGTTCAGTTGAAGAAGGTGGATCGGACGCTGTGACGTCACAGGCGTCGCCCCATATACGGCGTCTCGAATTGCCGGCAAGGCGAAGAAATCTTCCTCTGTCATCGCACGGCGACCTACTGCCGCATACATACATTATTTATATGTGACTTTAATCGATTTGTTTTTATACAAATGAATTGGAGAGAAGTAATGCAACGATGACAATTTTCATGTACGAAAATAATACCCCCACGTATTATTGAAATTATTTGAAGTCATATATTATTGCAGATTTTAACGTAGAGACTAAAATTTTTCGTTTATCATTAGACGATTCTTCGTTATTTCATTGATAAACTGTTCAGTACTTATAGATCGTGGATAGAAAAAAAGGAGACGAGAATTTTACGCTTTTCGTTATCAGGGAGATATAACAAAGTACACGGTGTGACGATTTTTAAAAGAGAAAGAAAAAAAATGCGCGTAAGAAAAACTGACTATACATATTCTCAAATTTCAAGGTTGTTTTCGATGTCTCGGGCTTATTCTTTGAACAAGAATAGAGTGGGAGAATTCTAATGAAAAATAACCGCGCTAATCTTATTCGAACAGTTTGAGAAAGTGAAAGAAAGTAACAATTTTCGTTTAAATGAAACGAAATAAGAATTTGTTGCAATAATAAATGTCGATATTGGAAATGATTTCGTAATTTCATTTTGATAAAGAAAAATAATCAATTATTCACGAGCTAGTCGATATATTAATATCAGATTAATATACATGCAAAGCTCGGATGGAATTGACTTTATGTTGATTCAGCAGATTGCATATGTATGCCGGTTTGTCGTCGGCTGTATATAGATGTTGGGAAAATAATAAGAGCGAGTCCGCGTCTAGTTTCGGTCTCTTTTCCCCCCCACCCCCTGACCGAGTCGATGTTTTCAACTCGTGGCGTAAAGAGGCGTCGGGACGCCGGCGTACTAACTGTTTAGAAAGCATTGGTCAACGCGCGTTATTTCGTCGGGTAAATAATTAGTAATTACGGGGACGATGATCTTTTGAAGAACTTTATTTAAATAAACGATTCTAAATTGATTTACATCTTTTAAATGATAGTTTGGTGTTTATAGATGTAAGTTTAGCCCAAATACCATTTATTTATTAATTCTAGTTTTAAAGGAAATAAAATAAATTTACATAAAACCTATGTATGTATTTCCCTTATTTACTATGTATTAATTTCCATTCCATAATATTTAAACATATATATATATATGTTTTTTTTTTTACGTTATTTATCTCGTACTCGATATATCATTCGGATTTAGGGGATTCTCCACGCACATATATTCTCTTTTATATACATACATATATATATATATATACAGTCTTATTATATACACGCGATAATTGCGTAATACAAAGTCGACGACACTTTCGAATAAGTTTCAATAAACTATTTTCTAACAAAAATGATCGACTCTTAAGTTCGGGTATAGTATTTTAAATCTATTATAAATCTTGTCGACTTTGAATAACGCGCCATGTATTTTAATACGGATGGAAGAAGTTGATGATTATAGTATAAAAATTATATGAATAAATAAAATAACGTTAGATAAAGATGGGGGTACATATTGCGTAAAGAATTTTGCTAATTAATCGAATGATGGAAATATTCGCTGAATTAATTGACTTTGAATTATTTTATCGAAGGAAATTACGCTGCGAATTTCAATTACCTTCGACTACGAACCTCGAGATTTTGAAAGTTTGCTAACTAATACTTTCGATTGATATTCCCTTGAGATGAATTGCTTAATTTAGATAACCGGATGAGATTTCTTTCGCTCGAATCAACTCAATCTCAACTCACCTCGTACCTGCAACTGGACATTGAAACTACACTACGAAGTTGGAAACTACACCTATGATAATATGATTGACGATTATTTTATCCTTCTAGTAAACTGGGGTCCGTATCCTGCGTCCTTGAGGGCTTGAATTATCCCCGCTAAGAATATACTTTCGGAGATTTCTTCCCGCCCCACGACGGAGCAGCTGCCGTTATTAAAATTTCTCATTTCACAAGTCCCGAGGATTCGCTAGAGTATATCTAACCAAATTACTCTTTGAATCTCGGGATATTAAGATCCTCCGACTCTCCAACATCCCCGAGGAATTTCAACCTGTATAAAATGATGTTCTCTTTTTTTTTTTCTTTTCTTTTCTTCGCAGATTATCCCTCGGTCTCTTTTCCCGATTATATAAAATCTCTGCGTTCTACTCTTCCCTCGTTTATATTCCAGGTGGATTATATCGCCAAAGCTGTCGAATCCGATTTTACCTCATCTTCTTTATTTTTAATCAAAATGATCAGTTTATTCGTAATGTTAAATTTGTTTCGCATTTTTCTCGTTATAGCTATGGTCCTCCAAGAGAGCGACATGTTCATGGACGCCCTCACGGCGTCGACGAAGAGCAAAGAACCCCGGAAACGAAAGAGGAGAACTTCCCTCTCGAAGGACGGTGCGCCCGACCCCAAGAAACCGGAAGTACAAAGCGAGGGGTGTGACGCGACGCCGCCACCCTCGTCGCCGTTGAGTTCCGACGAAAAATCTCCGGTCGTTGTCAAGCCGAATTTCAAGGTATTTATTAAGTAATTTTATACGCGTGGGGTGAAATAAGACCTGGGATGATTTATTCGCGATTCAAAATCGGCTTAGCGAATTATTCCGAACTCGTTAAGCGTCGAGTTCTCTATCCTGCGATTAATTAATTTCCCGTGCGTTGATATCCTGCTTTTAGTTTTACCAAGACACTCTCGAGACGGACGAGGACAAAGAAAAGAAAGTTAAAGACGAGATTAAAGAGGAACTGAAAAAGGAGAAGGACGAAGCCGAGGCTGCTGACGAAAAGGAACAACTTCTCAAAGAGCTCAAAGAGTCGAAAGAGAATAACGACGAGGAGGAGAGATCTACGAGTAAGTTTATCGCGCTAATTTCCCTTGATTATCATTTCCCTCCCAGGATTTAGGGAACGATTAAATCCCCAACAAATCGTAATTATTTTCAATTTCAATAGCGCCGACGCCGGACGACGAGATCGAGGATAACAAAGGCTCGAATTCGCCGTTAGAGACGACATCGGAAACGTCAGAGTCCGAGCGTAAAGAAAAACGGGATTTGAGCCCGAGTTCGGAAATTCGTTACGTCAACGGTTTGAAGAGCGTTCTACTATCCCAGAAACGTAAGGGACCAAAGAAGACCCTGAAATGGAAGACTGACCTCGAATCGATAAGGTACTTCGAACTCGACGAAACGGAACGGGTCAACGTTACCAAGACTTTCACCGACGCTAAACAAATGGAGAAACAAAACGAGAGGGAGGCTTTCCAGATGGCGAGAAAGCTTAGTAAGTGTTGTTTTTTTCTTTTTTTATCCTCGTTATTACATTTTATCGACATTCATCGGTAAAACGAGAAAAAGTTGGAAATTTTTTTTTTTGAAATTTTTTTTTTTTTTTGAAAATTTTTGAAAATTGAAATAAAGTAGTCATTCTGTTTATTATTTTCAAAATCTGCGCGCGATTATTAATTTCATAGCAAACTAATGAACGATATTATTTTCTTCAGGCACGGAAGATCTAATGGAAGAAAAAACTGTATGGAAACCTTTGATACCTGTCGATTTGCCACCGGCGTTAGTAGACCATGGAAAGAACAGTAGAGAAAAGGACATACAATACGCGAGAGAGAAGGGAATACTTCAAGCCCTATACTTCAACCGCAGCATGTAAGTTAATATTACCCTATTCACCTGATTTTTGCTCACCTGTGTCTAGTTGGAAAAGACAAGAATTCTTCGTCGAATATTTTCAACATTTACTCATAATTTCACTTCTCCCGTGATTCTCCAGGATTCCAGACTCCCCCGCAGAGCCTGACGAGGAACGTCATCCCATGACAGATCCCAAAGTAATACCATTGGAGGATTTGACCGGTAATAAGGAGAGCGAAAAGGACTTCACATCAATGGCTTGGCCAGAACCAAAGCCACAATTATTCCAGGCACCGGTAGTACCTACTTATTCTTTCCCCCCCTTCCCCCACGCTCAACCATCGATGATGGGACCTATGGGACCTCAAGGCCCTATTCCACCCATGGGTCAAATGCCCCAACAAATGATGCCGCCAGGACCAATGGGTCCGATGGGTCAAATGGGACCAATGGGCCCAGAAATGGGAGGGCCAATGCCCAGCGGAGGAGGTGGCTGGAGAACAGGAGATGGAAAAGTCGTAGTCCCTGATGTAGGCATGCCAAATATGCCAGGTGGCTATCCTCCGGGTCCCGAAGGACCTCTGGGACCACCGGGAATGATGGGACCACCGATGTTCAATCAACCAGATGGGTTTGGGATGATGGGACCGCCGGACGATATGGGATACGGTCCTGGAAATATGGGAAATAATTTCCAAGGACCTCCTGGTTCTGGAATGTATGGCCCAGGTCTTGGGCCTGGTCCGGGTCCGGGTCCAAATTTTCAAGGCGGACCAAGAGGAGGACCGATGCGAGGGGGACCAGGGGGTATGGGTCGAGGGGGACCAGGTGGACCAGGAGGACCTGGAGGACCGGGACCAGGCTGGTATAGAGGAGGAGGAGGGGGTGGTCCGATTTCTGGTAGAGGAGGTGGCGGATGGAGAGGCGGAGGCGGTGGGGGATGGAGAGGAAATGGAAAGCAGCCACCGATTTGCAGGCAATTTTCAAAGAACGGTTATTGCAGGGTAGGAGATAAGTGCCAGTATCTACATCCCGGTGTTAATTGTCCTCCGTTTTGAAAATTCAAATTGAACATCAATTTATCGATGGTGAATAGTTTGAGTCGTTAACTTTTAAATGCAATAGCGCGTTGTTTTAGACGCGCGGAGTTGGCCGGATTTTATATATCCGACAGATTTAATCTGTCGGGTATTTAGATTGATTTTAAATCATGTCCTAGGGTCGAATTTGGTATGAGAATGGTTTGACTGAGTTCTTTTTCTTGGAAACGATGTTTTTTTTTGCTAAGGATGAAAATAAACTGTGACTACTAATCTGCATGAAAAAGATAAAAATTAATAAGTTTTTTTTTTTTTTCTTCTTTTTTTTTTTCTTTTTTTTTTCTTTTTTTATCGGATACGTGGTTGCCTTGAATGCCTAATATTTATCGTGGACACCTTCAGTTCAAATGTAATATAAATCAGAGTGTTATTAAGTAGTAGAAGAAGAAGAAGAAGAAGAAGAAGAGGAAGAAGGATCGTCGGAGTAAAGATAGGAAATAAATATGTGGATAATTTTTTTAGTGTAAATATTAGAGGCGTATATTAATAATACTATTGATAATATAATATTGATAATAATATAGTTTTGTATAAATTAAAGAATTGATTGGGAGAAAAAGAAGTAATAATAATAATGATAATAATAATAATAATAATAATTATTATTCGGAGACTGTTTTTACGTCTATTGCAATAAGAAGGAAGCTATTATAATTATAATTTATGGTAGATGAAAGTTTAATGATAAAACTAGCTATTGACGATTGTATTATAATTTATTTTATGCAATCGGGAGGGTTAGAGTTGAGCAAAGGAATAATAGGAATTGGGGAGAAAAAATATGAGAGAGTAAAAGTGTCTCCGGGAATATAACGTTTATGTGTATATTTAATTACGCGATCGTATATCGTATAGGAAGATATATAGATTATAGTTATTATAAATATTATTATATAATTATCGAATGAAAAATCGAATGAACGATTATTAATATTATTATTATAGAATTGTATCAAAGGTTTTTTCTACGTTTTCGAATCGAAGGGGGGGGCGGGGGTAGCAGTTACCTGTTTTGTACATGATTCATTTATTATTATGTTTGTATATAATTATCGTCGGTTGTTAAATACGAGCTGCTTCAGAGAAATACACGAGTTATAAAAATAATCACCTATATATAATACCTGGGTATTATATTATGTATATGTATTATAATATTTTGTGAAAGAATGAAAAATTCATTATCACAAAATCCTATCAACCCCCATCAATGATTTATAGTTACAAATTATCATTATTCACAGTTTCTTTAAAGACAGCTTTATTTCCTTTTTTGCTTTCAATATTTATCATTATTATACATTTATTATTATAATTATAGTATAGTAGTATTTTCTTCAGTAAAGTATATATATGTATAGTTATATAAGGTATAGTATGGTATAGTATATATATCTTACAACAAGACAGGTACGTACAACGTTACAATATTTTATAATACATGTACATATATATATATATATATATATATTATCTATATATATATACATATATTTATTTAAATATAATTAAAAAGTTTCATATACACATATAGCTTTGCTTTTAAATATATATATATATATTATTATAGTCAGTGTAGAATTTAAAAAATAATTTTGCACACACATATAGAAAATCAGTGCGTGACTGTCACTTATACGTATACTCCTATAGATATAAGTATATCCTCGGGTATATCTATTTTTTCTCTCATTCAGTTTAGCTGCAGTACATTAATATAGTTTCTTTTTTTCTTCAAATTACACAATATTCTTTAATCACAAGTAAATATAGCTTTCTCTCTATATATATATATACCTAACAGTATTAGTGACGTCACGTTACAATATTTTGAATCGTTTTTTTTTTTTTTTTTGATTTTTTTTACTCGCACGGTGGCGATTCCAGGTATCTCGGGAATATTTTGATTTTACTTTAATCTAGCATTTTCTTCTTCTTTTTTTTTTTTTTTTTTTTTCATTTTTTATCTAATAATTTTTATTCGTATTTCTCTCTTCGTTTCTTGAATTTAAAAAAACAGATGAAATTGATGTCTAAAGAAAAAGTTGATACAATGATATAATATCTACTGTATCTGAAATTACGTCTACTAATATATTTTATTCTATAATATCTTATTAGGGAAGACCTGGTATCCAGGAACAATCCTGCAGTATAATCCATACCCATAGCTAACTCCAGGGGATTGAAATCGTCCCCCTAGCTCTTTCATCGTGTGCGTCCGACGTGCGTATGTCATGAATATGCACAACGCGGGGTGATGGTAATGTGTGTAATAATAATAATAATAACAATAATAATAATAATAATAATGATGATACAGTCTAGTCAATTTTCGACGCGGAGTTGCGTGACGTTCATAAGCGAGGAAATTTGCATATCAACTTACGCGAACACTGTGCGAGCGGTTTGGTATAATTACATCCTGATAAATGATCACTGAAAATGTATACATGTCCGCAATTTCGGCAGTTAAGTATTATTATACTCACATATTTTTTAATGAGCGTTAGAAAATTTCCGTTTTTTTTTTTCGTAAATCAAGACTATATAATTCAATTATCTTGCCTGTACGAGGAGTTGAGCTGATATGGATCCGATAACGAAATACAATATAATATAATATAGAAATAAGTAATAATCATAAATATATATATACGAAAATCTCTTTAATTATCATATTGGTCATCTGCATTCAATTGCTATAGTAGTAGTAGTATATAATTTTTTTTTTTTTTGTATAAAGTAGAAACGCATCGTTTAAATACAATTTATACAATTGTTTTTTTTTTCTTTTCTTTTTTTCGTCAAAATGAATTATCTTTAACGCCGCGTCTGCACATACATATATAGGGATAGAATGAGAAGGGATGAATCAATTAGGTAGATTCTGAATCTCTAGCCGAGTCACGTCTTTGACGAAACCGTTATTAGAGCATCTCGGTGTTAATTTTCTTCGAGCTAAGTGAATTTTATGAAAAATTAGTTCCCCTGCGCATCTCGTGGATATAATAACGAGGTAAAACGACGATTACAAGCATATACATATATGCATATACTATATTAAATTGTAATTATAATTACACCGCGAGACTGAGATTTGAACGTCATTTAATATTCTGTACAAATTCTACCTATTATCCATCTTGATATTTCCCATTTAATTATAATTAATATAACTGCGCTCATGTTTGTCTCGTTTCTGCTAAAGGCAACCATTGTGCAGTAGCTCCTCTTCCCGCGAGTACCTCGTGGAACAAGTCACGTTGACTTTTACTCGATACTACGCACCTGGCAAGTGTCTCACTCGCGCCAAGAAGGCTATCGTGAAGGACCAGGAACTCTATGCTAGAACGGGATAGTAGATCTCTGCCTAGGTCAAAGGTCAAGGCTTCGTTCCATACAGGATTTGTAGTGTTGCGCTGCACACCGGACTTTCGTTTTTTCAGACGTTTTCCATCTTCTGATATAACACTGACCTGTTAAATTTTACGAGAATATAATTTGAAACGTGATTATTTTCTACTCGGGGTTTAGGATAAACGCGGTTTAAAAATTTGCGTGTATAATGGAAAAAAGAAGAAAAGAAAAGGAAAGGAAGAAAAAAAAAAAACGATGCTGAAAAAAAGAAACAAAGGCTTTGAACGCGAATATCTGCGCTACCCTTTGGGCGACACGTTTTATGCGAACTCTTTTGAGCCAGTGAGTCGAAAAGTGACAAGCGACGCGCAAAAAACAGGGACATTATAGAAACGTAGGGTAGGGCACGTACTTTTCTTTGAAGCGACTGATGTAACTACGAGCATTTGTCCAAAATTGATACAAAGATAATTCTAAACTGATCACAAAGGGCTACCTTGACGTAGGGGTCCGAGCTGGTCCTGGTGTCATCGACGACTCTAAGATTTCTAGCTTTGATCACGATCACGGTCAGTCTTTCGGCAGATGGTAGAAACGATATTGACACCATTAACTCTCCGAGTTCGGCGCGAACGTCTCTCTCAGTACAGCGTAAAATCGGTCTAGTTATCGTCGCCCTGGATCCAAGATCGACAGAGGAAAGCGGTAGCTGGACACACCCGATGCTATGGTGACGTGAAAAGGCGTCAAAGTCGTAAAGCAAAACTTCCAGGGTCCTTCTGACCGCCACTGCTGGTCTCACTTCGAAAACGAAGTCCTCGTCGAATACTGCGATAATTAGAATCCCCCATATATTTAATTCGGGACTTCATATCGTAGCTATTTATATATATGCATGGGAAATTGAATCGAGTACCTGGATTTAAAGTTCGTTTGTGAATTCTTGTTTGCCATACGTTACTGCGGTCAGGCAAAAGTCTTATTTTTGCATACGGGTCGGCCGTACCGCTCATCTCCCTAGCTTGCAGATCGTGTGCCTGAATTAAACAGGTTTTAACGTTCTCTTAAATCGCCAGGATTGACCACTGAAATTCTAATAATAAATCGTACGAAGAAATTGATACCTCGATAAGTCGTACGGTTAGAATTCCAGCCGGTGCATCGTAGGAGAGACTTAGCTGGAGTTCGCCTCTCGAATCTTCGCTCGATGATGGGGTAGTGGCGTTCGGATTTGATGACTATAAATAAATGGAGAACGAGTATATATGTCAAAGAATTATTATATACCCAGCATGAAACGAGATCCGGATGAGAAGAAAATAACGGAATTTAGTAAAAGCTTTGACCTTTTGGTACAGCGCTGTGTCGATCTTTGTGTGGTCAAGCCTCGTGTGCATGCTTGGTATGGTTCTCGGTCTAGCAAGTACAACCAATTTTTCCGTAGCGACTAGCGGTCCCCCAGGTAACGGTGGGGCGAGTCCAGTTCCCGCTGGACTGACGGGAGATATCAGGGCGCTTTCAGATTCCGATAAGGATACGGCTGCGGGTTTTAAGAAGCAAGAGACAAACAGAGATATAGACTAACGCGTATATGTATACGTATAGATTACTATATAGATTTATGCGATATCAATAACACGAAGAATCTTGACGGGAGTATACGGGATGGGAATTCCAGGGGGGGAATTTACCGATAGAATTCATCGAATTCCACGGGGATTAATCTCACCGCCAGAAGACTCCAAGGCCAAATTATCGTGGGCGGCATTGTGCGGCCAGACTTTATCTTCGCTTCCACTAGCCCCGGTTCCTAAACCGACGAGGATTTCTTTCGATCTTGCCGCGTCTACGCGGTCCAGTAAATCCTTCTCGAACCTAAAATAATTCCCCACTCTTTTTTTGCGTCGGTTTATATTTTTCGTATTATACATACTGTGCGGGAGATTTTTATCGGATTTGTCAGACACTCGACACCCTTGCAGCGGGACTCGGTTTTCTACCCGACAATCCACTATGGGTTAATACATAGCTGTATACATATGTATATTGCATTTAGCTACGTACCAGTTAAGTGGTCCTCCGACGGCGCCGAGGAGGACGCGGCGCCGGGCGCAAACCGCGTATACAACTATCGCCAGGAGCGTCCCGACGCCAGCCCCAGCCGCCCCCAAGGCTACCAGCGTCGCAACTCCGCTAACGCTTCGTGTGTCCATGGGGGAACGCAGCTGCGATCCGTGGGACGTTAACAGAGAAATGTTTTATTAGGTGTGTATGGATGTATGAAGCCGCCTACGCGTATGGGAAAGCTTTGAGAATAAGCTTGATAGAATTTGAAGGAAAATCACGGGTTCGATTTGGTCAGTTTTGGATCTTTTAGTTTTATTTTTACTTCTCTTTAGAATTTAGTAACTTGTATCCTTCCTTGTAACTTCTTCCCGTTATATGATTTTTCCCAATTCGATAGAAAACCAGGGGTAGGTATGTGTAGTACCTACAGCATCACTTTGAACGAGATTAAACGGGGTAGCGAAGTTCGGGACTAATTGTAAGAAATTCAAGGAAGCTCTCTTGTCTGACTGATTAAAACGAGTTGAGCTTTATCGCGCCCCGTAGATCAACAAAGTTTATAACAAAGTTTGAATACAATAATAACTGACGAAGGTACTTCTTCAGGAGCGAGATATGTCATGGCAGTGGAAACGTGGGAGAGGTATATTCACGGTTATATTAACTTACGACGAACAATGAACACGAAACAACGTGGAATAGTTTTAGTTCGGAAACTTGACGACAAAATTTAGATGTGAAGGGAATAGGAAGAGGAAAAGGAAAAGGAGAAGGAGTGGCGAAAAATTTCATTATCCCTACTCACGGATTCCTCTGAGGATTCTCCGACGCCCACAGACGTTGATACAGAAACACTCTAGAAACGAGGTCTGTTTGTTTCTTTGTTTGTGTTTACTCTTTCCTTGTTGATCTCTGGGTTCGGGCGTCTCCCTTATTCGCTATCCGCAGTGTACAACCCCTACCTCTAGTCGCTATTGAGACTGAACTTGGCAGGTATCGTGGAATAATTAAAAGTACAAAAGACTAGTATAGAGATTCGAAAAGATTTGTCTTTTAGACTCTGTCAATTTTCTTATCAATTATTCAATTATGAGTACATAGGAATAAATACAAGGAAAGTCAGCTGCAGATTCAACCGCAAAATAAAATCCCACGGGTATAATAAAATTGGAAAAAAATTGAATTTAGTGTTAGGAATCAAACATTCTGAGCCGAAAAAAAAAAGTACAAAAATTGAAAAAAAGGGGCTCGACGAAGTGGTCACAAAGGATAATCCGACGTTCGTTATTTATATACCTGTAATCCTGTCTGTACATTGGATCTGCTCGTTCGCTGTGCCTGACACGAAACTGAATCGAATTTATAAGGGTATAAAAAAAAAATACTGATAGAATTTGGTTTTTTTCTTTTTTTTTTGTTGCAAATCTCGTTTAATACTTCGTGACAGCTGTTTGTCCCTTTTGCACGCAATGTTGAGTATTATTATTGCTGAAAGAATCTTCCTTCAAGTTTCGTACAGCGTGGGTATGGGAATTTAAATTCTAACAAAACTTTTTAAACCAATGTAAAATCTGTCAAAGTTTAAGATTATATTTATATTCAGCCATAAGTCAGCCCCCGACTTTTACTTCTCTAGTTATATCTCCAAGAGCAGTGACCGAAATCAGCGCTTAACAAGTTCGACTCGACAGTCCTTTAAATCTCAGATATTATAGGAGAGATCTATATCACGCCTTTCATTCTTCATCGTCAAAGTTTTAACGGTAGACCCTTAGGCCTGCAGGTATTAACTTTTGTTAACAAAGCTTATCCTATACTGAAATATAGACGCGATCGATACGTGACGATCATCGTCACCTTTTCTCATCCGCGATTTAACAATGAATTGATTGAATTGATGCTAATGTGTTCTATTTGAAAAATAACGTGGTATGTTAGAGTCAAGGGTTTTTCTGGTTTGATATTTGATTTGGAGTTGAAGTAAACGTATACGAGGTGCTCAATCCGTTCGTGAAAACGTCGGATTATAGTCGCCTGAAAGGATTTTATCCCATTAGATTAAAGGCATTTCTTGGTTTTCTCGGAGCGACAAGAAAAAAAAAAAAAAAAAAACGAAAAAAGAAGGAAAGAATTGGGAAGAAACACAGAAGAGGCTTGCGAGCCACCAGCTGACACGCAGTAACACTTAAGCTCCAGCTTCCGATTCACGCGCGACCTTTGAGGAGAATTCGCTTCCCGTGTATACCTACCGCGTACCAATTTATTTTCTTACCTCTCAGAGTCTTGAAACATAAGATAGAAATGGAAGTGGAGAAAAAAAAAAAAAAAAAAAAAAGGCTGAGCCGGCTACGCCTCGGACAGATGAGGCGAAAATATATAACTTCGCGAAAACATGATATGAGAAATCTCACGACTTTACATAATTCGCAAAGATCCTTGTGTCTTCTCTCTCTATCAGCCCCGAGATATATCGAGGTACCTAGTCTCAGCGGGCAGATTTTTCGTCCGCGAATTATGATTATAAAGTTAGCCCGCCATTACTGCGACCGCGGCGTGGAAAATAACGAAAAAATATATGCAGCGGCATGATTGTGCGGAGATGTACCAGTTATGGAAATAATATAACGACCTCGAGCTTACGCGTTTGGGGGCAATTTGCCATGTATACTCTATTTCGTTAGCGGTTAATGTGATCTACGTTCGTATCTATATACTCACACCGAGGTATAACTCGGTGTCATAATTATTCAACATGCCATTTCGCTTGGGGGATAAAAAAGTGTGATTTAATCAAATGGGGATATTCTATAGATGATAATACCAAACCATCAACCGCATAGTAGATATCTCTTTTTCACAATCCTCAGCGTTCAATCTATCCGCTAGCTAATGTTATGATAAGCGGGAGGATAAAATGATGCGAAAGGATAATACGAGGCGATGACGTTAACCGGATACAAACATACCACCCTCTTCGGTTTCATTACATATAAACTATACTTTTCCCTAGACGTAGATACGTGACTAGACTATTACCCATTACATTATAGAAAGCACAGTATAATATATACGGATACAAACGACCCATACGTAAGGCACTTGAAGTTTTCCTGATTTCAACCCGTCAACCATCCTCCATGTATTTATCTACCCTATTATTCGCGCGATAACGGGAATCGCGACGACGGAGAAAAGCCAATTCCGCGCGAGAACTTGAGATTCGTGTAACCGTTTCATTCGGATATATATATGTATACGTATATACCTATTCGAATTGGTACTTATAAAATGAAATTGCTTTGCTTATATCCGAATTCTACTCATCGTTAAAGGTTACTAATATCTGGGTGTAATTATAAGACCGTATCTTCCTTTCAATTCGTTCATTTAAAGGCAACGCACGTACTTATAGATATATCTGTGTACTATTATCATCCCTTGACCCTGACTGTGACCCTGATATGTTATTTATTGTATCTACGTAGAGGAAATGAGTTTACCCCGAGGCAAAGCCAGCTGCCACAGCGGGTTTACACATCCTAGATTTTCGTCCCTCGCGACCTTATACCTCGCGTCCCGTGAGGGATAAAGTAAACGTGTAAAAATGCAATTACTGTTGTATATTATTTGACCTTTGAGCTTTGAAGATAACTATTGTATTCTGAAAAAAAACATCTCAGAGTTTCTGTCACACAGCTGAGTGAATAGGCAAGATTTATTCTGCTAAGGATCGAACTGCGTATGTATAGATAATAAACCGTACGAATTTGATCCTCGAAATACTGCTTTCAAACGCTGTGAGATTAACTGTCCAGATCTGCGTCAGAAGTACATTCACAAAGGGTTGATAGAAAAATGTTTAAAGCTTTTAATATCCAGCCCCGCAACGTAGCTTTCACTTTTCACTTTTTTGCGGCTTTTTGTACTCGGATCCTCTATGTAATACAATACATGAAAGTCAAACAAGCTTAATGATTTTTGAAACAAAAGGGAGGTTTGTAGAATGCGAAGAAAGGCTAATATTTACTGTCTACGCGGGTATATCATATCATATTATATCCTGAATAATAGAATGCCGATGCCATATAGTGGGAATTAACTAGGAATAATCTACCTCGTTATTCAGAGCTGGTTTTATTCATTGATACCATCATATACGGTTTCACATTCTTTCGACAATAATCAATGATCCGGGTATCGCATTGTTTAAATCGACGCTATTTCCTACGCTTCGTATATCATTCAGTCTTTATTTCCGCTTCGCCAGATAAAGTTTTTATAACAAAAAATGAAAACAGCTATATGGTAGGTACACCTGTTTTCTGAAGCTATTGCCCTCATTCAAGATAGACAGTATGTTTTCATACGAGAAAGAATAAGTGAGTTTCATACAGCTATTTTTCTCCCAGAAGTCTTTGAATTCATTCTTCCTATGCATATACCTACGTATGGTATATTAAAATGAAATCGTATAGAAGTCCGAATGAAATCTATAGATTTTCGACAAGAAGATTTTTTTTCTTTTTTTTTTTTCTTTCTTTAGAGGGAACTAGATATCGAAAAGTTAGTTCAGACGTGTAAAAGCACGTAGTAGCTCGACCTTAGCTACCGGAGTAAGGTCAGATCAAGAAAGTGTAATTCGTAGTAGCATTTTTCATTTTCTTCGTAAGAGGATTTTCGGTCCCGTCTTGGCTGTATCGTGAGTTGGAAAAAAGTTACGACGACGTCCTGTTGGGGATATTGCTCACTCGTGCTTGACAAAATCGATCGATATTATATATACGCACGAGTTGTTTTAGCCAAACCAATGCCATGGCCAAAGAGATGTCATTAGATGATTAGAGAAAAGATGAAATGAAAAGTTCTATAAGGAAAAAAAATGTGAAGGGAATGAAACGAACCAAGAAAATACACAAAGAAAGTGATAATTCAAAAAATAAACGGGATTAGTAAAGGAACTCGACTGTGTATAAGCAAGGACGATCTTTTTTTCCTTGACTTTTTCAAGTACGGAGTAAAAGTGGCGATGAAAGCTAATTAGCGGGTTAATTAGAATCAGGTTTCTCATCGTATATATATTTTTAAGAGCCTGCGCATATAAAACCCCCGAATATTTGTTCAAAGCACCAAAATTCATCCACCAGCACCGGGTTTAAAATAAAGGAATTAAAACCCTGCCCGAACTTTGAGATAATTTTTGGCAAAGCGTAAATAAAAACTTTCCTCCTCCTATACCTATATATTCGAAAGTACAACACCAAGCTTTTTAGACTCGGGATTAGAGCCACTTATCCGTTCTTTACACCCGTTGATATTATCTCACATGTATTTATTTCACTTTCATATTCCGTATAATGATCCACTTTATATATCCCCTATGGATTACATAAATTTATCACGCCTCAGTGTCGATCGCAGCCTATCCATACCCAGCTAATACGCGAATTGAACCCACTGTGTGCGAAACGAAGGGATTATAAATCGTAATTATTACCCGAAAATCCAAACGAATCTCATATCCGGCAAATTGTAATCTTTATGAATAGCTTTGAGTTTAGTTAACGTTAACAGGGGGAATTTTTCATTGCCTATTATATCGCTCGTACCATCTCGCGTGCTTATATATTATATATATGTATATGCGGTTTTAAAATCCTCCACGAGGGAAAACACCTACGCGTTTATTATATGTGTGTTTTTATGTATTTATGTACATAATGTGAGTTCGAGTTGAGGCATACATTATTCGATAATGTAGGTACCTGGGTGTAGATACCTCATGTATATTATATTTATATATAAGTATATATGTATATATGTACGTTGTTAACGTCGTACAATAAAACCGAGTGCGAGTATGGAGGCATAATATTGCATTTTGCGCTGGTTTATAGGCACACGATCGATCACTAGTGAAATATCTACATGAAACTTGCATGTTAAACGATATTTAGACCAAGTAAGTACATATTATATACCCGGCAGCATATATATTATGTACATATATATTGTATATGGGCAGCAAACAACAGCATAATGAAAAGTGTGTTCTTCACAAACATATGGCACATATTGTTTGTGTACGATAACGAAGAAGGTGGAATACATATGTGTATGGGGTAGCTCATTCTCACATTGATATGAATTGATGAAAGATATTGATTTGGTGAAAAAATTGATACTTCACAGATCTCAGCCTATTCGGATGCCTTTAAATATTGTACAGAATCTTGTTCAATTACTGCAGAACTGAAGTACAATTTCACTTACGAATTATATGAAAATGTCCCTCGCCGAATCACATCGCGTGGAAAACGTCCTCGGGGATTAATTACCGCAGCTTTTTATCTGCCTGAAACAGAATAAGATAAGATTCTCTATGTATAACGAAAAGATCCAATTATATCTTTACTCATTGCAACATTTCGCGGTTCAAATTTTCTCGACATTTTCTATTTCCTTTTCTAATCTTTTTTCTTTTCTCTCTTCTCCTCCACCGCACTCTCTTTTTCGTTCTATAATATACGTCCTGGGCATATAAAGTGCCTGTTCAAATTCATTCACGTTCAGTGATCTCCGATATCGCGTACAGGCAGATCGTGGTTCTTGAACAGTTCTCGAGGGATCGACTAATCCCCACTGGGGCTATAAGGGATTCCTACAACTTTTCCGACTAGACAGTAAAGTTACTAATCTCGAAAGCTTCTCTAGGGACTAGGGTCGTTGTCCCATACACGTCTGATAATAACTGATCTCTAGGAATGTTATCTGACGTTAAATTAATGTATACCTATATATATAATAATAAGAATTGTTTCACGAATGATATATAATGTACGATATTTCTTTCTTATACGCGTCTCGGAAATAAACTGACGTTGCCCAGAGTCCGCGTAATTTATACTGGTATATGTATATACGTGTAAACGTAGAATATACCTATTACAGGAAGAAAATGGCACAAGGAAGTTGGGTGCAGGGTTGCCTGGGTTCGACAGGGTGTTACTTTGAAAAGTTGGGTAAAACTTTTCACGTAGAGAATTCCGAGAAGTGGACAGGTGATTTATTGCATCTTGAATGATTTCCAAAGGCGCGTATATTTCACCCTAGTATAAAAACCATCTGGTTTATGTATAAGCCCGAATACATGTATATACATATAAGATAGACGATAACCTGAGCAAGGTTTTCTAGGGAAAGTAAAAATAACACGAAATTTAATAAACCCTATCAAACATACTGGCGACTGTGATGGTGCGAATCGCGGCTACAATGCATGAATAAAATAGAGGGCTAACTAACTGCCATTGATTACTAATTAAGTATATATTCTCATCCGTACCACGCGCTGCGGTAATAGATGATCTCACGTTGACTATACACACATAGGCGAGATTGTATCGAGATATGTAGCCCGAAGCGAACCTTCAGGACTTGGATATCAAGTACCGATTTACGTAATTAGCGATGTGTATGAGCTTCAAGATTTCTCTGTCTGTATATTCCATACCTACTATACTGCAATGTATATATCATCTGACCAAATCGCGTGAGAGAAGTTTGTAAGATAAATAATTGAGTGGAAAAAGAAAAAAAACGATGAATGACTGTATACTCGGACAATTAAATATCCCTGTTATAAATGGTATTCTAAGATCAAAACCGTCTCATTTTTTTTTTTCTTTTGGGCTATCTTACATCTGTATAGAATTTCATCCCAGTCGTCGCGGCTGAATGGACCACTTTGTTATATACCAAGTTGCAAACTCGTCCCTCGTAGAGACGGGAAATATTACGTAAGATGTATTACAGTCTTGTATATACAGGTATACTCCACTGCGTTGAAATATACCTTCAAATTCACTGCTGCCCTTCACGATTACATTATCCTTTCACGGTCCACTTTGTACACGTGCTACAACTACAGGCACTGCTATGAATAAAGCAAACCCTGAACTCCAGCATATATTTTTACTTTATATATAAAATCATTGATCTTACTGATTCCTGTTTCACTTATTCATATTAGAAGTGATTCTCGCGATCTTCCAAACCTTCGAAAGACTCTGGTTAAACGAATATAAGCATAAGCTAAGAAACAATCTTCCAGAATTATTTCCGCACGCCTGACCGTGCGGAAGCGCGGTAATCTCTGGTCGTATAATACGGAGCGTGAAAGAGGTCATCGATATCATATTTATCGCTGTATTTAAACTCGTTTTATACGTATACGCGGAGTCGCGGAAAAAGAAAAGTAAAAGAAAATAAAAATAAAAAAAAAAGAATGAAATGAAGCCAATGTTACGTGTATACGCGGCTATACATAGATCGTTTAATAACGTCTTGCCGCGGTAGGTATAAGTATCAATTAAGATTTTAGAA